>CM021100.1:404373763-404973763 GCA_007115665.2 Sequoiadendron giganteum | reverse complement strand
CACTAGAAGAGGAAACTAGAAAAGACAACTTCTAACCACACCGACAACAACCATATCCACCTCAAAAGGAGATGATTCCACATCCATAGGAATAATCTTCACCTCAATAGAAGAATCGGAATATAGAACAAAAAATAAATTAAATACTCTAGTGGAAATGGAAACCATAATATCCCTTCATAGCCGTGACATCAAGGACTTCAAGAAGAACTTTGAAAGCAACCCAACCAATAGAAAAAGGCACCCTCCTACCACAATATCAACTAGGACAATAAATCTAACTCAAGTCATAGCCTACCCATCAATAGCAGAACAAAATCAAGGGTAATATAAGCTACCTTCATCTCTAAGACCATCTAATTCAAGAATAAAGACCATCCAACCAATAAGAAAAAATCTAGATGAATCAAATAAGCCATTATGAACAACCTAACCGACATCCAAGAAATACAAAGTGGGAAAGGTACCACTCCCAAAATCACCCTCAAGCCAGGGGTCATGAAATAGGCAACCACCACAAACAACACCTGAAGGAAGAAAATCTCCTATAGTAGAAAACTCACTAACTCCAGCCACAAAGAAGCTCTTTTCAAAAAAAGCCATGGCTAGGAATATAAAGAAGTCCTAAAGAGCAACTTAACACACAAGAACAAGTCATAAAAAAGAGAAGAAAATACTCCAAAATGTAGCAAAAGAGCACCCCTTCTAGCAAAATGGACACCCAAGAATATCAAGTAATACTGGGAAGGAAAGAGAGGCATTGAACTAGTCCTAATCAACAAAAAAAACTCAGAATGCCTAGCAGAGCTAGCTAAAGGAGCACCAAAAACTAAGATATCTTAAAGATTATGGAGCAACTCCCACTCCCCAAGGAAAACAAGATAATCAATATCCCAATGCACTCCAAAATGGAAGAAAATGAAGTAAAAATATTGGAAGAAGTAGAACCCAACTTCCACAAGAAGATCACAACACAATCAAGGAAAGGAAGACCACACCACCAAAAAGAAAAAAATAAAGTAGGGAGTGTAAACCCAAAGGAGAGAATACCAAGGTTGAAGGCAGAAGGGGTTTACACAATAGTTAACTAAGTTATTTATCTCTCTAAGTGTTCAAAGTACTTCATGTAGTCATGAAATGAGTAGTAAACTTTTGTGTAATCACCTCTTAACTAAACTATGGAAGTTAACTCTCTAGAATCTATTAAAGGGTCACCATTAGGTCTCAGTTGCAACATGACATCTTGTACTTTGCTAGTGTTGACTATGTTAAAATATTAGTCTTGGTTTGATTAGGGTTTTCTTGTAATACTAAGGTTTACAACCAAGGTTCGACCTAATATTAATTTAGGAGCACCTTCGATTAGTTTAAGATTATTAAAGGTTAAATAGATGTTGATTCCTAAGGAGATTAAAGACATTTAAGTAGATCTCGATCTAGTAGTTAATTTTACACGCATGTGGTTAAATAATATTAGATTCCATTTTAATGAGTTAAGACATTATCATCTTTCAAACCTTAATTACCTAACTTTACCTTGATATATTTAACCTTCTCACCTTAAGGTGAGTTAATTAAATTGTTCATATTTTATTATAGGGGTTGTCTCAACACTCTTATCGATATTCACCAATTAATGTAAATAGACATTGGGTTTAATTTAATATTGGAAAACCCTTTGAGTCCCAAGAAGAAGTAACTATTCAATTTATCAAGTTATCTAAATTTGATCATTATATAGTTTTACATACATACTTATCCCATTCTTTGAAATAAGGTGGAATCATCATATTTCTTAAGTTGATCAAATTACTCTTATCAATGGTTTAATATAGAATGCTTTATTAGAGGGTCGGTTAAATCACACCTCACTAATTTTCAAGGGTTAGTCATTTCCATTATTTTTATTAGGTTATGAAATGAAATAAAATGGTTGCTTTATGGTTTAGGACATAGAACAAAACATTTCACAACATTCATTGAAGGAAAACTCTAGAGATCTCAATCTAAGGTATGCAAGGGAGAAAGAGATCTTGCAATAGGGTTGTCCTAGAGTCTGATTAGAAACTAAGGAGGGGTTCACCACCAAGCAAGGGATTGGAGAGACTAATCAAATGCAATAATTTATGCTTAAACCTAATGCAATTTCAAGACTTCACTAAATGACCTAAAAGTGCATGTAAATCAAAATAGAAAGTTGAGAGATGAAATGTGTGCACCTAGAAACCTGAAGAGGACTAGATGAAGACTTGAAATTATAAAAACACTAAAACTAATGCCTACCAAGAATAATACACTAGTCTAGGTGATTTAGTCCACGATTAGGGTTTCTAGGCAAGAACAAAAATCTAGCAAAGATATGGCTGAAACTCCTAAAATCTGCAAATTTGGCTATATTGGGACTCATATGCCAGAAGTGGCATATTAGTCTAGTTAGGTCTTTTTACAAAATTAAAGTCCGATTCTACTCTTCAATATTTGATTTTTCCTTTCCACTTGATTTCTAGATCTAAATCTTTGATTTGCAACTTGTAGATGCTTTTGAGTGATATCCAATACAAGGTGACAACATTGACATCTTTGAACACTTGACATATTTTTCCAAACTTACTCTTCAATATGTCTTCAACCTAGATTTGAAAATCACACACAAACCCTAGTAATAAAGTGTTGCAAACATGTATGAAATGACTCCAATGGATGTAGATCTTGACTCTTGCTTGAATGATATGGATCTTGAGCTAAATGTTGGCTTGAATCATAAAACCCTACATCACAAATGTTAGCTCAAATACAAACATGATGCATGATTACTTTGACATGATGATTGATGCTTGACTAATTCTCTAAATCACTTGATAATCAACCCTTGAATGCTCTTGAATGCTCTTGTAAAAAATTTAATGCTCCTGTGAACTCAAATTTTCAATAATGCATGAATACTTGAAATATTGGGATGAAAATGAGTGAAATAGGCTCATATCTATACTTTTTTATGTCAAATTTCTTGAAATTACAACACTATAAGCTGACATCATATTTAGGAAAATAAAATCCTACCAATAATTTGAATTAAATTTGATTTTGGGCCACATGTGACTCATATGCTATAAGTGGAATATGAGTCCCATTAGACATAAGAATGAGACACATTTTCAAACATTCTTATAATGATACAAAATCCAGATTGGGTCCCAAAAACCTAGGTGGGACCCATATGCCCAAGGTGGTGTTTGAGTCCCGAATCACTAAATCTAGGACACAACCTAAAAACACCTGAATTATGATTTGATCTTGGTTTATGTTGGGATTATCCTAAAAAATATTCATTAATTGAGGCTTGTGGATGCAAAATAAGGCCAAATAAAGCATAAAGTATCCCAATTATTTAATAAGACCCTAGAAAAGTGTGAGCATGTTAAAATACTCGAAATAAGGTACAATTAAGCTCATTTAGTTCACAAGGGCCCAAGACCTAATGTGAATATGTTAGACATATTATAACACTAAATCAAGGCCATGTTAAGGAGTTATTTTTCTGCCATTACATCTAGGTGCCACTTTGGTGAGAGGAGGAACTTGCTTCCAACTTAGACTAAAGTAGACCAACAAACATCAAGAGGGGTCCAAATGTACCAACGCTAGTAAGATGGAATGTCCATGATTAAAAGGGTTGTGGAAACCCCTAGGATCAAGGTTCTATGGGAAACCAACATAGGCACATAAGAACACACATGAAAATGATTTAAAGAGCAATAACAAGGCACAAGTATACACTACCAAAGATAGGGAGAAAATAAAAACAAAACAAAAGAGGGGTGGATCAAGCTTCAACAATTTTTCCATCGTGATGTGGATTAGATCTAGGTTGTTTGTCCAAAAAATACATGCTCAATCTGAGGCAACATAACTTTAGGTTGTTCATTGACTGAGTAATCCAAGAGGGTGAGACACATACAAAAATGACTAGTATCCACTCACACACACACATGAGTGGATATGGGAAATTCATGCCTCAAATTGGGCTTCCCGTCCAACCATACCAAAGTTATACCTCTTGATAATAGTGGTAAGGCACCACACAACAATGAAATTTGAGCTTCATGAGGTAAGAAAAGCTTAGTATGCTTGGAACTCATGAAAAAATAATATGGATCTACATGCATGTTGTGTCATGCAAATATGTGTAAAGGAAATAATCAACAAACAACTAATGAGACCTATTATATTAGAGAATTGAATCACAAAATTAGTCGAATTCAAAACACAATCAATCACCAAAGGTATTCCATCATCTCCTATCTCTAAGGATTTCTTGAAATCATAACGAATCTCAAATTTCTCCTGCACCATGAATTTTAGAATTACAACCTAGAGAACAAATGTTGTAAAATGCAAGAATTCTAGCTCCTACATTGATTTGATAAACTATGTGATATGTTGTAAGTGAAAATGGTGATATGATAATGGAGATTATACTAAAGATTATGATGTAAAACGTTGTAAGACTACTATGCTAATGGAATGCAGCTAACAACTGAGCCATAATTCTCAATTAATATGCAAATACTATGTGAAAATGCTAAAATGTTCTAATACTCTAAAATGCTCAAACTCTCTCAAAGATAATTTGTGCAGAGTAAGTTTGCTCAAAGATGTGCTATGAAAAGCTGGAGCATGATATTGTATTTATAGGATTTATAAGGAATATTGTGATGTGGTATGATTCAATGGTCAAGATTATGATCCAAGGAGATCAAAAGTAGAAAGTGAGGAAGTTGGAGGGAATCATGGAGGTTTTCCCCTTTAAAAGAGCACTTTGCCAAGTGTTTAGAAGAATAAATGAGATGGAGAAGCCAAGTATCCAGGGTTGTTTCAAAATTGGTTGAGGATAATTCCATTTAAAAATTAGAATTATTTAAATTCATGAGACACTTGCTACTGTGGATGATGAGGTGGAAGGAGGTTAGAGCATTATGTAGAAATGTGAAAAAAATGAATTTAGAGATTCAATTTTAATGAGAGGGAATTAATCAAATAAAACAAATTAGTTAGATTTGTTTATTTAATTAAATTAGGAAGAAAATGATTCGTGATGGAAAGAATTAAGAGATGAACTATATAAATAAATTTCGCAATTTATTTATAAGTAGAGGAATTAAGAGGGTTTATTAATTAAATACATTGTAGTTAGTTAATCGATTATGTTGACCATTTTTAAGCATATACATTTTACCCCTCTTTGAAGTGATCTCTTTACACATTGCTTCATAGAAAAAATTATTGTTGGTGCTGACAAAACAATTTCAATGCCCCAGACACTAGTTTTCAGCTAATGATAGATATATGGTCCCTTGAGATATAAATTGATGAATTTTTGAATTTTTTAGAATTTTTGAATTTTTTGATGATTTTGATAATTTTCAGCACATTTCAATGATTTATCTCCTGAAAAAAAATGATGAAATCTGCCCCTATTGATTAATTGATGAATTTAGCCCTTCATAAAATAAAATAAATCACTCCCTAAAAATCCCACTTAATCACCCTTTAAAAGGTAAAAGGGAGTTAAAAGGAATTCATTTGTGCATTCGCATGTTTGAAAATTTGAGAGAGAGAGAAACTTTGAGCAATTTGAGCAAGATGGTGATCCCCATTTATACACATTGATTTGAGTGCGTGTAATGTCACAACTGCCCGACAGTGTATGGACCTATGGTATATACCCCAAAAAACCTCCTTGTGATTTGTGCAGAGAATGTGTCGTGTGAATATATGTAAACTAAATAATCAACACACAACCAATGAGATGTAGTATATTAGAGAATTCAATCACAAAATTAATTAAATTCAAAACACAATGAATCCCTAAATCCGTTCCATTGTCTCCTATATCTAAGGATTTCTTGAAATCATAATGGCTCTCAGATTTTGCTTGCACTGTGACTTTTAGAATGACAACCTAGAGAATGGATGCTATAAAATTCAAGAATCCTAGTTCCTACATTGATTTGATAAACTATGTGATATGTTGTAAGTGAAAATGGTGATATGATAATGGAGATTATACTAAAGATTATAACGTAAAACGTTGTATGAAACTACTATGCTAATGGAATGTAGCTAACAACTAAGCCATAATTCTAAATTAATATGCAAATACTATGCTAAAATTCTAAAATGCTCTAATACTCTAAAATGCTCAAAATGCTCTCAAAGATAATCCATGTAGAGTAATTTTTCTCAAAAATGTGTTATTAAAAGCTAGAGAATGATATAGTATTTATAGGATTTCCAAGGCATATTTTGATGTGGAAGGATTCAATGGTCAAGATTATGATCTAGAGAGATCAATGGTAGAAAGTGAGGAAGTTGGAGGTAATCATGGAGGTTTTCCCCTTTAAAAGTGCACTTTTCCAAGTGTTTAGAAGAATAAATGAGATGGAGAAGCCAAGTTTCCAAGGTCGTTTCAAAATTGGTTGACGATAATTCCATTTAAAAATTAGAATTATTTAAATTCATGAGACACTTGTTGATGTGGATGATGAGGTGGAAGGAGGTTAGAGAATTATGTAGAAATATAACAAAATTGAGTTTTAAGATTAATTTTTAATGAGAGGGAATTAATCAAATAAAACAAATTAGTTAGAATTGTTTATTTAATTAAATCAAGAAGAAAATGATTCGAGGTGGAAAGAATTATGAAATGAACTATATAAATAAATTTTGCAATTTATTTATAAGTAGAAGAATTAAGAGGGTTTATTAATTAAATACCTTGTATTTAATTGATCGATTATGTTGACCATTTTTAGGTGTATACATTTTGCCCCTCTTTGAAGTGATGTGTTTACACATTGCTTCAAAGAAAAAATTGTTGTTGTGTTGAGAATTTTTTTTCAATGCCCCCCCATACACTGGTTTTTAGGTGATGACAAAAATATGCCCCCTTTGGAGATAAAATGACGAATTTTTGAATTTTTCAAATTTTTTGAAAATTTTGAAAATTTTGATGATTTTGATAATTTTCAGCATGTTTCAACGATTTATCTCCTGAAAAAAATGATGAAACCTATACCTGTTGATTAATTGATGAATTTAGCCCCTTTGAAAAATAAAATAAATCACTCCCATCAAAATCCCACTTAATCACCCTTTAAAAGGTAAAAAGGAGTGAAAAGGAATTGATTTGTGCATTTGCAAGTTTGAAAATTTGAGAGAGAGAGCAACTTTGAGAAATTTGAGCAAGATGGTGATCCCCATTACGACACATCAATTTGAGTGCATGCAATGTCACAACCACCTGACAGTGCATGGACCTCTAGTATGTACCCTGAAAAACATCCTCGTGATTTGTGCATTTTGATTTTTTCTCGTTTCTCATGTTTCAAAACTACTTTTTATATTTTAGCACATTAGGTCACTAAAGTGGCACATAGGTAGATTGTAATAGCGCAGTCGTATTTTTAGTACATTGGGTTTGATTTTTAGCACATAGGGTTAATGTTGTAGTGCATAAGGACTTTTAGCGCATTGGTGGCTAGATGTAGTGCATTGATGCTAGGTTTTAGTGCATTTGGTCATTTAGTGCTTTTGTGTCATAGGTTATTGCATCAGTGAAACCTTTTAGCGCAGTGGATTATTTGATGCATAGAAGCGCTAAAATGGTACATTGATGAAATTAAATGGCACATTCATAGATTTGGTGCATTGAAGCCCTATTGTGCCACATCGGTGAATTTCTCTAGTGCATTCATGTTTTTAGCATTTTGAGACACTGTTTTAGTGCATCCATGCCAGATTGATGAATTTTTGATTAAACTCCCTAATTTTGATGTTTTTTTATCACATCAATTTTCGGTTTGATGTTGTTTGGTAATTTTGATAGATTAGATGATGATTGATATCATGATAAGTGAGATTCAATGATAGGATGATAACAATTGAGCTCATGATAGGTGAGGATTAATGATAGATTTTTGCGAGATTTGATCAAAGTCTCATTAGATTTGATTAGAATGATAGGGTGACTGATGTTTGATTGATTGATTACCAATTTTCAATATGTTATGATGATAGGATCCTTCGAGGACCTTGATGTCACAAGAACATTTCCCTAGGACTTGGGATTTCATACCACATTTAGATCAAGCTGATCTAAATGTGATTGGATAGTCTAGGTTAACTTCATTGCTTGATATGCCCTAGGTTAGGATTAACTGGGGACTCTTGAAAGCTTTGGCAAAGAGGTGGCATAGCAACCACAACACCTTCCATTTACCCACTAGTGAGATGACCGTGACATCAGAGGACATCTATTGGATTTTGCAGATTCCTGCGGTTGGAGATTTAGTTGTTTATGATGTCACTGAGTAGGGAGGGACCGATGCCTTGAGGAGAGTCTTCAAGGATGATCAAATTTGAGGTTATGAGATCCCATGGTATGATATGGTTAATGCCTATGCCACATTTCCATGTGTTTTTGTTGGATTCATCAGAGGATTCTTATGTCCGGACCATAGGTCAAAGGGATTGTTAGTTGGATGGGGTCGAACACTAGAGATCTTGATTCTACATCAGGCTCGATATGCTTGGGGATCCTGCATGCTTGCCCATTTATACCATGATCATTGCCACATTGTCTACTTCTAGGCATCCATTTTATTAGTTGGATTCACATTATTACAGATATGGGTGTGAGAGCATTTAGCTGTCACAAGACCAGCTGTAGAGAGACAAAGGCTAGTCAGGAGACCCTATGTTCATGGTTACATAGGTCTAGTTGTTCATGATAAGCTGGAGTACTAGAGGAGAGCGTTGGATGACCTTGAGACTATCATATGGAGGCCCTACATCGAATGTGAGTAGTGGCCAGAGGATGATGTAGAGATGCCCTACATGTGCACCACTAGATACTTGATAGAGAGGACACAATTCATCATAGAGATATTCATGTTGGGGAGAGTGATGCAACAATATTGCAAGATATAGGGCCTGCCCTAGGGAGTGGCTTTGTATGTGAATAGATGATAGGATTTACCAGAGTTAGGGCCTGTGTGATTGTATGATGTATCATGTGAGGAGTACTTTGGTTTACATCCTATGATATGGGACTACCATCCTGAGATTATAATGGTTGCTTGTTCAGAGGAGTACACATATTATTTCTTATCACATCCTTTCCCATGGATATCGAGTTTTGGTAAGCTTGCACCATTGGTAGAGGAGGAGCCAACACTAACACGATGAAGGAGGGGCGAACGAGGTGATGAGGAGGAGGAGGCAAAGAGTTGTGATGATGGAGATGGGGATGGTAGTGGTGGAGATAATGGTGGAGATGATGGTGGAGGTGGTAGGCTATCCTTTGATGTGAGATATTTTATGGTTCCTCAGAGGAGGATATTTTTGGTGGTTGCAACATAGTAGAGTGTATAGATTGGGGTGCCCTCACAGTAGCAAAAAACACAAATAATTGTGTTAGAGGTCCAGGTATAGACACTGCAGGGTGTTGGATTTATGCCTTAGCTTTCTGGCATGTTTCTCCATTGGCTTTGGCGGGTTTTTCCTTGTTTATGGAATTTACCGCCATACTGCATGCAGTCTCTTTCCTCACCCTGGTGGCCACGGTAAGTTTTTCAGTTTGGCTTTGGCGGTTACCGCCATACCGTAGGCGGTGCGTCGAATCACCGTGGTAGCATGGTGAGACCACCTGTGGTGGTCTTGGCAGTTATCGCCATACCGCAGTTTGTGGTATCCTTCAACGCGGTGGCCGCGGTATTGCCATCGGCATTGGCCTGGCGATTACCACCATACCGCGGCCAGCATCTTGGCTGACTGTGGTGGTCGCGGTAAGACTGCCAGTGGCCTAGCTGGCGCTTACCGCTATACTGTGGCCAATGTCTTGGCTGACTGTGATGGCCAAGGTAAGACCACCAGCGGCTTGGCTAGTGATTACCGCTATACCGTGGCCAGTGTCTTGGCTGACCGCGGTGGCCGTGGTAAGACTGCCAATGGTCAACGTTGACCGTTTATCACCCTACTGTGAGGTGGTCTGACTGGGGCTGGGGTAGCATGGTAGGAGCTCGAATGAGCTCGAGTCTGGTTTGACTGAGTTGGACTCAGTGTCAGAGGGATTCAGCGAATGACAAGGTGACACATGGCATTTTGGCCATTTTTGATTGGCCGATGAGCAAAGAATGTTAGAGCTCAGTGTTGTGGTGCGCCAAAGCTCGAAGGAGCTCGGTTGGCTTACCGCCATACCGCGAGGCATAATGGTTTGGGCTGCGGTAGTGCAGTTAATGGCAAGGTGAGCTCGGTCAATCTCACTGCGATACCACGACATGCTTTTTGAGCTCGGTGCGGTAGCGCGGTGTTGTCTGGATGCGAACTCGGATGGGTTACCGCCATACTGTGAGGTGGTCTGACTGGGGCTGTGGTAACGCGATAAGAGCTTGGGTGAGCTCAGAGCTCATTTGACCGAGCTAGACCGACTATTAGAGTTGCGACTGTGAATGGAATGGGAACACGTGGAAGATCTTTGTGATTTGATTGGCCATATTTACTGAGTGCAATTGGGCTGTATCATTTATGGAAGGTTGACAAACAGGCCTTCAATCGTGTTAATGATTGTGGGGGTTGATGTAGTGTAAGTAGCGATGCACGTTATTAGGGAAAGGTCGTGCTCTTGCAGAGAAGAGAGATGATAGTGATTATCCTAGTGGACCGGGTTAGGGTCAGTAAGTGAGCCATGTGCTGGGTGAGCGAGGCTGAATGTGTTCGAGCTGTTCTGCAGTGAACACTGGTCTCTCAAATCTGTTATGATGTGAACCTGTGAGGCCAAGGGGCTAGGTTGGCCATGGGGCTGACTATGGCAGTGGTTTGAGAGGAGTTGAAGGGAATCTATGTAGTATGATAGATGTATGTCATTGTAACTACATGAAGGTTCTAGTTTTGTTGCCCGCCTATTTTTCTCCATGATGAACAAGTTTAGATGTAACATCCTGAAGAGGATATCTCTGATCTTGTATTGTAACCGTCTTTGTTACTAAATAATACATGTGAGCTGAATGTTTTGGAGGTGGGTTTTTTTTTACCTGAAAAGGTTTTCCCCACGTATATCTGTGTGTTCATTGTTTGGTCTTTCATGGTTATCTTTCTGTGTTGAATCTGTTAGATGTTTGCATTCACTTTCCTCAGTAGGATCAATATGGGGATCAACTATGCCTGTTTCCGCTTTATGGTATAGTTGGTTGTGTATTTGTTGTGATTTTGAATTGAAATCATGAAGGCACTGCTATCTTAGATACATATCTTAATGACATAACCGAATTTGAATTGCCAACAAGTGGTATCAGAGCATGTTTTGCTGAAGTTCTAGGCTTTCTCCTATGATGATTTCTTAGCCTAGCAAGCTTGAGGAAGCTTAGAGGAATCAGTTGGTGATTGATCCTTAAGTGAGTGGAAGTTTTTTTCTTCATTGATTCAACATATAGTTTGAAAGATGTTGGAGATGACTGGAGTTGGTCATGTTGTGGCAACATGGTCTGAAGCTCCTGGATCACAGCAAAGTTCTTGATGCAAAGGTACTAAGATGTACTTGTGGTTGTGTTGTAGTGAAGCATGGTGTTCATACTGGGTGTCTGTGTGAGAGACTCCCTGGTCGTATGGACTCGCTTGTGTTGTTGATTAGCTATGGAGAGTTGTGCTTGTGTTGGGTGTTTCTGACTTAACACTGAAGGCAGGTTTCTCTGGTGCTTTGACTTCATGGAGGCTATGAAGTGACCGTGGTGGTCTGCAACTTTAGGTTAGCCTAGTTCTCTTTTGCTTATGCATGACTGTGGCAGTGGAACTGGTCTTAAATGGACCTGTTGTTCCTGTGTGCCTATGTCTTGCACTTGCATGTTTTCAGATTCATGTAGTTTGGCTCTGAAGGTTTTGTGTAGATTTTCCAAAAAAGTCTAAGTCACATTTCCATGTTTCTTTTCATTGTTCTGGTTAACTGTGATGGTTTTGTACAGACTCCTAAGTTGTCCAGATGAGCAGTGAATATGGAGTTGCGTGGGTGTTTTGGAAACACTATGGTTTTGCAGGTTTTACATGGTCAAGGAAAACTTGTGTTTTGTGTGGAGTTGTTGTTAGCTATTCTCAGACCCTGGTGTGGGGTGTAACTAGATATGATAGCTTGCAATTCAACATGTCTTGAGGGGATGTGATGTATTCTCTACATGGGAGTGTTGGTATGAGTTTCTCTTTCAACACTCTTGTGGTATACTTTGATGGTTACCTAGACTATGGTGCTTGAGTTGTGGACATGATTGGCCAATCAGATCTGGTCTATGATTTGATGTTTCAGTCATGGTTGTCTACATGGCTGTTCTATTTGTTTATCTTAGTTTTGCAGTTTCCAGTGTGATGATAGATTTATAGGGTCTACTTTTGGTTACATCCATGAGTTGTGCAATATTGTGGGCTATCCTTACCTACATGTTTGTTGTGAGACAACTCAGAAGTGGACTGTCTATATCCATGAGGTTGTAACTATGTTATGCATATCTATTAGCTGGCCTTGTTTGTGGTCACTTGTGCATTAGGGTGGTTGTTTTGAGATGGAAGGTGGAATGGTGATGGAGTACCTGAATAGTCAGTTATGGGAATCTAAAGCATGTGCATCACGGTGTCATGAAGAGTTGTTTACACTGGCCAAGTGTAAGCTTTTGATAGTGATGGGGTGGTCAGTCATGGTGCTTGGAGAGCTCAGTGTCACTATTCAGTGGGAGCTTTAGCAAATGACTAGTGTTCTTCTTTGGTGTTGCAGAAGAGTTCTTTCTCATCTGCATGTTCACTATTTGAAGGTGTGCAGCATCTTGGAGCCATTAAGGACCTTGGTAGTCTTTGGTTGAGATGCTGGCAGTGCTTGATAGGTGATGATGGTTTAGAGTTTGTTTGCTTTATGTCATGGTACACTCTTGCTTGTTTAGAGTTTTGGCATGCTGCATTGGCTCTTGAAGACCATGGACAGTTCACTTGGAGCATGGTATCTCCTATGGGGATGTGTAGATCATGGTGTCATGATAAGTTCCTGTTCTAGGTTTGGAGCTTTGAAAGTGGTCTCTGGTTTCTTTTTTTTTGGAGTGCATTGGTCATATGCTGGTGGACTTCATGGTTGCTACAGTATTGCAGATTGAAGTCAGGATGAGATGATAGGTTGTTGATACTCATGGATGCATGGAGAATAAGGTGACATTGGAATTCTTATAAGAATGTTGTTGTTATAGCTGAAAGTCCGAGAAGCCTACAGCTTGGTTGAATGTGAGTTCAACAGAGACCTTGAAGGAAAATGCTTTTGGGTAAGTCTTTGTGGCTTGTAGATTTTGAATGAGCATGTTTTTTTTTTCTTTTCTCCTTGGTCTGCTCGGCAATGTCACTTTGAAATGTATTTTCCCATTATATCTTTCAGCTGTGTGTTATGCTTTATCTTTCATGATATGAATCTTGAGTTGTTTGAGATTTTGGAGGATTCATAATGGAAGATGGATAGCATTGTTAATCTCCTTGTGCTTTTGAGGACTGGTAGGAGATGGTTATATGGGTAAGTCTGATCTTCTTTAAGGTGCTTACAACCATGGTGTTGTTGGATGTTGTTAAGGCCTTTCTCTTTTGGGATGTGAAGAAAATCATTTTTGTCACCGCTTGCAATTAAAAGTGTGTGTAGAAGGTGACTACATGGTTTGATTTACTATTTCTCTGTAATTTGGTCTTGTTCTTCCTGATTGTTCCTTTGACTTTAGATGTTTGTGAAGCCATGGTGTTTCTTTCTTCAGTCAGTTTTGGAGTAGTTTGGAAGAAGTTCTATGGAAGACAGTTGAGATAAGTTTTACTTGCAGCAGGTGGTTGTAGGTGTTGCAGATCAGAGTGGGTTTCCCTTGTAACTACATGGTTACATTTCTTTATGCAGGGTTTGGTGGACTTGGTATGCCTGAATCATGTATGATGGTGCATTGGTTGCATTCATCTGGATAGTACCCTTTCAGTAGGAGTGCTTGGTTGTGTTTGGTCTTTGACTAGTTAACACAGGGTGCTTATTTTTGCTGAGATGGGTGGGTTTCCATGATGGCATGAGTTCACTATTTTTCATACCTTGGAGGTATGGGTGGTTGGATGTTTCAGTACGAGCTGTGAGTGTTGGATTTTCAATCACGTGGGTTTGATCAGTTGGATTGAGGGTAGTCTGTTATTGGTTGATTTTCTAGCTAGTTGGTTTCTTGTCATGGAGAATGTTTGCCTTGTTGGTTTGCTGTTGTTTGTATTCTGGAGACTGGTGCATATTCACCTTGGCGTGTTCCTGTGTTTGGCGCTGGTGCCTCAGATGGTGGACATCTTTGATGTCTATGCAGGGGTCTTGGTTGGAACATGGAAGCATACTTTTTGGACCTAGTCGGATGTTTGGAGGATGCCTGAAAGCCTGCATCAAGTGGGAGTTTGGTGGATTTATGCCTTAGCTTTCTGGCATGTTTCTCCATTGGCTTTGGTGGATTTCTCCTTGTTAATGGCATTTACCGCCATACCGCGCACGGTCTCTTTCCTCACCACGGTGGCCGCGGTAACTTTTTCGGTCTGGCTTTGGTGGTTACCGCCATACCACAGGCGGTGGATCGACTCACTATGGTAGCGTAGTGAGACTGCCTATGGTGGTCTTGGTGGTTACCGACATACTACGGTCTGCAGTATCCTTCACCGTGGAGGCCACGGTATTACAGTCGGCATTGGCCTAGCGGTTACCACCATACCATGGCCAGCATCTTGGCTGACCGCAGTGGCCGCAGTAAGACTGCCAGTGGCCTAGCTAGTGGTTACCATTGTACCGTGGCCAGCATCTTGGTTGACTGCGATGGCCGTGGTAAGACCGCCAGCGACCTAGCTGGCGGTTACCGCTGTACCACGACCAGTGTCTTGGCTGACCGTGGTGGCCGCAGTAAGACCGCCAATGATCAACGTTGACCATTTATCACCCTACCGTTAGGTGGTCCAACTGGGGCTATGGTAGCACAGTAGGAGTTTAGATGAGCTTGGGTCTGGTTTGACCGAGTTGGACTCTGTGTCAGAGGGAGTCAATGAATGACAGGGTGACATGTGGCAGTTTGGCAATTTCTAATTGGCCGATGAGCAAAGAATGTCAGAGCTCGGTGTTGTGGTGGGCCAGAGCTCGAGGGAGCTTGGTTGGCTTACCGCCATACCATGAGGCATAACAGTCTAGGCTGCAATAGTGCGATAGATGGTGAGGTGAGCTCAGTCGAGCTCGCTGCCATACCGTGACATGTTTTTTGAGCTTGGTGCGGTAGTGCGATGGTGTCTGGGTGCGAACTCAGATGGGTTACCACCATACCATGAGGTGGTCCGACTGGGCCTGCAGTAATGTGGTAAGACTTTGGGTGAGCTCGGAGCTCGGTTGACCAAGCTGGACCAGCTGTTAGAGTTGTGACTGTGAATGGAATGGCAACACATGGAAGATCTTTGTGATCTGATTGGCCGTATTTATTGAGCGCGATTGGGCTGTATCATTGATGGAAGGTTGACGGATAGGCCTTCAACCATGTTAGTGATTGTGGGGCTCGATGTAGCTGAAGTAGCGATGCAGGTTATCAGGGAAAGGCCGTGCTCTTGCAGAGAAGAGAGATGATAGTGATTATCCTAGTGGACTAGGTTAGGGTCAGTAAGTGATCCATGTGTTGGGTGAGTGAGGCTGAATGTGTTCGAGCTATTCTATAGTGAACACTGGTCTCTCAAATCTGTTATGATGTGAACCTGTGAGGCTAAGGGGCTGGGCTGGCCATGAGGCTCGCTGTGGCAGTGGTTTGAGAGGAGCTAAAGGGAATCTATGTAGTATGACAGATGTATTTCATTGTAACTACATGAAGGTTCTAGTTTTGTTGCCTACCTATTTTTTTCCATGATGAACAAGTTTAGATGTAACATCATGAAGAGCATAGCTCTAATCTTGTATTGTAGCCATCTTTGTTACTGAATAATACATGTGAGCTGAATGTTTTGGAGGTGGGTTTTTTTTACCTAAAAAGGTTTTCCCCATGTATATCTGTGTGTTCATTGTTTGGTCTTTCATGTTTATCTTTCTGTGTTGAATCTGTTAGTTGTTTGCATTCACTTTCCTCAATAGGATCAATATGGGGATCAATTGTTCCTATTTCGCTTTATGATATAGTTGGTTGTGTCTTTGTTGTGATTTTGAATTGAAATCATGAAGGCACTACTATCTTAGATGCATATCTTGATGATAGAACTGAATCCGAATCACCAACACAGGGTCAACTAGCACAGGTGTAGGCTTTATTGACATAGGCATAGGGAAAAATATAAGGATAGGCACATGCACTAGCAGAGGCACATACATAGGTTACTACTTTGATAGGTGAGAGTGATGCAGCTAGAGAGTAGGGTGAGCAAGCAATGGCCTTAGCCGATAGATTGCAAAGAGTGGCAGAGGGGACCACCACAGGCGATATGATGAGAGAGGTCACAAGGGTAACTAGGGAGGCAGATTACTATAGAGGTCGGTATCATGTGGTTGTTCTTACAGATCAGAGGGTTAGCTATGCATAGTCTAGATTAGCATGTAGCCACTCTTGGACCACTAGCATGGGTGTGACTCAACCACCACATAGAGATCTAGGTCCTGACCTAGGTACAGGTGCAGTAGGTGTAGGTACATCTGGCGGTGCTTCAAGAGGCATAGTGAGACCAATGAGGTCTGGAGGGAGTACCTCATAGCTTTATTTGATCATATTTGATGTACTTTGAGATATTTGATATATACACTGACATTATGATATACTACCACATTTTGATGATGTATCTCTTCATATGCCGATATCATTTGTACCCTTCACATTATGATTTTGAGATTATATATGCCATGCAACAATGATTAGCGATCCATATGTGCTTATATGATGTTTATGATCGATGTCTTATGATGGATGCATTTGTTTTTTTGTTCTACATGTTATGCGATGTTTATATGTTTATGTCATGATCATGTGTGGATGCAATGATGATATGATAATGCATATCGATGATTCTAAATGTTTTCTAGATGATGCTTATCTTATGTTCATATGTTTCTTATTTTAATTATGGCATGATTATGTATGGATGCAATGATGATATGATACTGTGTAAATGCTATGATGCTCTATGAATGATATTTTATGCTATGAGATGCATGCAAATGAAATGTGAGGCAATTTATTTTTTTGTATTTTCTTGATGCTAATATTTGGTGTAATGTAATGGATGGACGAATAATACACAATATGATCATGTAATGCAATTTTTTATTTTTGTATTTTCCTGATGCAAATATATGGTTTAATGTAATGGATGGATGAATGATGTTTTCAATGCATTCTAGTGTATGTATGATATGCAAAATGATTATGCCACTATATGGAAATTATATGGTTTTTGTAATGTCAAGTATACTCATTCCATTCAATGATAAAGATAACATCATTAAATTGGGTATGTGCAAGATCATGATGGGCCAAAAAGTGGTGATATGTAAGTGATATGATGGCCCATGAGGTTGACGACTTTTTTTTAACCCAAAATTGATGAAATGAAAAGGGTTTTTAAAGGAGATTCTTATATTTTCAGCAATATAAATTATGCTTTACTTTGAAATTTAAATATAAATATTATTCATTTTCAATTTGAATTACGACTAAAGTCCTGATTGATAGGCTGATTGAAAAACATCTATAGCTTTCAAATAGTATCACATTTTTTGAATCCGAAACATGTCTTACATTCTATGCTTCACATACTATAGGATTAAAAATTAAAAATTGAGTTTCATGAATTTTTGACCAAGTTAAGGTGGTCAGACATACGTGTTTTTATATTTTTTAAAAGTTGTAATAAAAAAATTATAATTAATTAATTACTTGGAAAAAAAAATTAAAAAAAATATGCATCACATCAGGACATGAGTCCTCTACTTATATCTAAAATCTTATTAAAAAATATTATCATTTTATTGTGGTTAGGGTGGTCAGACAGACACCTACCTCTTATTTTTTCCCTGAAATTTAAGTACTACTGCATTGAAATTTCAAATTTTCACCAAATAGATTGTAAAATAAATAATAAACCTAGTAGTTTAGAAACTGAATTCAATTTTCTAGATATTCTATTGTTACATATTTTTTAAATAATACAGATAAATTATTCAAATTTTTGTGTCAAGTTGCCTAACTTTGATTTTCTTAATTTTTGTGTCAAGGTTGTCATTCTGTTAGCCGATTTTTTGTGCTTTTTATCATCATTGAGCCTTTATTATGTTGGAAGTTAATACAAACATCGATGGTATAATTAGACCATGATGACCTGAGTAAAACTTCTATACAACATCCATTGAGTTTTGATAGTGCAAGATAACACAAGAATCTAGGTATAATTGGACTGAGATGGCCTGAGCATCACTTGCATAAATAGACAAGAGTTAATCATTTTCCCATGCAAATTGGAATGTCATTAATGATAATTTGGCACTGCATGTCCCACGAAAATTTACATAGTAATTATTAGCTCACAGAAAATAGACAAAGAAAATATCGTTCTCCTTCCTAGCCCCTCTAATTTGGGACATCATCAAGGTACTCCAGAGAAATGATAACAACAATCAAAATATGATAGTTGAACATATGTGCTAAAGTGATCAAACTATGATTTAGAAGATGTTCATCCAATGAGATTTGATTCATTTTTCTTGATGTCGATTTGGATGGTTGATTGTTTGATTGATTGTGATTGATGTTCACTTTGATGTTGTAGGGTGATTGTTGCTTTGGTCAAATTGTTTTGCTATTGTTTGCCTATTTATTTAAGTTAAAAGAGGTTTTCCCATGTGAGTTCAAGATTTTCCCCCCAATGAGAAACAAACCAATTATTACATGTATGTACATTGATCACCAAGCCAAGGTAGGACATGACCACAATAGTCGGATATGTACATGAAGCTCATTTCATGTTAGGCATGTATGCGTAAAAAGCAACTGACCAACAAACGTTCCAATATATGGAGAAGTCGATTCATCACAAATAGTGCATGTTTGATAGGTTTTCACTATTTGTTTTTATTGCACTTTTTCTTTTTTTTTAATTTTTTCTCTTACCAAATGCTTGTTTCCCAAGTTTTCATCAAGGTAACGATTTTTTGATTTTTCACTTTTTTGTATTTTTTCCTTTTTCTGATTTTTTTTGTATTTTTGATTTTATTTTTATTCTTTTGTATTTTTCATCTTTTGGATTTTTTTTGTATTTTTGATCTTTTTGATTTTTTTGTTGTCACCAAGACATTTGTTTTCCAGGTTTTCATCAAGGTGACCATTTTTTCAGGACATTTTTTATTTTTTAAAAGATTTTCTCAAGTTATACTATGCAATAAACGAATTATGTGTAGAAATTTTTGAGATTGAGGTTGTTCATAGGTTCCTCAAATAGATCCCCTTTAGGAATGGATATCTGATATGCTGCGGATCCATAGATTGATACAATGACAAAGGGTCCTAGCCAATTTGGTTGAAACTTTTCCTTCTTTTCTCTTTCTTGTTGATTGCATGGATTTTCCTTCAATACCAAATCACTGTCCTGAAATGTTCTTGGTTCGACCTTGTGATTATAACTTCATGAAATTCTTTGGTGATATGCTTTCACGTGATCAACTCCAAGCTGATGACGTTCATTCAATAGTTCCAACTCTTGTAATTTAGATACTTGGTAGTCTTCAGCTGAGATGATGCCTTTCAAAGACACTTGGAGCGAAGGTAACTCAACCTCAATAGGTAAAATCACCTCTGATCCATAGACAAGAGAATATGGTGTGGCTCCTTTCGGGGTGTGGATACTGGTGCGGTATGCCCACAAAGTAGGGTTAAGTTGAACATGTTAGTCATGTCCAACATCGTCGATGATTTTCTTTAGGATATTTAGGATGGTTTGTTTTTTAGGCCTTTACTTGGTTGTTTCCTTGAGGGTAGTATGGTGTAGAAAACTGATGTTGGATATGAAACCTTTCAAAACGTTCTTGGATGTCTTGGTTTTTGAAAGGTCAGTCATTGTTGGTGATAATGGATTGAGGAATTCCATAACTAGAGATGATGTGATTAAGAATGAATGATGAAATCTGCTTACCATTAATGGTAGTTAAAGGAACCTCTTCAACCCACTTCATGAAGTACTCGATGGTAGTGATTATCAATTTGTGCTCATTGGAGGAAGATGGATGGTTTTTCCCCACAAGGTCGAGTCCCCACTGAAAAAAGGGCTAGGTTGATGGAAATGGTTGGAGTTCTTATGCCAGTGCATGTATGATGTTACCATGGATCTGACAGTTCTTACACTTTTTGAAAAACTCGAAAGAATCCTTCTCCATATTTAGCCAGTAATACCCCACACAGAGCAGTTTCTTTCCATAGATACCCTCATGAACTTCTTGTATCTCCATTTTAGACTCGCTGCATCCTAGAAATCAAAGGAGAGTCCCATCAATACCTCGTCAATAAAGTACATCAACAATAAGGGTGTGTCGGGCAACTTGATGGATGAAGTTTCATTTTTGGTTTCATGATAGGTCAGGTGGAAGGGTGTTATCTCTTAGATAGGTGTAGATTTTCCAATAGATTAAGGTATCAACTACAAGTAAATAAAAAAAAACTTGGGACTTGAGATTTTCATAGGTAGGGGTAAACAATTTTTCCACCAGGAGCTCATAACGACTCTATTTATCTAGAATTTGTAATAGAGAAGCAATAGTGGCCATAGTGTGAGAAAATTTGTTGTATACTCTTGCAATTTGTTCAAATTTGATAGTGAAAAATTATTTCTTAAAATCGTCAATCATTCTTTTGTAGGGTATTAGTTTGTCATCCTTTGTATGATAGTCATCATTGACCTGATTTATGACCAGTTGAGAATCTCCATAGACTTGTAACTCTATGATTTTCCATCCTACAACTACCTTGATACCAATGATGAGTGCTTCATACTCCACCATTTTGTTGGTGCAAGGTGTAATCAGGGATTTAATATTAAGGTGAATGCAATAAAGCATATAAATTAAACCCTAATAAAGAATGAAGCACAAATGAGCATAAAGACATAAAGTATAAAACAATATTACCAAATCTTCATGCTACCATTGATGAACCTCCATTTCTCTTCTCGATTTTTCTTGAATATGAGAATTTCCCTCAGATTTGAGTGTGCAATAATAAGCCTATGACTAGTGACTAGAAAAATTTTTAATATTGTTGTCTCACACTAGAATCATGTATTTGGATAATGTGTGTGGATGAAGATAGATGATAATAGATATAAATAGATGAAAACAAGAATGATTATGACAAGATAATGACACTTGAAGAATCAACCCCCAAATATCTTATGAGAGAGTTTACTTATAGGAAAGGTTTGATTTTGGATTGACGGTTGAAATTGGATGTCAATAAGATGTCTTAATCAATGGCCAAGATTGAAAGTTGGCAAGTGCCCTAGAATCAATGGACAAGATTCAATATGACAACCTATAATTAGGGTTAGGGCACCATTAGGTCAAATTTTAAATGAATGGACATGATTGATTTTTAGAAAATCAAATCAAGCATTGGCAATGCATGTGGCAAGAGATAGATTGGCACATAAAAAGAGGTAGCTAGAGAATCAAATAATAATAGAAATTACTTGATTTTTGGAGGACAAAGAGTATTTTGAATTAAAAATTTAATTTAATTCAAAAGGTGGGGTCACATGATAGTAAATAATTAATTTGAATTATTTACTGAAAAGAGGGAAATTAGAAATTGGGTAATTTTAAATATGATTTTATTTAAAATTAGAAAGAAAGTTGAAGAAAATGGATAATTTTAAATAGATGATTTTATTTAAAGTTAGAAAGAAAGTTGGAGAGGATAAATAATTTTAAATAAATGATTTTATTTAAAATTAAAAAGAAAGCTAGAGAGAATAATAATTAAATAAATAATAGGAATTTATTTAATTATGAGTAGACATAAATAATTAATGATGTATTAAATAAATAAATAAAGTTTATTTATTTAAATAATCAGGAGGAAGTAATGGACTAATAATAATTAAATAAATTTAGGAATTTATTTAATTATAGAGTGGCATAAGAAATTAGCAACGTAATTAAATAAAGTTTGATTATTTATTTAAATAGCCAGGAGTAGTGAAAGATGTGAATTAATTAAATAATTAATAATTATTTAATTAATAGTTGACATTGGACTATAGGTTATAATTAAATATTTTAATTATGTTGAGACGAAGCATGATATAGAAAAATGTGGTTTGCGGGTCTAGGCCATTATTATTTGTCTACATAGGGTAACATCAGTCTGTATGATTTTGGAATGGTATGCCCTTGAGGAGTGAAAAATAAAATTCCTACTTCTAATCCATGTTGAGTATATGATCCATCAAAGTATAATATGCATTGTTTTGTTGTTATGGTAAGAACATCAACATTTGGAAACTCAATGTGTAAAGGATGATCATCATGCAATGGTGCTTTAGCGAGTTGATCTATGATGGCTTGAACTTTCATGGCTTTCCTATTGACATACTGGATGTCAAACTCACTCGATATCATTATGTACTTTTCCAGTCTTCCTGTTAGATTTTCCTTGTTGAGCAGATATTTCAATGGATTAATCTTGGCTATTAACTTGATGGTATGAGATAGCATATAATGTCAAAATTATTTAGTGGAAAAATCTACTGCCAAACAAGCCTTTTCAATGGATTTATAATTTATTTCATAGCCATTTACTGTTATTTTGATGTAATATATTTCCCTTTCTTTTCCTGTTGAATCCTCTTGCGCTAGCAAAGCTCCCACTGATGTCTCAGATGTTGCTATGTCTAGTAAGAGTTGTTTTCCTTCTACTAGTGGTACTTAAATGGGTGGAATAATTAGATATTGTTTCAATTTGTTGAAAGAAGCTTTAGATTTCTTGTGCCATCTAATGGAAACATTTTTGTGAAACAAGTGAGTGAAAGGATGGGTCTTGTCTGCCAGTTGTGAGATGAATTTTCGGATAGACTGAAATATTCCTTGGAGTGATCTTAGATAACTAAATTTCTTGGGAGGAAACATCTCCATGATTTACTTAACTTTTGCAGGATCCACCTCAATGCCTTTTTCTAAAACTATATATCCCAAGAGTTTTGTAGATGTCACCCTGAATACACATTTTTTTGGGTTTTGTCGTACATTGAATTTTTCTAGTCTAGTGAAGATTTTATCTAGGATATCTAGGTGTCCTTCTTTGGTGTAGGATTTTTCCAACAGATCATCTACAAAGTCTTTAATAAATGTGTGCATCATATCATGGAAATTTTTTTGTCATGGCTCGTTGATAAGTAGCTCCCGCATTCTTTTGTCTAGAGGGCATAATGTTCCAATAGAATGTGCCCCATGGGCATGTGAAGGTTGTTTTATCTTGATCCTCAGGTGTGATTTTGATTTGATTATATTGAAAATCCATCCATAAGTGACAACATGGCATGTCCATCTATTATGTCCACAATGATGTCTATGTTGGGTAGGGGAAAATCATCCTTCAGACAAGCTTTATTGAGATCTCTAAAATCTGTTCAAATTTAGATAGTATTTTTAGTTTTGAAACTAGTACAATATTGGGGATCCACTTGGCAAAATCAATTGGTCTAATGAATCCTATATCCAATAGCTTCTTCGGTTCTGCTTTCACCAAAAGGGAAATATGAAAATGCAGTTTTCTTAAGTCCTGCTTTACTGGTTTTACTCATGGTGGTAAAGATAAATGATGCATGATTAAATCTAGATCTATCCCTGGCATGTCTACATGCAAACAAGAAAATTTGAATTTTTTCTCTTTAAATAATTTGGTGAACCTTGGTTTTTCTTATTCTATTAGGGAAGTTGCTAGATGTAGAGTCTTCATTGTTTCTATTGTGCCAATGTTGATGGAATAAGTGGGCTCAATCAATACTTTTGATCTCTCTTGAAAGTGTTTAGGGAGAGTGTCAAATCTCTCATCCTTTAGCACCTCAAAGAGGTTTTCACCATTGGATGCACTCTTTATTTTTAATTTTTTCTGATCTAATACTACCATAAAATGGTTTTCACCATTAGATTGATTTTTGGTATTATTCATTTTTCTACTGAGAGATTTGACACTCCCTTGACTGGAAGCTTCATTCTGAGATTCAATGGTGGAATGTGTTTTGGGATTCCCAACACAAAGGAATTTGATGATGACATCATCATTTGAAAATATAGGGATGTTGAGAAACTTAGTTTGGTCCTAGTCGATAAGTTTAGGATGTACTAGAGGTAGGGAATCATCAAATTGGTTTAGGTCAAAGGTAGTGAGGGTCCTTATGGAAAAATATTCAAGAAATCCAATAGAAATTTTGAGGTGTATGATGTAACTCTCCTCCAAATGATCTTTCTCGTTAGGTGTCTGATCTTCTTCACTTGAGCCATCGATAGGTTGTGATCAAAATTCAAGTGGTCTTAAACCCAAACTTTGTCCCTCCTCCCATATGGGTGCATAATTTTGTATCACATCAATTTCCTTGTCAGAACAAGACTCTTCAGATAATGAATCCCACTCATATTCATTTGAGTTAGTTTTATAGTCATTACAAGCTTGTAGTTGTAGGATTCATTCAACAACCTTTCAGGCTTCTTCTTCTTTTGTTTCCTCTTTATATCCCAACCCTGTCTTGTCTTTTTGATTGGTTAATATGGGTTGAATTGGTTCCACAATGCTTTATTTTCTCTTTCCAATAGGTCCTTGTCCTTTGTATCCCATTTTCTCCAATATTGAAAATCCTTTTCCATATTGTGTTGTTTGTACATTAGTTGTTGTTGCTTGAGATTTCGCTTCATCCTTTTAAATCCAATTCGGAATTTATCATCAGATTCCTCGACATGAGTACTTGCTTTTATGAATCTACCATCAATGAGTGTGACAGGTTGTGAATATTTTTGTGTTGAGGTTGATGGTTGACAATAGGAATTTGGGGAAGATATTTGTGAGAGACATAGGGATTGCTCAATAGAATATTCACCCATGCCTTTATATTTAACTTGAGCCTTTTTCTCAAAATTTTTGGATAAAACATTTAGTATGGCTTCATGATTGGTGGAGGTAGAAGGGGTAGCTTCTTCCATTTTCTCAGGCTAACTAGGTGAGGAACTTGGTTGAATTTATTTATTTGAGGACGTGGTAAGCAATTTTGAGAAGGAATTTGATTGGCTTGAATTACTTCGGGTGGCAGATGGGGAAGTGAGAGCTTCTCTATTATGGGCCATGAAGACATCCTGGACCTACTTGAGGGTGTTGCAATATTGAGGACTATTAGAGTCAGTTATAATGGTGATCTCTTGCCCATTAGAAGGTAATTTCAAGAATTGATGGTAACTTGAGGGGACTGCCTACATCTTGTGGATCCAAGGAAGACCCAAGAGTATGTTGTATGTCAAGTCTTTGTCCAAAACTTGGAAAATTACATCTTCTTGAATCTACCCCACCTGAATTGGCAACATAATTAGTCCATTTGAAGCTCTTTCTTCATCATCATAGGCTTTGATGGCAATATTTTTCCTTGAATATATTGGATTCTCTGAGAATCCTAGTGCAGTGAAGAAATTTAAACTACATATATTGAGATCAGCTCCTACATCTATTAGAACACGCTTGAATCCACTTTTATGTATTAAAACTTCAATGAGTGATGGATATGCCATCATTTTCTGAAAAATGATAGGAAATGTGATGCAACCGAATACCCCACCATCGATTGAAATGTAGAAACTTCAAAATATGTTTGTACTATTATGTTCACTAGCACTTTTTCCAAAATTTCCTTGTGAGCAAACTTGAAATCTTAAGGAGTTCCAATATAGATATTTGCATTGGGATCTTTTGTAGTTGATCAATAATTTTACCTTGATGTGATGGAGCAACGTGTGTTTTTAATGTGCTTCCTTTGAGAACATATTTGGATTGTGCTCTCATGGTTCCATTTACGAGTATGTTGTCTTGTTTCCCTTTGATTTTAATGACATTGATTTGGTTCTCTGTTTCAGCCATGCCTTTTTTGATGTTATGGACTTGATTGGATGTGATGTTGGTGTCATTAATTTGATTTTCAGCTATGGTGCTATCTTTTCCATGTTGAATTGGAGCATCATTAATTTGATGGTTGAATGCAACAATGTCTTGTGTGTCATTGATTTTAATGTCATTTTTTTGATCTTCAACAACTAAAATATGAAGGATGAGAGTGTCATGAACATAGTTTGAATTTTTCCATTTTTTGTTTGTTGTAGAGGATTCCCCTTTGTCATAATTTGGTAAGGTATTTTTGAACACACCATTATCAATGTTTGTTTGGGGTCCTTCTATTTGTAATATATTCTGGTCTATCAATTCTTGTACCTTGTGCTTCAATTGCATACAATTATTTGTTTGATGGCCTTTGCACTGATGAAATTCATAGTAATGGGCATCATTCCACCATGACGATTTCACTTTTGGCTTGAAACCTCGGGTGTTAGGTAAGGTTATAAGATCTTCTGCAAGAAGTTCTTTCAATGCAAATTCGAGTGATTGACCCAAAGGTATGAATTTCTTATGATTGTATGGTGTCTGATATGGGAATGATTGAGATCAAGCATTATTTGGATTGTTTCTTTGATTCTTGTTTTAAGTATTTCTTTGATTGTTGGTTGGATTATTGTTTTAATTGGTCTTGGTGGTAGTTGTTGTCAAGTTAAACACTAGTTTTACATTTTGTGTTTCAGTTGATGCATCATTATTACTATTCTTGTTTATTTTCCAAAACTTTGGTTTATCATTGTTATGGTAATTATTAGAGGCGTTTGTTGAGTTGTTTTCATTGTAAATTTTCAAGACTCCTTTCCTGGCCAGAGCTTCTTCTATTTTGTTTCCATTTTTGACCATGTTCTCAAAGGTAGGTGGACATTGCAATTCAAGTCTATAATGCATATCATTGTTTATATTATCAATGAAAATTTCCATCTTCTCTTTTTTAGGTATAGGACAAGAATATCTTGCAAACAATCTTCTCCATATTTGCAAAAATATGAGGAAAGATTCACCCTTTTTCTATTTCGCATTGCAGAGGTCCTTCATGGTTATCTCATGTTGTATGTTATAAGAGTATTGGGTGATGAATTTTTTAACTAGCTCTTCAAAAGTCTTAATACCTAGTGCAAGTTTGGAGAACCATTCCATGCATTATCCACTTAGGCTGCATGGAAATAACCTCATCAACTAAGTCTCTTCATGCACAAATTTGAGGCTCATGGTTCTGAATTCCCTCACATTATCTATAGGGTATGTTTTACCATTAGAGTTGTCATACATTGGGAATTCACAATGTTTGAGAAATGGAATCATCTTTTCACTTTGATCAAAAGGATATGGGAAAATTTCTTGCAACAAGTAATGTTTTGTGGCTCCCCTTTGCATGTCTTGGAGTTGTTGTTGCAGATTTTTCATTTGATGAGTTAGTGCAACTACTGGATCTATGTTTCGGGGATTAGTTTCAGTTATTTTAGGTGCTCCTTTCAGTTTAGTAATGTCAAAATCATCATGAAATTTGACAGCTTGTTTGACCAGCATTAAAATGTATTTTTCCCCATCTCTTTCAAAAATATTTTCTTGGAAATTGTGGAAATTTGGGTCTTGTTGTGCAGTTTGGACATCTTCCTCAGTGATCTCCTCATTCTCAGGTCGGTGGAATCTGTGGAAAGGATTTTCTTTAGCTTCATCGATGTTGTTTTGAGTTTCAAGGTTTTTTTCTTTGAGTTTTTCCCTTTGTGATCTTGTTTGAACTGGCATACAAATGATGAAAATTTACTAATCTTTGATCATTGTTTAGGAGTGCCAAAAGGACTAAGTTAAATCTGATTATACAACATTTGCTTCAAAATTAAGGATGATAAATCTTGATAAAGCATGATGAATCCTAATGGTGAAACTAAGCTGCTAATCAGAGATAGGTGTGATGATGAGGCACTTTTAGATGTTTGATCAAATTTTACATAAAGGATTTTCACTTGTGAATGCTAGTTTCAATAAGGTAACAATAATGTTGGGATAAGGAATAAATGTTGGTCAGGAAGAAATCTTTGAATCTGGTCTCAATTGTTAGGGGCAAGCTCAAACTTAGCTCTGTAATTAAATTTTTTCTAGATGCATTAGAATAGTTCACAAATGTGCTAAAAGGAAAAAGCACTAAGGAATGGCCTAGATGTGCTAAAAGATAACTGGTATGCACTGAAATAGTCAATGTATGTGCTAAAATATGGAAGGCATGTAGTATAGAATGAAACATAAATGATAAAACAAGGGATGTATGTGCCAGAACAGTCAATGGATACACTAAAGGATGGAAGGAATGCACTAGAAAAATCAATGGATGTGCTAAAATATGGAAGTCATGTGCCAGAACAGGGAATGTTTGTGCTAATCTAGAGAAATGATCTCTATTTTGGTAGTTTGATTGATTTTTCTTATTTTGTTGGCAGGGAATTGATTGTTGGAATGGATGTTCTTCTGAATCAATAGTTGTACCTTTCTTTGTGTGATGTTTATTTGAATGTTGTTTTAAAACATAAATGTAAGACACATCAAACAACTACATTTCCTAAGGCTGTGTTGGATGGTATTTACTAGATTCCCACTTGGATTTTACTCCAGTTGTGGTTACTTTTAGTGGATGATTAGAAGATTGACCACACTTGCTCCCCTCCACATCACTCACTTCTCTAGTCAACCAAGCTTCAGTTGTCATGAATCTCCCATGATGAAATTTTCATCTCTACTAAAATCCACAAGAATATGGGACAACTTTAGAGGTTAAACCTCTTGCACTAGCAAATTGAAATGGGATTTTGGATTACTATAACAAAAAGGTTCTAGCATAGGCATTCCATTCATGGGAGATCATCCATATGAAAAGAGACCATTGCTACCCTTCTTGTTGGAACAATCCTCATGATACTTGAACTTTTCTCAAGTATCCACACTTATCTACTAGGTGGAAGTCGCTTGTCTTTAGCGTGTTCCCGGTTGGGTCGTTCCCTAGGGTGATTAATTTTTCCCACCAGGAAGGCCCTCTAGTGATAAAATGCAATAAAATTAAAGAAATGGGTTTGGTTTTTTTATCACTCAGTTAAGGGGAGAGCATATGCCTACCACTCCACAAGCACAACAGACATGGTGTTCATTTACCCTTCTTAATTAAACAAGATTCCTAATTTAATCAAAAGAAACAAATAAAAATTCAGCCCTTGCAAACAATCCTTAGTAGTTTCAACATATTTTTCTTTGACAACATTCTTATTAGTTTCAAAAAAGTCTCTGATACTGTTTAAAATACCTACAAAATAGAGAATATCGATTAGTTCTCATAATTTTGAATTTCTGCAAAATAAACCTGATGCACCAAAATAGCAACTAGATGCACTAAAATATCACTCATATGCATTAAACAAACTACTGTATGTACCAAAATAGTCTATGAATGCACTGAAAGACCCCTTCTATGCACCAAAATATAGTCCAGATGCACTAGAAGAAAGGATGGATGCGTGAGAGGATGTTTCGTATGTGTTGAAAGAACTCACGGTCGCACTAAAAGATTTCATGTCAAACCTATAAACACACTTTCCAAAAAATATTGAAAACAAGGGGCTAAGTCCCACAGTGGGTGCTAGAATGTGTTGTGTGAATATGTGTAAAAAAAATAATGAACACACAACCAATAAGACATATTATATTAGATAATTGAATCACATAATTAATCAAATTAAAAACACAATAATCCCTAAAGCCGTTGCATTGTCTCTTATCTATAAGGATTCCTTGAAATCATAGTGGCTCTTAGATTTTTCTTGCACTATGAATTTTATACTGAAAACCTAGAGAATGGATGCTATAAAATGCAAGAATCCTAGTTCCTACATTGATTTGATAAACTATTTGATATGCTATAAGTGAAAATGGTGATATGTTAATGGATATTATATTAAATATTATGATGTAAAATGCTATATGAAACTACTATTATAATGGAATGCAACTAACAACAAAGTCATAATTCTAAGTTAATATGAAAATACTATGCTAAAATGATAAAATTCTCTAATACTCTAAAATTCATAAAATGTTCTCAAAGGTAATTTCTGCAGAGTAACTTTTATCAAAGATGTGTTATGAAAAGTTGGAGCATGATGTTGTATTAATAGGATTTCCAAGGTATGTTGTGATGTGTCAGGATTCAACAATCAATATTATGATCTAGAGATATCAACAGTAGAAATTGAGAAGGTAGGAGGGAATCATGGAGGTTGTCCCCTTTAAAAGAGCACTTGTCCAAGTGTTTAGAAGGATAAATGAGATGGAGATGCCAAGTTTCCAAGGTTGTTTCAAAATTGGTTGAGGATAATTCCATTTAAAAATTATAATTATTTAAATTCATGAGACACTTATGGATCCGGATGATGAGGTGGAAGGAGGTTAGAGAGGTATGTAGAAATATGACACAATTGAATTTGAAGATTCAATTTTAATGAGGGGGAAATAATCAAATAAAAAAAATTAGTTAGATTTATTTATTTAATTAAATCAAGAAGAAAATGATTTGAGATGGAAAGAATTAAGAAATGAACTATATAAATAAAATTTGGAATTTATTTATAAGTAGAGGAATTAAGAGGGTTTATTAATTAAATACCTTATATTTAATTAATTGATTATCTTGACCATTTTTAGGTGTATACACATGCAAAGTGTGTTATGCAATATATACATATAACCAAAATTGCAAATGCAATAATAATGTAGAGAATGTTCAAAAGAGTCTTGCTTAGTTCATGCGAGGTCTTAAACCTAGGGAACATTGTTCCTAATGTCTACAAGAGAGGACCAATCGAAGAATAAAAGATTCACACCTTAGGGGATGCAGTGTGTCACATCAAACCACTAAGAGGAATGTAATATGCTTAGAAATATCATTCTCTTGAAGTACATCTCACCCAATATCATCCACAAAGAAAAAGATGCATCACAGGAAGCAAGAGGACCACCATGAAACATGAAAAATAAAAATGCAAAAAAACAATGCCAATATATGCCCCCACTTTAAAGAAATTGCTAAACACCATGTTGTGAGCAATTACTTTAAAGTAGAAAATGATAAATACTAATAGTAAAGGGGACATGAGAGCTAACTTGGAAAGCCCTATTCCAAGTCATATGTTTCCAAATAAAGCTATGTCATTAAAAATGAAAGAGAGGGTTTTCCCCCAACATGAAACTCAAAACACATGAGGGATCAATGGATGAGGGGTCAATATGTTCTTTCTACAATGTTTTTAGAGAGCTTAGAATTTTCATCATTTCCCCAATACTAATAGAACTAGAAGAATGACATAAAGAGAGTGAAAATAGAGAAAAACCATTTAGGTCAACATGGAAGAAACATGAATGTCTTGATGCCTTACCTCATCCCCAAAAGGAAAACACAAGACAAATGGAAAAGATAAAGGAAAAGGTAAAATATTTATGACATAGAGACTAATAATGGTACAAATAGAGGAAAGTCACAAAGAGAGAAAGATACATCAAACATAATAGTACGGGGGATCAGATTATGCACATAAAATCACACAAAATAAAAATAAACAATGCAAAAGACTAGTAAGGAACATGTGATTCAACCTAAAAAAAGTCATCTGCATCCCAATCATGTTCATTGTATACACAAGGAAGACAACTAGACTAAGGGACAATAAAAATTTCCAAATTAGGGCCATCACCAGGTTCAACACTCTTCGTAGGAGAATTATCATTTAAGTTCATGAAAGAGGAAAATAATTTATTAAATTCATTATTCACTTGTTCATTGATCTTTGCAATCTCATCATCATCATCCAAATTATTCACAATAGGAGATCAAATGATAATGTCCAAAGAAGGGTTTATCTCTTGTTGTGGTATAATATCTTTTTGTTTTGATGAAGGGTGAGAATTTTCATGCATTTCTTCAATCAAGTTTGGTTCTTTAGTTTCTTTGTTTATTTCTTCATTTAACTTTTGAGCAAGGGCATGATGTGTATACCTACACTCTATAGAATGTTTGTTTCTTTTAGTTTATTTTTCAAGTTGTGTTTGTGTAGGAGCGGGATGATCAACCATAGGTTTATTTTCTTCCCCGAGAGGAGGAAAAAAAGGAACCATGGAGGGTTGTTCAATGAATTTCTCTATAACTTTGTAAACTTGTTTTATTCTAGGAGGCATGATGAGATTATTTTCATTATCTCTTGGTCTTTTGTAGGAAGTAGGAAAAGGATCTATCTTTATTTTCTCTTGGTTTTTTGGCAAGTATTTTGGTTCAATCATGGTTTTTTCAAGTATGGTAGGTTCGATTGTCAATTTAGGTATGTTTTGGAGGGATTTAAAAAATAAGTCTTCGTGACGTTTAATAGGTTCCATATGCTTTGGAAAAAATAAATCTAATGAAAAGTTCCCTTGAGAAGACAAAGGGTTAAAGCCACTATTATGCACGGTGAAAATTTCATTGTCAAAGGGAAAATTTAAGAATTTATGCAAAACCAAAGGGACATCATTCATGGACTGAAGCCATGGATAGCCTAGCTTCACATGAAATTGGTCAAGCTGCTGGATGATGGAGAATGAAACATCTAATGTTTTCAGTCCTATTTGTCAAGGAAGGGTAATCGATCCCATCGTAGGGAAAGTGAAACTATTATGCGTCTTGATCCATGCTTTCGATTAATTATATATTTCTTCATAGAGCTAAAATAATGAAAATGTGGGATGGATGCTATCATATGGTTTTAGGACATAGAGCATACCCACTTTTACAATTTCATTCAAGGATAACCCTAGAGATCCCAATGCAAAGGAGAAAGAGATGTACTAAGGGAATTTCCTAGGGTCTGATTATGAAGTAATGAGGGGTTCACCACCAAGATAGGGTTTGGAAAAGGAAATGAAATGCAAGATGAAATGCAAAACTCTATTACGATGCAAACATGAACTAAATGACTTAAAAATGCATATAGAACAAAATAAAAAATTATGAAATGAAATGTGTGCATCTGGGAATCTGAAGATGATTGGAAGGAGCTCTGAAATGCTGGAAATTCAAAAAATTTAACCTAGTGGGACTCATATTCCATTCTAGGTGAATCAATCCCAGTTCTAGATTTTTATAGTAGAGCAGGTTTTAGACAAAAGGGTATCTAAATCTACAAAAAAATATGAAAACAACCTACAGCTGGACTTGTTTTCCACTTGTGGCGAATGAGTCCAATTTGGATTTTTTGGAACTTCAAGGTTTGAATCTGATCTTCACCATCTACTCTTTCCATCCCCCTTTGTTTCTTGATCCAAAACCCAAATTTTTGGGACTGTAAGTGAATTTTTGTGAAGATAGCAACCTTGTGACAACTTTAAGACTTTTTCCACCCTTGCAACCTAATCTTCAATGATCCTTCAAGCTCCACAACACCTAGATCAACAATCACACAAAGAGAGAGAGAGAGAGAGAGAGAGAGAGAGAGAGAGAGAGAGAGAGAGAGAGAGAGAGAGTTGACTATTAGGGAATAGGGGTTTGCCTTGCTCAAACCCCTTATATGTAATTAAACCAAATGATGAGACAATGAAATGAAGTCATGAAACATGAAACAAAGAACATGAATAATGGACAATAATACCTTGAATGATGCCTTGTAAATTATGTCCTGTAAATATGCAATTCAACATGAAATGGACATAAAGGAAGTAGATTTAGATCTTGACAATAGGAGTAGAACAATGCTTGATCTTGGATTTGCAATGCTACATCACAACACTAGCTCAATAACATGCTTGATGCTTGACATGATGATGGATCTTGAATTTTTGCAATAATTGATGAAGAATTTTTCCCTTGAATGTCTAAGAAATGATCTTGAATGGTATTTTCATGATCTTGTAAAGTCTTGGAGTGCTTAAATCTTGCTTGCTTGACTTGATATCTTGTACCCTTGTGTTTCTTATGTGAAATAAGGATTTGAAAGATTTTTTATATAAGAAATTAACTCACATGACCATTAATTTGATCCCAAATGTTAACATAGAAGAAATTTGAACTTAAAACCCAAATTTCCCACTCAAAACCTTAAATACAGGCCAAATGGGACTCACTCACCATTTGTGGCGAGTGGGTCCCACCTAGATGGGACTCATTCACACAAAGTGGTGAATGGGTCCCATAGGGGTTGTTTTGTTTGATGAGATGTTGAGGAGTGTATAAATTAAGCTTATATGTTGATATTGTAAGGGTTTTTTATGAAAATATTCCATGGGATCCACAATATAGGATCATAGGGGCCTATTAATGATGATATTAAGGTCATAAATGCAAGACGACCCAAAATTCAATGTGAAAGTGTAAATAAATACTCTTTACAACATTAAATTAATGCAAAATTGGGTCAATTTAGCTTAGAAGGGCCCTAAATCCCATGTGAATGTGTAAAATACATTAGAACACTAGATTAGGTCCACCTTAGTTTACAAGCCTCTTAAATTTAATGTGAAGGTGTAAATAAATATACTTTAGAACATTAAATTAGGGAAAAGTTTAAGTTGATTTAGGTTAAAAAGGGCCCAAGGCCTTATGTGGATGTGTAAAACACCTCACAACACTTGATCAAAGTGATATCAAGTCCACTTTATCCTTAATTATTCCAATTTAGGTGAAATTGTACCATTTCTAAGCGGGGCTCTTTTTCATCATTATATCTAACCCCCACTTTAGTGAGAGGCTGAACTTGCTTAAAAATCACACTAAAGTAGACATTCAAGAGGGGTCCAAGTGTACCAATGCAGATGGTCTAGGATAAAAAAGATCAAGGAAGCAGTCAAGCCCCAAGGATCCAAGATCCTATGTCAATCCAACATAGGCACAAGAGGACACACAAGATGTGTAATATACAACATCAAGATACAAAAACATGTAATGTCAATAACTAAAAGAAATTAAAAGAAAAACAAGTAAAAATAAAAATGAGGTGAATCAAGCTTTGACCATTTGTCCAACACGATGTGGATTAGATCTAGGTTGTTTTTCCTAAAATGCACACTCAATCTTGAGGCAATGAAACTTCAAGCTATCCATTGGGTGAGTAATCCAAGAAGGTGAGAAACATACACACATGGCCAGTATGTAATCACACACACACGTGAGTGGCTATGGGAAAGTCATGCCTTTGATCGACCTAATCGAATTCTCATCAAACCATACCTAAGTTATACCTTGTGATAACTTTGATAAGGAACCACACAATAATGATCTTTTAGCTTCGTGAGATGAGAAAACCTTTGTATTCTTGGAGGTCATGAATAAATATGCTGGCTCTACAAGAATGCAATTTGTGTTATGAAAGGATGCCATATAACCGATGTTGTAAATGTCGAATAGTGTAATGAATGTTCAAAGGGATTTTTCTTAGTTCATGTAAGGTCTCTTCTTAGGGGACATCGTGCCTAATGTCTCCAAGAGAGTACAAGTCAAAGACATATCATGCTCTTAGAGGAAATCAAGCCCAATTACATCACCAAGAAAAGGACACCTCATAAGAAGAAATAAAATTGTGCACTAAAACATGAGTTTCGATGTACGTCCGCACTTTAAAGCAGTTGCTAAGACCATTGTTGTGAGAAATTACTTTAACGTAGAAGAAGAAATGAGAGCTTATTTAGAAAGCCCTATGCCAATTCATATGTTTCCAATAATGTACATCATGAATAAGTATGTCACCTGCAAATCAACTTAAGGCATGTCATCCACATCCTAAGCTTTCTCTTATATGTACATGAAAGGTGGGAAACTAGCGAAAAGAGACAAAAATAGGTGAAATAAGAGGACAAGGATACTTAACCCCTTGCCCCCACTTAGTGTAGGACAAGGATGATCCGAATAGGATGAAAATAAGTGTCAGTTAGAGGAACTAGGTATTTTAACACAAGGAAGAGCACCACAGTCCTTGAGATGTTGAATTCAATTACTCAAAGACTTACATTCATTAGTAGAATGACCATAAACTCTATGATATGTGAAAAATGAGTTCTTGTAGTAAAATTTATTTCATGTTCTTGGAGGGAGAGATATCAAACGATCTTGGAGGAGTCTCATCAAGATAATTTCTTGATCAAAGGAATATGTTCCATTATTTTGTAACAAGGATATCTCTTACTTTGTACAAGATGTCATACTTACACAAGAATCTTTAGATTGTGAGATTTAGTTCCCTCCTTTATAGGAGGGTGTAAAATCTAATGAATTCAAATCATTAGTGTTTTACGTGATGACATTGACATTAAACAACTATTTCATTGATTTTTTGAAAGGATAATTATCAAGACCACTAGTGTCTATCAATTCAAGATGCACTACTATTAAAGTTGGTTTAGAAGAATCTTTTGTTAGGGTGTTGCTATTAAGTGAAGGCTTGTTTATTTCTATCAAAGGATAATAACCAAGACCATTAGTTGTTTCTTGAATATTAGGCTCTATAAAGATACATATACCTTGTTCTCTAGCACCACATCCTTTTCCACTATATCTCAATTGATTCATCAGTTCATAACCTTTTCCAAAAATATTTTTCATCTCATTTGGATTTAATGGTTTCTCATAATTGAGTTCATCAAATTTTGTTGTGTAATTTTTATTTCTTCTAAAGTGGTTGAGGTGGATGCTTTCGAAGGATATTTGTCTTTGTCCATTTTTTGAACGGGTTCCATTTGTGTAGTTGGAATTAATGTTTTTAATGGATTTTCCTTGTTTTTGTCAATGTTCAAACAACTGTTAGGGTTAGGGTCAGGTTGAAGTGTCAACACTTTGTTGTCGTAGATATACTCCATTTTATGATAAGAGTAGAAGGCACCCCATTCATTCTATGAATCCACAATCTACATGAAAGGAGATTATATGAAAGATTATGAGGCATAACATGGATCAGTGTTACTAATGTGGCCTTTCTAGTTGTAATAGGCAATGTGATCACACCAAGCATTTGTTATCCTACATCATCAAATCCCTTAATGGATAAAGAATCAAGTTGATTTTTTTTTATCCACACCAAGCCTATCCAAAAAATTTACACTACACACATTAAGAGCGAGAGCCATTGTTGAAAAAGGTTTTCTTTATCCATTTTCTATTGTATTTAGCTATTATTATAAAATAATCATTTTGTGTTTGCACTTCCAAAGGGGGGAGTTCACTTTGGTTGAAAACAATGTCAACTTTTATTTCATGAATTAGGGTTCCTATGTCATTCAGTTACATATTAGAAGGGATAGGAACTTCTTGTAAGACATTTTGAATCATGTTATGATAGTGGGGGAGGCTTAAATAAGGTCCCACAATGATATCTTAGTAGGATTTTCTTAAGTTGTTCAACAAAATCATACTCCTTTCCACTTTGTGCAGGAAAACGAGGGGCCCTAGGTAGGATAGGATTAGACAATGAAAGCAATATTAAAGGTGTTTGTCTTGGTTGCATATTATTTATAGTGTTATGTGTATGAGAAAAGGTATTATGACTTTTCTATTCTAACATATTATTCGTAGGTGGGTAGAGGATAAGTTCGGGTTTGTTTTGAGTTTGCAATCATTGTGAGGGGGGTAAAGAGTAGATTTAGGCTTGTTTTTAGGTTGAGGTTTGTGTAAGGGTGGGTAAATGATTAGAGGATTATTAGGATTTCCCATGGGGTATGTAGGAGGTCCATTAATCAAGGGGGATCTAATGGACACTTATGCATTCATAGCCTCAGTGGTCTTGGTTTGATGCATTTCTAATAAACGAAACTCTAGATTCACCTTTTCATTAGAATCACATTGTCATTTTATTGCACCACGATATTCTCCCTAGGAGGAAATTTTGTAGAACTGAAAACCAAATTTTCTTGGAATTCAAGGATTGGTTCTTCCAAAATAGCTTCATCGCAAGTAGGGAAATGATCAATGGTTGAATTTTCTTACTTGTCAATGATGGAATTCTCTTGTTCAATAATGTTTTTTGTAGGAGAAGAGAAGAAATAAAGATTCCCATGACTTTTATTGATTATATTTTCTAACATCAAGGTATCTTCTTTACAATTGGGAGAGATACTAGGAGAAGAACCAGTGTGATTATCATGATTGTCCTTAATTTCACTCTGTTGTCCCATAATGTTTTCCAAAATAGGAGAGAAAACATAAATAGGGTTGTTATAGATCCTAAATATTTGGTCATTCGACACCAACATATCCTCCTCACATTCGGTTTCATCCTCTAAAATATTCTCAGGTGATCCCACAATAATGGTTTACAATTTTTGGCCAAACTGGACACTGAAATTATTATTTTTACTAAATCTTCACATTCGGACGCCTATAGCAGCTAAAACGTGAGGAATTTGAAGATGATGAAAAATAGAGTCTCATCACATTTTTTCTGTAGATTCTAAAAATATTTTTTTGAAAATTTTTGGAATCAAATTGCACCTCTTTTTCCATCTCCCATGAAAAATGGTTTTTTTCAGAAAAGAACATTTTCAAAATGTGACGCACACCATATAACATATAATTTTTTTTCCATGAAGGATAAAATTCTAATTCTTTCAAATTTAGATTTGTGACTATGATATCTAGTGCCTCCACTTGGTTAGATAGTTTTTTATTGAATATTTTTTCTTTAATCAAGTTTCAAAGTCAAACAAATTACAATTCAAACATAGCACGACCGTATAATGCATACCTTTTTTTGTATATATCAAAATTCAATTAATTTATTTTTATTTGATCAAGGACTTCAATATCTGGTATGATTTTTTTTTTGATAATCTACTATTTTTCCACATGTGCGGAACAAAGACCTTCATTTTTGATGAAAAACTTATGTTTAATAAAACTAAAAAAACAATTACATAATAAAACCAAAACATATTAAAATTATATTCGTTGGATATCTCATTTTGAGGAATACCATAATCATTTAAAATAAATTTTAAATGAATTCATATGATCCCCCAAAAGGTAAATCAAAAGTAATTTTTTATTAGAATTTTGATAGGTATAAAAGAGACTCATTTATAGGTATGGTTTAAAACTAGCGAGGTTTTATTCAAGGGGGTTTGATCTAAGGTAGTTTGATCCAACCCTCTTCAATTGGAATCCTTAAAATAGAACTTTAAAAGACAAATCATTATATTTTCTAAAATATGTGATTTCACCAAAAATCAGTTCCTCTAAGAAATTGTAAACTAGCTTTGTGGGATAACCGTATCATAAGAGGGGAAGGTGTTAAGAGGTGAATGTAGACTAGGTGAAGTTTCATTGGTTTCTTGTTGTGTTATGTTACCATAATGAATACCTATTAATTTTTCTTCTTGTTCATCCATGTCTTGCCTAATAAGAGAGGTAGAAGGAGAGAAACAAAAGGATTCTCAAAACTCTCATTGATTGGTTCTTCTAACACCAAAATAACTTCTTCATAAATAGGAGAGATATTAGGAGAAGAACAAATATTATCGCTAGGAATTTCCAAGGATATATTCTCTTTCACTAAAGCACTCTCATAGGGAGGGGATGTGATCTTTTTCCTATCATACCTAGATATGTAAGACAATAACATTGTTTGAACTAGAATGAAAATGACTTCTAACCATCTCATGCAATGTTTCAGCAATGTAAAAAATGTATATCCTATTGGAAACAAGGAACACTGAGAGGGGGGGTGATTTAGTGTTGTGCTAAAATTATCTTTAACAATCTTTAACTTCACAACATTATTAAAATTCAACAGTAATGCAACAATAGGAAAGTAAACACAACACCATAACACCAAGATTTTTACATGGAAACTTTGTTAGGGGAAAAACCACGGTGGATGGACAATCCACTAGTATGATTCTGAGTATACTCAAAATGAGGATTACAAAAGGGGAATGCACTTGTATTTAGGCGCATTGCCTAGAGCTCACTGCTCAAAGAAAATAGTTCAGATTAAAACCATTTGAAGATTTGAGCTAAAATGATAGAATCTAAGATGCTTGATTACAATTCCAAATTAAGTACAATAATTGATCTACTGCCTTACAAACTGATTCTGCAATATTTCTATTCTCTGCTAACACACACAACATAGATCTTCTATGCAAAAGTGAAACTATTCTTATTCGCACCTATTCTATACTCTATCTCACAATATGGATACACTTACAACTTGTACACACACCAAAATGATATAGAAGATCAAGTATATATATATCCGCTACATGGGAGTTATTTGCTCTTTGTCGGCTTACATAGTGAGAAATATATCATGTGTACCCTCAATGGTTGGCCACAACCTGGCTAAAACCCATTAAAATGTATAAAAACATATAGATATTCAATTAATTAACTTACATATATCCACAACTTAATATATTTATAAAGTCGACCTTCATACGAAAAGAACTAAGAATACATTAACCGAATCTCCTAAATATTATGATAATTGGTATGAGCCATTGCACACTAAAAAAAAGGTAGATAATACCTCAATAACCATTTCCTGAGATGCACAACACAAAATGGTAACCTTAAGTATATGCACATATCGATGAATGTTGAGTTACCAGATATCCTGTTCTGCCTTAACTGAATTTGATCTGACTATCGATAGGCTTGAATAAAGATATATGTGTACCAATAAATGCATAGGGTTTCCATCAATGACAATGCAAGATGACAATTGCAGTGACTTTTTACAATAATTTCCCCCTTTGGCATTGATGGCAACACTTAGTGAAATATGACTAAGTGTCGAACCAGGTACCAAGATAGACTGCACTGCTACCAAAAATTCAAAAATGAAATTCCCCCCTTGAGATGATTGAGCAGTTTTCACTTCACTTCTTCTCCCCCTTTCACATCAATGGAAAAGATTGGGATCGCATGCCAAAAATGCGTCAATTCACCAAAAATTGTTCTACAAAAACTATACCTTACATGAGCTAAAAGATGTCGGTAAAATCTTTCTTTAGCTACATCAAGTTTGAATACCAAACTTTTAACAAGCTTTCCATTATTGTTAGATGTCCACACATCAGGTATGACAGTGTTTCTGTAGGTTCCAGACTGGTGGGATCACTGACAGCCACAATTTCTTCTCCTTCCTTTAGAGAACTGCCTAGTACATCCATTTTGGGACTTCAAATGCTTTTGAGTTCACTGATTCAGGAGGAAACTTTATCATTTTCATGTTGTAGTCCTTTTATTTGATTGAGCAGAGACATAACTTCACCTTCAATCTTCCCAACTCCACTGCATAGTGGATTATATTCCTTGGATATAACTGCTAGCTAACTCTACAGGTCTTTTACCTTCTTGTCATTAGCCTCAGTAAACTTGGAAAAAGACAAGTAGGATTTGCAATTCTTTCCCCCTCCAGATAAGGTGTCTTGTATGTACTTGACACATGTGGCCAAGGTGACTTTGTCTCGAGAAATCAATACCTTTAGGAAATTAAATCTTTTTGCATCAAATTCCTTTTGTACTTTTTTCAACATGGATTTTTCAATTGACACAAAATGAATGTCCACCGAGTTGATGAGTCTCTTTAGTTCACTGGATGAAGATTTAGTTGGATCCTTTACAAATGAGGGTATGACCTTTTCTAGTGGTCTGGATGCAAGAGTCGACAATTCACTATCTTCCATATGAGATTTTAGTAATTCCTCTTGAGCTTTAACTTGCGCAAACAAAGAAACCTTCATTATCTGGATTGGGCTCAAAGTAGATAAGTCAATGGGACCTCTGATTAGTTTGGGCTCAATCTCTTCCTTATGCTCCCTCGGGAATTTCTTAACTATTTCAGCAATGTCTCTTGACTTCATTTTTATATTGCTTTTCTTTTCCTCAATTATTCCTTCCTCAGTTGAAGCTTTTGGATTCTCTTCAGTATTTTCTGCCGATTTAACTCGAGCATTCACATGTGTATAAGCTTTTGTGTTGATTTCTGAAAGTGATATTTCTAGTTCTGCATCTTGAACTGGATTAGATGAGACATTTTATGTGTGAGTCTCCTTAGATACAATTTTGATTTTGTCTTTCAAGAGAAACTCTTTCAAAATTTAATGTGTTTCTTGAGTGACCTCATCTGTTAGACCAATCATCATTTTATTTACCTTAGATTTTATTTTGAATTGCTTCTTAGCTTTGTTCAGGAATGCTTTCATTTCTTCCACAAACATTATTGGACATAGTTATGCAAGAACTCTTTCTCTCATTCTTTCTTCTTCAGCTAGGGAACTTAATCTCCTTGGTTCCAAAATATCATATAGACCTTTTGGGAGGCATGACATAATTTCAACCTTTGTTAAAAATATTCATGTACTTTATTGTAGCTTCTTCTAGAATTCTTTAATCAATTTCAGAGAAATATTCATACCATTGAGAAAGTGGGTTAATATTTCCATATGAAATTATTTCCTTTTTGATTTGGTCAATAGACATACTAGGTGCATCAATTTTGGTCTTCTTCTTTGCCTGAGTATCTGCACCAAAGGATTTTGGTACCGAGGCTCCTTTAGTACCCTGCTACTTGATCTCCTTGACATTTTCATTGGATTTTATTTCCTCATCATCATAAACAGTCATGTAGACTCTTTTTATTTTTCTCTTCTTTCCTTTGGCTTCCTTTTGAGACCTTTTTCCTTCACTTTTATTAGGAGCATATTTCACTGAAGGAGTTGATTGCGATGCCAAGCTTTTGGTTGTTCTAATTTGGACAAGCGGTGTTGTCAGACCAGATGATTAATCTCTTGTTCCCTTTTTATCAGTATGCCCTACTGCCACTTTTCTCTCCTTTTTCTCCCTGAATTCACTTAGTTACTCCATAGATACACCCAAATATTCTGTAATAAATTCAACTTTTTTTCTTATTATTTTAGTTGCAGCTGGTTTCTTAAGCTCATTATGGATTTGGGTATTCTTTTTTGCATAAGTGCCAAATCTCTCTTCGGATGGACCTCAAGGTTTTCTTAACAAATACTAAGCTTAAATTTCCAAAATAGTTTCCTCGACCTCATAGTCCATCGACATGATCCAAATAGTTCTTGGATTTGTTGCTTCCATCAGACACTGGTCAATGTTCACCATGAAGCAAATTGAGTCTTTGTATTTCTCCACAATGCTGGTGGGAATTCTTTCCCTTGCTTGCATGCTGGCTTGAAAGGTTTTGAAATAGCCCCAAATTTTTGAATTTATGGTTTTCATATATGTGAAATTGAATAATAGGTTTTGGATCTGTTCAGCTACCAGAATGTTCTTCTACCATTTAAATTTTCCAACACCCAAAACTTCCTCCATGAAGTAGAAAAATAGACATAGAAGTAGACTGTCGTATTTGAAGGAATTTTTCTTGTCCTTTTCTATCTTTACAAGGTTTTCCATCAACTGGCTTCTTAATAACTCATAGAGATCATAGTCCATTTTTTCTTTGACCATTTCATAGGTGGTGTAAATTGTCATACTAGATACAGAGTTTTCCTAGATAAAATGGTAAATCTTATAGCCTATTACCATAGATGCAAATTTGGAATTTATATAAGTAATATTATCAACATACATTGCTCTCCTATCATATGTCGAGCCTATGTCGTCAGTGATGGTTTGATTTTTTACCGACTTCAAGATAGGTAGACCAGCGGAAGAATTCAAACCAGTTACTGCACTAAAGGCTTCCTTGATTATTTTGAAGGGAATAGTAAGCCACATGAATTCATCATGTACTTGAATAAAGACATAGCACACCCACTCTAACTCCATGGACACGTTAAATCTAACCATCAAAATAAATTTCTTTGATTCCAAGATTCGGTGTTCCAGTTTTATACTGAAATCCTCATCAACTATATGATTATTGTACAAATTCACAAGTTGATTTCTTCCTAGATCCTCAATGTTTGCATGTATATAAACCCTAATATCTTCTATATGCATTACTCCATGTGGAACTGACCAGAATGCTCCTAGTGGGTACGTCTCTACAGAATTTTGGGGATGCAATTTGAATTGGTGATGGGGTCTATCCTGAACTTTGACCACTAAAGGAGTACTCATCTTGAAAATCACAAAAACTGAGAAGTTCTTGATAAATACCTTTTTTTGTCGAACACGAAATTAATCGCTAAATTTCCTTCATGCTTGATTTTTTCCTCAATTCACCTTAGGGTCGCCTGGAGCTCTCCAACTTCTTTCACTCGAGATACCAAAGTGACAAATGAGTAGTAAAAGTGACCTTTTATCACTTGTATACCTAAAATTTCTATCGCAATAAATGCACTTTTCCCTAATACATCTGGTCACATTGTATTTGTACATGGTGACACATAAATCATCTGCGGACCTTAAATTTAACATACCACTTGCACTAATGAGTTTAGTAGCATTTTTTGATAATTTTTGCATCTATTGAGTGCATCCACATACGATATCACATGTTGATTAGGGGTTCATCTGATTTTCTTTAATGCTGCCCCTTAGGCCAAGGGCCTAAGACTAATTCCCAGATGAATTCCTAGAAGCAGGTTCTAGTGCTGGCGCACTTTCTTCAGTAGAGGGTTCTTTCTTCACCAATTTCCTGCCTAATTTCATCTATAGTGACCTTAAATTTTCCTTTCAAATCCTTCTGCATATTTCTCTTTTGATTTACAAGACCTTTTCTATTCCAGCACTATGTTGCGATATGACCTAATTTGTTGCAGTTGTAGCATACAAAGTTTCTCTTTCCAAAAGAATTGTTCCATTGGTTTCCTTTTGATCTACATTGGTTAGCAATATGGCCAAGTGGGTTACATGTGTAACATCTGAAACTTCTATGAAATTGATTCACCATACTTCTACATTCATTTGACTTATGACCAATCTTGTGACAATTGAAGCATTGACTTGAGAAGTGTGGACCACTTTGATTTATCCTACTTCTCCATTGAGAAGCCATGTGTCCAAAGTTTTTGCAATTAAAATAGTATCCATTAAAATTTTGAGCATTAGGTTGTCCTATCGGATACCTTCTAGGTTAGTTAATTTGATTTCCTTGCTTGAATTTTCTTTGTCTTGAATTCCTCTGACTAGGATTTTTTGTCTAGCATTTGAGATTTCTCCTTCTACATATCCAAGACCTCTTTTGTCATCATGGGACCTTTGATTATCAATCAGTTCATTAAGCATGGGAGAGCTAGCTTTGAACTTTTCTTTGTATTCATTTGCAATAGAAAGTTCATTTCTAAGATCATCCAGTTGTCTTTCAAGTGTGTCTTCACTGTTCCTTGACACTTCCAATTCATCATCCAATCGACTACATAACTCAGATTTTTCTTTCAAGGATTGAGTGAAATTTTCTTCATTCTTCTTTTTGTCTTCAATCTCAATTTTCAGAATTGTATTTTCTTGGGTAAGCTTTTCGAATTCTTCATTCTTCTCTTTCAAGGCTTTGCTTGATTGTTCATCTTCAGTGCTTTTATTCTCTTTCTATTGAATCTGATCATAGAGTTCCTTTCTCTTGTCTTTTAGAGACTCGATGAACTTTTTTGCATCCTTAAGATTCGATTGAAGTTTCTGGACTTCAACTTTTGACTAGTCAAGATCATCTAGAGCTACCATAAATTTTTGTTCAATACTACCTAAATCCATTGAAATTCTTTCCAAGATTTCCTCAAGTCGTTAGACTTCTTCTTCTGAGAATCTAGCTCTGATACCAATTGTTTGAAACAAGGCACACTGAGAGGGGGGTGAATCAATGTTGTGCTAATATTAACTTCAACAATCTTTAACTTCACAACATTGTTAACATTCAGGAGTAATGCAAAAACAAGAAAGTAAACACAACACCATAACACCAAGATTTTTACGTGGAAACCCTGTTAGGGTAAAAACCATGGTGGATGTCAAATCCACAAGTATGATTCTGAGTATACTCAAAATGAGGATTAGAAAAGGGGAATGCACTTGCATTTAGGCACACTGCCTAGAGCTCACTGATCAAGGAAAAGTGTTCAAATTAAAACCATCTGAAGGTTTGAACTAAGATGATAGCATCTAAAATTCTTGATTACAGTTCCAGATGAAGTACAATAATTGATTTGTTGCCTTATAGACTGATTCTGCAATATTGCTCTTCTTTGCTAACACACACCACACAGATCTTCTATGCACAAGTTAAACTATTCTTATTTGCACCTATGCTCTAGTTTATCTCAGAATTTGGATGCACACACAACTTGTACACACACCAAAATGATACATAAGATCAAATATATATATATCTGCTACATGGGAGTTATTTGCACTTTGTCAGCTTACATAGTGAGAAATATATCATGTGTATCCTAAATGGTTGGCCACAACCTAGATAAAACCCATAAAAATGTATACAAACATATAGACATTCAATCAATTAACTTACATAAATCAGTGACCTAATATATTTATAAAGTCGGCCTAAATACAAAAAGAACTGAGAATGCATTAACTGAATCTCCTAACTCTTAGGATAATTGGTATGATCCACTACACATTGAAAACCATGTAGATAATACCTCAATAGCCATTAAATGAGATGTGCAACACAAAATGGTAACCTTAAGTATATGCACAGATCGATGAATGTTGAGTTACCAGATACCCTGTTCTGCCTTGACTGAATTCGATTTGACTACCAGTAGGCTTGAATAAAGATATGCGCACCTTATCAACACATAGGGTTTCCATCAATGACAACACTAGATGACAGTTGCAGTGACTTTTGCCAACATATCTAAAGATGCAAAATACTTTTATCCAATGTATGGAAAACTTTAAGAATCCAAACAATGTATATCCCAAAATGAAAATCACTTTTATCAAACTTATGCAATTTTTTATGAATATAAACATTGTATATGCAAAAGTGAAAATTAATTTCATCCATATTAGGCAAAATTTAAGAAATGTGAGCATTTTCAGATCTAATGATACTTTTAACTGAAATAATTTAAAAATGAGTACGCTAAATTGATGTTTTTGATCTAGATGCATAAAACAAATGATATCAAAAATTTCTAGACTTATAGTATATATTACCAAGAGGCTTAGGAAGCATAAAAATGAAATTTTTAATGCTATTAAAGGTAGTTTAAAATATGGACTAGGACTGATTCGCCCAGAGGGGCGAATGAGTAGTAGTCAGGGTTCTTTCAAAAAAATTCAAAAATTTTCACTTGATTTTGATGCATTTTATGTTGTATGACCTAAAGACTAAATGAAAATGCATATTTTATATGATTTGAGATAAAAAAATCCAAGCTATATTCACTTTCACTAATGCAAAATTTAGAAACCCTAGATGTCAATTAACTAATGTGAAATTTAGAAACCTTAGATGCGAATTAACTAATGTGAATCCTAATGAAAATTCAATGCAAGCTAGATCTAGGATGATGAAGGAATCCAAATCAGCAAAGTAGGCATTATAAATGTAGGTTCACCAAAATGAAATGATTAAAATGTAGGAGGGATGCTATCATATGGTTTTAGGACATAGAGCATACCCATTTTTCTAATTTCATTCAAGGATAACAATATAGATCTCAATGTGAAGGAGAAAGAGAGCTACGAAGGGACTATCCTAGGGTTTGATTATGAAGTAATGAGGGGTTCAACACCAAGCTAGGGCATGCAAAAGACAATAAAATGCAAGATGAAATTCAAAAACCTAATATGATGCAAACTTGAACTAAATGACTTAAAAATGCATATATAACATAATAACAAGTTTTGAAATGAAATGTGTGAACCTGGGAATTTGAAGATGATTTGAAGGAGCTTTGAAATGATGGAAATTCTAATTTTTTTGACCTAGTCAGACTCATTCACCATTCTAGGTGAATTAGTCCCGATTATGGATTTTTGCACTAGACCAAGTTTTAGACAAAAGGGTATCTGACTCTACAAATATTTTTGAAAAAAACCTATAGTGGGAATCATTCAACACTTGTGGTGAATGATTCTAGTTTGGATTTTCTAGAACTTCAAGGTTTGAATCTGGTCTTCACTATCTACTCTTTTTGTTCCCCTTTATTTTCACATCTGAAAGCATGATTTTCAGGACTGTAAGTGACTTTTTGTGAAGATAGTAAACTTGTGACAACTTGATGACTTTCTCCACCCTTGCAACCTAATATTCAATAATCCTTCAAGCTCCAAGATACCTAGATCTGCAATCACACAAAGAGGGAGAGAGAGAAAAAAGTGTTGATTGTTAGGGAATAGGGGTTTCCCTAGGTCAAACCCCTTGTATGTAATTAAATGAAATGATGAGACAGTGAAATGAAGACATGGAAATAAAAAATGAATGTGAATCACGGACAATAATACCTTGAATGATGCCTTGTAAATGATGTTGGTTGCTGCCACAATAGTGATTTACATTTTCAGGGAGATCCTGATTTTTGCTGAAATCACATTTTGTTTAGAAAATATAATGATTTAAGCCTTGAAAAGTTCCATTTAAAGGATTATAATTGAAGAGGGTTTGATCAAACCACCTTAGACCAAGCGCCCTTGGATAGAACCCCAGTAGTTTTAAACCATACCTATAATAGAGTCTCCTTCATACCTATGAAAATGCTGATAAAAACCACTTTTGATTTACCTTTTGGGGGATCAAATGAGTTTATTTAAAATTTATTTTTTGTAACTATGTAGTCCTTATTATAAGCTTCCAAAAATTTATAATTTTAATTAAATTTAATTTGATTATTATAATTATTTTTTATAATGTAGGATTTTCACCAAAAATCAAGCTCTTTGTTCTGCACATGAGGAAAAATAATAGATTATCAAAATAAAATTTTGAAAAATATGTTCAAGCTAGGTATTAATGTCCTTGATCCATTAAAAAATAAAATGAAATTTTGGTACATACAAAAAAAATTATTTTGTATCTATTCCGCCTATGTCTAAATTGTAATTGGTTTGACTTCGAAACTTGATTAAGGAAAAAATATTTAATAAAACACTATGAAACCAAATGAACTAGTTAGTGTTGGCAAGAGACACTACAAATGTTTTATGTTTTTATCATTGATGGAAACCCTAGTTATTGATTGGATACACACGTCATCATTCGATCATACCGATAGTCAGATTGAAGACAGTCAAGGAAGAATAGAGCATCCAGTAGTTTTGTGTTCATCGATTCACATGATGATTTTATGATATCATTTTGAGTCGTGGATCTTAGGGAAGATATTTTGGTATATATTTACTATCTTATCTAGGGAACACGTTCATTGGTGTGAGAGTTTCAAGATTCAATCAATTTATTTCCTGTTCATTAGAGCATGAAAGCCAACTTCGAGGATATAACATGTTGTGGATGTTTGGGAAGTATTTGTTCAAGTATTTTTGTGTTTGAAAATGTTCATTCAAGTCCATACTATGTTGGATCTGACTTTGTTTGATGCACATCAAGAATTTATCATGGATTGAGCCAATAGTTTCAATATATATTTTTTTGTTTGAGCCGACAACAAGTGATTAAATTCTTAGTCGCGGATATATATAAGAGATTAATTATATCATTTTGTAGATATATATGTGAACAAGGTGTGTGAAATGTGAAGAGTTGAATAGAAGAGTGATTATGAAGAGTTTCACTTGTGCATTAAGGATTTTATGATGTGAATTTGAGCAGAGAAGAGCAGAAGTGTAGAATCAGTCAAAAGGATAGAAGATCAATTGTTGATCCTAACTGAAACTGTAATCAAGCATTTGTAGATGTTTCTCAGTTCAATTTCTTAGATGGATTTAATATGATCCTTTTTGTAAGATAGTGAGTCTTCTTTGAGTAGTGAGCTCTAGGTAGTGAGCCTAAATGCAAGTGCATTCCCATATTGTAAACTTTCATTTGAGTATACTTAGATCATATTATGGATTGGCCATCCACTGTGGTTTTTTCCCTAACAAGGTTTACACGTAAAAATTCTAGTGTTATGGTGTTGTCATTGTTTTCTTTATGTTCATGCATATTACTTTTGATTGAATGTTATAAATTATTGAAGGAATAGATCAATAAAGTTAAAAATTATAGAACACTGATTCACCCCCCCACTCAGTGTTCCTTGATTCCAACAATTGGTATCAGAGCTAGTTCCATGGAAGAATTCTAATAGCTTGGGGAGATCTTGGAAGGTGTTTCAATGGATTCAACAACCTTCAACAATAATTTTGTTTGTGGCCTTGGATGATCTTGACTAGTCAAAATATGAGAAACAAGAATTGCAGGAAAGCCTTGAAAATGCTGAAAAATTCATTCAATCATTAAAAGAAAAATCAATGAGTCAAGGGAGAAGAGAAAGGAACTTTGTGATTAGCTTAAGAAGAAAGAAAGTAGAAGCATGGAAGATGAACAACTGAGTCAAGCCTTCAAAGAGAAGATAGAGGAATGTGAAATTTCTTTCCAAAGAAAATGTTACCCTGAAGTGTGAAATGAAATCTATCATGATGACAATGACCAAGAAGATTGAAGACAAAAAGAAGAATGAAGAGAAGCTTGCACAATCCTTGAAAGAAAAATTTGAAGAATGCAGTCGATTGGAAAATGAATTGGAACAATCTAAAAACAATAAGTACTTGAAAAAGAGATTGCTGATCTCAAAGATGAACTTGTTACTACAAATGAGTAGAAAGAGAAGTTCAAAGTTAGCTCAGCCAGGCTTGATGAACTGATTAAAAGTCAGAGGACTGATGGTGACAAGCGAGGTCTTGGTTATGAAGAAGGAGAAAGTTCCAAATCAGGACAAAGGAGCCTTAGGAAAGGAAATCAGATAAATAGAGCTGGAAGGAATCCAATAAGACAACCTAATGCTCAAAGATTCAATGGTTATTTTTTTACTTGCAATAAGTTTGGTAATATGGCTTCTCAATTTAGAAGTAGAATGAATTCAAATGGTCAATCATTCTCTAGTCAGTGCTTTAACTGCAACAAGTATGGTCATTAGTCAAATGAATGCAGAAATATAATGAACAACTTTCATAGAAATTTCAGATGTTATACATGCAATAGATTTGGGCATATTGATAACTAGTGGAGATCAAGAGAAAATCAGTGGAACAAATGGTTTGGATAGAGAAATGTTGTGTGCTATAATTACAACAAGTTTGGTCACATTTCTAGATTCTATTGGAACAAAAAAGGTCTGGTAAATCAAAGAAGAAACATGCAGAAGGATGTTAAGGGAAAAGAAAAAGTCACTACAGATATGATGAGGAAGAAAAGTCCCTCTATTGAAGGAAATGCACTAGCACCAGAACCTACTTCTAGTAATTCTTCTAGAAATTAGTTTTAGGCCTTTAGCCTAGGGGGGGTTGTCAAGAAAATATCTTAACCCCCTATCAGTAACTATCATCGGGATATGGATAAGTATAGTAAGCGCATATATTCTCTACAGATGTTGTTAAATATATTGAAGAGAGTATTATGTAGTATTGAAGGTTTGCAGAAGAATTATCTTCATAGTGCATGGAAACAGGGTATCCAGATGCATTAGGGTAATATGCATTTATTGTGACAAAAGGGTTAGGTGTGTGAGTGATAAAAGGTCATTTTTATCTTTCATTTGACACTTTTCATTTAGAAGAAAAGAAGTTTGGAGAGCTTTGAAGTGAAATTTGACGAATTGAGGTGAAAGTCAAGTGTGAAGGAGTTTTCAGCAATCAAATTGTGATCTAATGAAAATGTATTTATCGGAAAAACTTGCCAACTTGTGAATTTCTGAAAATGAATACTCCATTTGTAGTTGATATCAAGGATAAACCTCATCCCAAACTCAAGTGGCATCCTTTCGAGTATATTGCGATCGACCCCTTAGGTGCATTTTTGTCTCTTTCATAATCCATATAATTATATATTGAAGATATTAGGGCATACATCCATGCCCACATTGAAGATCTAGGAAGCTCATAGCTACTGAATTTGTATAACAATCACATTATAGGAGATGACTTATGTGTCAAACTAAAATTCAAAACCCTAGAAGAGAAGAAATTTACGTAGATTGTTAAATTTCCAATCTTTGAAGAGAGCGAATGGGTCTTGTACATCTTGAGTCGAGTTCATGCAGAATTTATGTGGTTGAATATACCCTTTAAGATTACAAAGGAGGCTATAAAGTGTTGTTATAGGTTTAAATTCGTTCGGTGGCTTGCCGATCCTAAAATCCATGAAGAATCAAATGGTTATTGATGCAACAAGATCTAAGTATAATAAAACATAGATGATAATTAATGATATTGTTGATGTAGATGTTAGATTTACATCTATGGTTATTGGTTATAAAATCTATCATTCGAGCTAATACAATTCTGTATCCGACACATCCATTCATGCAATGTATTAGATGGTAAAGAAAAATGCAGACTATGATCTATGTGAGTTTCCAAGAATTTAGTTGATGGAAAACCTTGGTAAGATCAAGAAAGACAATAAAAATTCATTTAAGTATGGTAACTTGCTGATAAGTTTGTTCTTTTACTTCATGAATGAAGTTCTGGGATTTGGGAAGGTACAATGGAAAAAAGATAAAATGGTAGCTACTCAAATTAGAGATCTCTTGCATAGATTTTCTGACATTAAGACAAAGAATGCTATCATCTAGGAATATTTCAAAAAAATTCAGAGTTCAATGCAAGCTAGAGAAAGAATCCCTACCTCTATTATGGAGAAGCATAAGGACATAATCTATTTTATGATGGATATTGATCAATGCATAATGGAAGAAGTTGATCCTAGATTAGTCTGGATCATGCCAATGGGTTATGAAGTTGAAGAGGAAATTTTGGGAATTTATGCATAACATTTATTGAATAAGCCTTTGGATCTGGCAGAAGAGAGGTTTGGAACTTTTTTAGAAAATGATATACAAGTGCACAATGAAATAAGAAAACTTGTGATAGTTAGAGGAGTAAGAAAATAAGTAGAAATCATTGCAGAAAGAATGGGTATAGCTACAAAAAAAATTAAAAGAAGCCACAAGGAATAGAGAAGAAGCTAAAGTAGAAAAAGAGCCAAAAAAAATTGAATCTGCTAGTCTGACAACATCATCTTCCCGAACTAGGTCAACAAGGAGCTCTGCACTCCTATTCACACCAGAAGTGAAGCCAATTCCTATGAAGACACCTAGTAAGGAAAGGAAAAAGAAAGAAGGATAAGAGTAAAAGAGTTTATGTGGAATTATTTGAAGATGAAGAAACAAAATTTGATGAACGAGTGAGATAAATCAAGCATCAAGGTGCAAAGGCGGCAAAAATTTCCAAAGAAAAATCCTCTGGTGAAGGAGACAAAGCAAAGAAGAAGATAAAAATTGACAAACCTGGTATGTCAATAGAAGAAGTTGAGAAAGATTTGGTGAAAGATGGCAATCTTAAGCCGCTCTGTAAGTGGTATGAAACCTTTGATAAATTTTGTCAAAGAAATCTTGAGGAGGCTACAGTAAAGTATTTAAATATTTTCAATAAGGTTCTTATTGAAATAATGCCTAGTTTACCTAAAATCCTGTATCAGATTTTGGAAATGAGAAGAGTAAATGCTAGAATAGAAGAGAAAATAAGAGAGAGAATTCTTGTAGAGTTATGTCTCGTAATTTCTATGGAAGAAATGAAGGAAATCCTGAATAAAGCCAAAAAGGAAGTCAAGAGCAAGACAAGAGTGAATAAGCTCATGATTGATAAAACTAATGATGTTGCAAAAGAAACTGATCAAATTTTGAGAAAAGTTTTGTTAAGTGAGAAAATTGATGTTGTCTCTGAAGAAACACATGATAAAGATATATCATCTGGTCTGGGAGAAGAAGAAGAAAAACTTGATACAACTAAGGATACTAAGATTCCTCTTGATGTGGACAACAGAGAAGTACCTATGGAGATTGAAGGTCTTGAAATTGTATCGATTGTGAAAGTTGAGATTCCAAAAGTTCAACAAGAATATGTAGTTGAGGAAATAGTGGTTGAGATAACGAAAGTTGATGTAAAGGAAGTTATAGTGGAAGTAAGAGACATTGTAGAGGCAGTGAAGAGATTTTTGGTAGAGCAACATGAATAATTTGATCCTGAATTGGTTGAAGGTCCTATTGACCTATCCACCTTGTCTACAATTTGGAAAATGAAGGTAGCATCATTTTTCTAGGCGAAGGCTAGAGAAGAATTGTTGACGTCTCACATTGAGGATAGTGAACTCTTAAATATTGCATCTAGAGTTCTGGAGAAAATAATGCCTACTCATGTCAAGGATCCATCTGGTTCCTCCTCCAGTGAACTGAAGAAGCTCATTAACTATGTAAGTACTCATTTCTAGTCTCTTGAGAAGTCAACCATGATTAAAAATCTGTTAGACACCTATCTAAAGAATGTTCAAAGTCCTCTATCCAAAAGTGGAAAGACCTATAAATCATGTTTGTCTTTGTCTAAATTTACTAAGGTCAATGAGAACAAGGTTAAGGATCTTGAAAAATAGTTAGCTGCTATTTCTGAAGCTTTTGATCCTTTAGCTGGTTGTGTTGGAAAACAAGAAGGTTAGGTGATATCTCTACTTGAAAAAATAAGGAGCTTGAAGCATGAAAATAAAAAAATTGTGGAAAGAGCATGTGAGATTAGAGGCCTAATTTTTCCAAAGATAGAAATAATGTTGAGTGCATTAAAGGAAGTCAAAAATGCTATGGCAGTTAGTGACCCAGTTAACCTTGAGTCTATAGAGACAATCCTACTTGGTTTGTGGTCACATAACAATTTTGAAGAGTCTCAAAAGGCTGTGGGACACAAATTTGATCCAGTTGAGAATTTTTTTGTAGATGTCTTCAAGTTTATGTAAGTTGAAGAAGCATCTTTGTATATAAGATGTCTGTTCATAACAGTTTTGTTTGATTTATGGTATGCAGATTCCTACCTTTTCCATTGATGTCAAAGGGGGAGTATAGTACAGTGAAAAATATCTCAATCATCTCAAGGGGAGAGTTGTTTTTTTTTAAATTTGAAGTTGGCAGTGTAATTCATGTTGGTACTAATCCAACACTTAGTCATTTTTACTAAGTGTTGCCATCAATGCCAAAGGGGGAGATTGTTGGCAAGAGACACTGCAAACGTTTTCTGGTGTTTTCATTGATGGAAACCCTATTTGGTGATTGGATACACACACCATCATTCAATCATACTGACAATCAGATTGAAGATAGTCAAGGAAAATTAAAGAATCCAGTAGTTTTGTGTTCATCAATTCACATGATTATTTTTTGATATAATTTTGAGTTGTTGATCTTAGGTATGACATTATGGTATATGCACTATCTTATCCAAGGTATGTGTTCATTGGTGTGAAATTTTGAAGATTCGGTTAATTAATTTCCTGTTCATCATTGCATTAAAGCCGACTTCGAGGATATAATATGTCATAGATGTCTGGGAAGTACTTGTTCAATTATTTTTTTTTTTGAAAATGTTCATTTAGGTCCTTAGTATGTTGGAGCCAACTTTTTCTAATGCGCATGTAAAATTTATCATGAATTGAGTCGACAATTTGAATATATTTTTATTTTTGTTTGAGCCGAAAACAAGCAATTAAATTCTCAGTTGTAGCTATATATAAGCTCTTGATTATATCATTTTGTAGATATATAGATGAGAACAAGGTGTGTGAAATGTGAAGAGTTTAATAGTAGAGCTATTATGCACAGTTTCAGTTGTGCATTAAGGATTTTATGATGCAAATTTCAGTAGAGTAGAGCAGAAGTACATAATTAGTTAGAAGGACAAAAGACCGATTGTTGAGCCGAACCAGAACTATAATCAAGCATTTGCAGATGCTATTTTCTCAATTCAATTTCTCAGATGGATTTAATCTGATCATCTTTGTAAGATAGTGAGTCTTCTTTGAGCAGTGAGCTCTAGGCAATGAGCTTGAATGCAAGTGCATTCACATATTGTAAACTTTCATTTGAGTATACTTAGATCATAGTTTGGTTTGGCCATCCATCATGGTTTTTCCCTAATAGGGTTTCCATGTAAAAATTCTTGTGTTATGGTGTTTTGGTTGTTTGCTTTATGTTCATGCATATTACTTTTGATTGAATGTTATAAATGCTTGAAGGAACAAATCAATAAGGTCAATAAATTTAGAACACTCATTCACCCCCCCTCTTAGTGTTCCTTGATTCCAATAGTTAGATATCATAGTTAAAAATCTAAATTCAAATAATTATAATTTTATCCTTCATACAAAAAAAAATTGTATTGTATACGGTGAGCATCACTCCTGAAAAATGTTGTTTACTGATAAAAACTAGTTTTTGAAGGAGATGAAAAAAACAGGTGCAATCTAATTCCAAAATTTTTGAAAAAAATATATTTAGAATCTATAGACCAAAAATCACAAATTACTAGTTTGCATCATCTTCAAATTCCTCATGGTTTAGTCGCTATAGGAGCCTAAATGTGAAGATTTAGTTGAAAAAACGCAGTTCAATGTCCAGTTTGCCCAAAAATTGTAAACTAGAATTGTGGGATCACCCTGTCTTGTAAATCTACAACTCAACATGAAATGGCCATGAATGATGTAGATCTTGATCTTGGATATTCAATGCTAAATCACAACACTAGCTCAATAACATGCTTGATGATTGGCATGATGATGGATCTTGAATTGCTGCAATAATTGATAAAGAATTCTACCCTTGAATGACTAAGAAATGATCTTGAATGCTATATTGATGATCTTGTGAAGTCTTGGAATGCTTAACACTTTCTTTTTCGACTTGATATCATGTAGGCTTGTGTGGCTGATGTGAAATAAGGATTTGAAATCTTTTTTATATAGGAAATTCACTCAAATGACTATTAATTTGATCCCAAATGCTGACATAGAAGAAATTTCAACTTAAAACCCAAATTTATTGCTCAAAAACTTAAAAATAGGCCAAATAGAACTCATTTTCTATCTATGGAAAATTGGTCACACTTGGATGGGACTCATTCACCCAAAGTGGTGAATGGGTCCCACATGGGTTGTTTTTCTTGCTAAGATGTCGAGGAGTGCATAAATTAGGCTTATATGTTGATATTGTCAGGTTTTAGATTGAAATATGCCTTGGCATGCACAATATAGGGTCATAGGGGCCTATTAATGATGGTATCAAGGTCATAAATGAAAGAGGGCCCAAAATTCAATGTGAAAGTTTAAATAAATACACTTTACAACACTAAATTAAGGAAAAATTGGGTCAATTTAGCTTAGAAGAGCCCTAAATCCCATGTGAATGTGTAAAACACATTACAACACTAGATTAGGTAAAACATAAAATTAGGGAAAAGGTTAAGTTAATTTAGCTTAAAAAGGGCCCAAGATATAATGTGGATATGTAAAACACCTCACACCACTTTAGAGATCAAGGCAATATAAAGTCCACTTTATCCTTAATTGTTCTAATTTAGGCAAACTTGTACCATTTCCAAGGGGGAATATTTTCCGTCTTTACAAGAGCTTATGCACAAGTAAGAATTCTTTAGTGATCACGTTCTCTCTAGAGATGGGATCTATTGATATCCCATTAGTGCGCTTATCATAGATTTTTCCAAAGAGGACCATCGAGTGCATGTTTAAGTATATTTGATGAGAAGAAAGAAATCTAAAGAGGATTTTTAGTTTAGTCCTTATTAAGTGTGACCTTCATCATTCCAACCATATCATCCATAAGATTAGTATCTATAGGATCGTGTTGAATAGTATCATTGTCATTATCCATGTCAACATTCAACACATCATACTTTTGAGTTTCACTAGTTTTAAAAAATAAAAGATTCTGATTAGGTAGAGGGTTGGGAAAGATTTGCAAGTTTTGGTTAGGAGGGGCAATGGACTTATTTCCCTGATCATTAACACCTCCAATGGAAATATGGCCTGAATCAATGAGGTCTTGCATAATATGTTTAAGATTATTACAATGTTCTATATCATGTCCATTTTGTTGGTGATAATGACAATAAGAATTTGGTCTATAGTTTGCAGGTAATAGTTTATTAGGATCTGAAGTTTTAACGAGAGGCAAATTAATCATTTTTTTGTTCAAAGAGTTGTGACATCATGTTATGAAGGGTATCAAGAAAGGGAGTGAATTACCATTTTGGGTCCCCATAGTTAAAGGGTATCATCACTTTTATAGCATCTACTTGGTATCGACATGTTAAGTTGTTTGGTGAGGGGAATTTAGTTAAAGGAAACTTTTATTCTATTTCCTAAAAGGTTGGTAATTATTTTGGTTTGTAGGCTCAGACTTCTTAGTTTGGCTAGAGGTGGATTTTGCATCATGACTACTAACTGAGTTTTGATAATCATGGAGGCAGTACATAAGGGCATTAAGGAGGGGAATTTCATCATGTTAAGCTTATTTTGTAGCTTACTTTATAAATTCTCCATGAACATCTTTTGAAGGTTATGGTCATGAACCTTTATATCAATTTGGGAGAAAAGTGATTGATAGCGTGAAATAAAGTCAGTAACATTTTCTTCTTCTCTTTTCTTACATCTCATCAAATTGGCTAAGGTCATTTTAGGAGTCATATGCACTTCAAAATGGTTGATAAATGCCTCAAAAAGTTCATTTAATGAATAAATTTATTTGTTCGATAATGAAGAAAACCATTCTAAGGCAATATCCTTTGAAGATCTAGATAAAATCTTAGCCAAGAGTTTATCATCTAGAATAAATTCACTACATAAGGCGGTATAGGTAGAAACATGATTATAAGGATCTCCTTTACCTCCATATTTATCGAATATAGGCACCTCTACACCTTGTGGCATCAGTGTTTGCAATATCTCCAAGGAAAATTGACTTCTTTTCACATAATATGTAGGTGGTTCATTTTGATTTTGGTTGATAGTGGAAAATTTCTTTTGAAGGGATGAGACAGTTTGCAAAAGTTGATTTATGAGAGGGTCATTACTTGTATTGTGAGATGGAGGTGAATATGGTGGAGATGTGTATGTGTTCAAAGGAAAAGTGAATGGAATTATTATATGTGGTAAATTGGTAAGAGATATGATGTGTGATGCCACAAAGGTACTAGGGATTCTTGCATAAATACCTAAGGAATCGCATTACTAGTAGGTTGCATTGTTGTTGTAACTTGAGGGTTGTTATAGGTAGGAATAAGGGCAACTATTGTAGGAGGATGAATTTTAATTCATTGTTGGCTTGTAATATTGTTCGAGGGTCAAGCATAACTAGTGGTTGAAGTAAGGTGTTTTCCAAAGATCTGAATTATGTTGTGCACAAGGTCAACTTTGTCTTTGCTTTCAAGAATGTGATGAATGTTATCTATGACAGGGATGGTGGTAGCTGAAATTTTCTTAGTACTTATTTGATTTTGTAGGATTTCTAAGTCTTCATGAATTTGAATTATGTTTTCTTGCAGAATACTAGCAACCATTGTTTCAACATGATTCACAATACTTGAAGGCAAGAAATTGTTAAGGGTATGACCCATACCTAGTGAACTATTTTCAATAATAGGAGTGAAAGAGCTAGACAACCTAAGATCCACTATGATTGTACTATTTTAGGATGACACGAGTCTCAAACTTCATCTCACTATAGTATTAGCAATAGGACACCAACTAGAAAAACTCATGCAAGGAATACTAAATGCAAGATGGATGGAAATGCAATTCAAATGAAATTAATCTAAATATAATTAAATGAATATAATAGAATGTTTGTAAACTAAAACAAAAATTTATCAATAGAAAACATAAGCCTCGAAACATAATCTTGAATTTTGGGAAATATAGTTTAAAATCTGCGCTCAGACTAAATCACCCAGAGCAACATATGAGTCCTTGTCAGGTTTGTTTTCATAAATTTTAAAAAAATTTAAGTGATTTTTATGCTTTTTAGTTTGTTTGATCTATAGAATAAATGAAAATGTATATTTTAGATGATCTTCAATGATGCAAGATGGAAAAATTAAACTTGTATGCACTTTCACTAATGCAATATTTAGAAACCATAGATGCAAGTTAACTAGTGCAAACATTAATGCAAATTTAATGCAAGAAATATCTAGGACTATGATGCAATAAAATAAAAAATGATGTGTTCTAAATGCAGGTTCACCAAAATTAAATGAAAGAAAATGGTTTCTTTATGGTTTAGGACATATAACAACACGTTTTACAACATTCATTAAAGGGAAACCCTAGAGGTCTCAATCTAAGGTATATAAGGGAGAAAGAGATCTTGCAATAGGGTTTTCCTAGAGTTTGATTAGAAACTAAGGAGGGGTTCAACACCAGGCTAGGGCTTGGAAAGACTAATGAAATGCAAGACTTCACTAAATGACCTAAAAATGCATGTAAATGAGAATAAAAGTTGAAAGATGAAAGGTGTGCACCTAGAAACCTAAAGAGGACTAGATGAAGAATTCAAATGCTATAAAAATTGAAATTAATTCCTATTGGGAATCATACACCGGTCTGGGTGATTTAGTTCTAGATTAGGGTTTGTGGGCACAGACAAAAATCTAGGAGAGATATGGTTGAAACTCCTGAAATCTACAAATTTGGCCATATTGGGACTCATATGCTAGAAGTAGTGTATCAATATAGTTATGGATTTCTAGAAATTAAAATTTTTGCTATGTCCTTTCCACTTGATTTTTGGATCTAAATTTCTGATTTACAACCTGTAGATTTATTTTAACTATCTCCAATGCAAGGTGACAAATTTGAAAAATTTGAACACCTGACAACTTTCTCGAAGCTTTCTCTTAAATATTTCTTCAACCTAGATCTATAAATCACACACAAACCCTAGCAATAAAGTACTACAAACATGTATGAAATGGCTCCAATGGATGTAGATCTTTCCTCTTGCTTGAATTATATGGAATTTGAATTGAATGATAGATTGAATCATAAAACCCTACATCACAAATGTTAGCTCAGAAACAAACATGATGTTTGATACTTGAATAATTCTCTAAATCACTTGATAATTAGCCCTTGAATAATCTTGAATTCTCTTGTAAACACTTTAATGCTCTTGTGAACTCAAATTTTCTATAATGCATAAATAATTGAAAGCTTGGGATGAAAATGAGTGAAATAACCTTGTATTTATACTTGTTTATGCAAAACTTCTAAAATTGCAACACTACAAGCCAACATTAGATCTACGATAACAAAATACCTCCAATAATTTGAATTAAATTTTATTTTGTTCCACATGGGACTCATATGCTAGTAGTGGCATATGAGTCCCATAAGGCATAACTATGGGACACATTTAAAAAAATTCTTAGAATGATGCAAAATCTAGATCAGGGCCCAGAAACCTAGGTGGGACCCATACACCCAAGGTGGTGTATGAGTCCCAAATCACTAAATATGGGCCACACAACCAAAAAAAACCTAAATTATGATTGGATCTTGGGTTATGTCAGTATTATCCTAAAAAATATACATTAATTAAAGCTTTTCTATGTAAAATAAGGCCAAATAAAACATAAAGAAGCCCAATTATTTAATAAAACCCTAGAAAACTATGGAAGTGTATTACAACACTTTACAATACTCTAAATAAGGTACAATTAAGCTCATTTAGTTCAAAAGGGCCTAAGACCTAATGTGAATATGTTAGAAATATTACAACACTAAATCAAGGCCATGTTAAGGAGTACTTTTTCTATCATTATCGGTTAAAATCAAGAAGGGAATCTACCTATTAGAATGTATCCATTGAGGTAGAAGAGAGGTGACTCATAGAAAGTGAGATAATATAAAAAGAAGTGTGAGACTCACAAGGACTAAGGTAGGAAAGAACAACATACTAACCATGATTTTGACCAAACCATGTAGTTTGTAACAAAACCAAATTCAAAGAAATATGGTTAGAAACAACAAAGAAAAGAAATGTAGAAAACATAACACTCCTAAGATAGGAAAAAACTAGTGAAATCCTAGAGCTTAATAAAAAATAAGTCACTACCAAAAGGGGTAGAACCAAGAACCCAACACCAATCTTAATCTCCACCTCAATAAGAGAAAAATAAAAAAACTTACAAGGGCAGAAAACCCCTTACTGCAACTCTAGCTTGTTATGATCAATCAGGAGCCAACATCTAAGTACAAAATTTCCACTTGTTTCCTTTTGATGTAGAAGATCACAACCCCAACCCTTAGCTCCAACATTAGGAAAAAATCAAGGAGAAAAAAATGAGGCTACAAGATACCCCTTGCAACAGTTCACAAACTCTCTAGTAAAAGGAAACTCTACCTCAATAGGAGTGGCCTTCACAAAAAAAAGAGAAGTACCCACTAGAAAGAATAGAATGCCATCCAAAATAGCAAGAACAATATCCACCTCTATAGGAGAAGTCACCACCTACAAGAAAATGACATCCACCAAGAATTAGGATAGAAAATAAAGGCTAGGATACACCAATGTAATGTCATTCCCCAATGCCAACCAAACTACTGAGAACATAGGGTTCTTCAGCCAACACAAACAAGGAACATCCCACCTAGCTAATAAAAATAGGGGAAAACACTATGTTAAATCCACACCAAACCCCCAATAGGGGGTTCCAACACCACTCAAAAAGAGAATAATTTCACCATTTGAATCAGGAGTAGGAAAAATCACAAACTCTAGTGATAACAATGTTCATAACTAAAACCCACAACTAAAAATCACAACATCTTCCACTCCAGCACTTCCATGAGAAACCATCCTCTCATCACCATCAACAACACAAAATCCTCCACTAATTCCATCCACAAAAACCATAACCAAGTGATTAGGTAATGACAAAAAATAATGGAAAACAAGATTCAAGAAAGGTGTAGGTAGAAACCACCTAGACCCTTCCAACATTGAGAGATGGACAATGAGTTGCTGCAAAAGGTCCTTTAAAAAACAAATGCATCACTTTGAAACTATGCCTTGAAAAACCTAAAAATATTTTAGACAAAAAAATAAAGAAAGAAAAGACAAGCACAAAGAAACTTTCCACCCCACCATTCAACCATGATATTATGGGATAGAATCACAACAACCTTAAGAGCCCAACACCCATTGGAGATAGAACAAGGATAGCCATCATCCTCATGCACTAGAAACAATAGAGCGATAATCAACAAAGGAAGAGGTAACCACAAAATATAATCCCAACAAAAAGTAGGAAAGAGGCCTAAGACTTCAAGGAGAACCCACAAAGGCCACCGAAGTCGCAACCAACTAAACGTAGATTCATATACAAAACTAGGATGCCAATAAATTTTTTGCCTCTATATATACCAATATTTAGTTATCCAAGGCACATGTACTTAATAGTAATAACTAAATAACCCCCATCCCCATCACCAATATCTTCATCATCATCTCCCTCAGCTTCTTCAAAAATAAAATATGTGCCTCTACTCCATTTCCTAACCATCTCTTCCTACTAAGAATGAAGTGTTGCTCATAATTTTTTCCCTTTTTAAGTAATAATGTCACATTACAATAGGTTAGGCTAATATAGATTTGAAACCTAATTAAATCATAAATTATCAAATCCTTCCCTCTATGGTTTAATTATGTTGATATTTTATTATATACTTTCCTAATTGATAGTGTAACTAATTATCTTGCAATTTTACCAAGTTAAATATAAATATAAAATATACAATTTAATTATGTCAAATTGCAAGTGGTTAGGATTGGGTTCATACATAGGTGAGCCTCTTGCTTAATCCTTATTAAAATAATTATTTTTTATATATGGAATGACATTTAAAATTAGGAGATTAATTTCCACTAGACTTTAAATCAAAATATTGAGCTCAAATTTTTTATTACTTCTACAAAGGTTTCAAATTATAAATCACTTAGGACTATATTAGTCTTCAATCAAATTTGAAAGCATTTGTTTTTTTCATAAAATTTTACATAAATTTAGAATTATGTTTCATAGCTACATTATTTGGGATTTTAAAAGTGACTATGTCACCACTTAAAGTGAGGGTCCTTGTTACAAAAAACCGCAACATGGATCAAATCAGGATTAAAAGAAATTAATTAATGTAAACCATGTTAAGCACTAATCGAATGTGCACCTAATATCCATCCTTATATTAGATCAAAAAGTGACCCTTGGATCGTAGGGTAGCTAAAACAAATACTAAATCATAGGGATGTGGTTATGTGCAGGATTATCATGGAAAAAATAGGCCTTTAAGTGGTAATGAAAATTCAGAAAATCAGAGTTAGGCAACTTGATGTAAAAATTTGAATAATTTATATTTATTATTTCATAAATATGTAAGAATAGAATCTATATCAAATTGAATGTAGTTTCTAAACTACTAGTTTTATTTTAAAAAATAAAAATCTATTCGGTGAAAATTTGAAATTTCAATGCAGTAGTACCTAAATTTGAGGGGAAAAATAAGAAGTAGGTTTCTATGTGACCACCCTAACCAAAATAAAATGATAATATTTTTTATAATATTTTAGATATAAGTAGAGGACTCATGTCCCAATGTGATGCATATTTTTTGTATTTTTTTCCAAGTAAATAATTAATTATGAATTTTTTATTACAACTTTTAAAAAATATAAAAACTTGTATGTCTGACCACCTTAACTTGGTCAAAACTTCATGAAATTCAATTTTTATTTTTTTAATCCTATAGTATGAAAAAAATAGAATGTGGCGCATGTTTTAGATTCAAAAAATTTGATACAATTTGAAAGCTATAGATGTTTTTCAATCAGCCTATCAATCAGGACTTTAGTCATAATTCAAATAGAAAATGAATAATAATTATTTATTAAATTAAAAGTAAAATACAATTTATATTGGTGTAAAGCTGAGAATCTCCTTTAAAAACCCTTTTTGTTTCATCAAATTTGGGTAAAAAAAAATCTTCAGCCACATGGGCCATCATATCACTTACATATCGCCATTTTTTGGCCCATCATGATCCTGCACATACCCACACTTTAAAACATGTTTTTGAATTATTCTTCTTTATTTTATTTTGTATGTTTTACAAGAAGAGATAGAATGAATGATGATATTTTTCTTACAAATTTTCCTTTTTAGGGATTCATGGCTCCATGAACCATAAATGCTGGGTAAAAGCAAGAAGTTGGGTCCATGAAGAGGGGAAGTTATGGCAAAAAAAAAAAATCTCGTAGAAAACACATACATGTTATTAAAAAAGCACATATGCATTATGCTTCGGGTACCTGAGCCTAAAAAACTAAGTATGCACTACAAAATGCGTATGCATTTTATAACACATACAAGTCATTTATTTAAAAAATTAAATACCTTTTAGAAATGCGTACGCATTTTGCAATGAAATATTCTTACGCATTTTGTAACAAAAAATGCATATGCATTTTGTAATGGAAAACACGCAAGTGTTTTAAAATGCGTACACGTTTCTAAAATGTATTTTTTTTTTTAAATAATCAAGGAAATAAAGAACTCATATGCATTTTGAAATGCATGTGCATTTTTTAAATTTTGAATCCCCAACCCACATGTTTCCTTGGTTTAAGGCTTGGAAAAGGCTTGGAAATCCGACCCTTAGCCTTTGACCTGCAACTAAAAAACTAAAGTGGGTTCAAGAGAAATGTCCAACTTTGGCAATATGGCTGATGGATTTTTTTTTTAATCAATTTATAAAATTAAAACTCATTAGAGAACACGATGTCTAGTTTCCAAATATATAATTTTTTTTAAGACTGGATTATATTTGCTATTTTTTTATTAATTTCTAAGGAAACTAGTCCATAAACTTGAAATACTTGACTTTTTTTATTTTTTAATAACTATTTTTTGGTTAATTTTCTTGTGGAAAAAAATATATGGCATCAGTACTCAGATAATTCTCTACACAATGGAAAAAAAAAAGATTCAATTTTTTTTTAGTTTAGGTCCAATTATGATGTTCGTACATGTTCATTTTTAAAAACAACAATTAAGGCCAATATAAATTCAATAAAAAAAATATTGAGAAAAAAATTACAAAAAAATATCATCATCAATCTTCATGTTGTTATCTATTTTTCCCCAAAAGGAATTATAAAAATACTTTTATTTGGGTCAAAAAGTGGTGTATGTACACATGCATGGTATGGTTAAAAAAAAAGATTTTTAAAAAGTGGATTTTATACATCCCTATCAAAATTCAATTTTTATCATTTGGGTACTTGAATAAATTAAATATTTGGAAACTACATTTACAATTTACAATTTTAAATTAATTACTTTTTTAAAGATTCATTGTGTAACTATCTCAAATTTTCAGTCCAAGTGTGAAAAATTCTGAAAAATAGAAAAAACACTTCAACTTTTTGAGCTTTTTGTGGACCCAACTTCTTGAAGATCAACCCTTTTTAAATGCCCCCCTTTTTCTTATTATCTCAAGTTTCTTATATAAATATCACTTACATTCCATGCTTATGGATTAGTATGATAAGAAATATTAAATTTCATTTTCTAATCTCACCTATGTGATCACAACACTATATGTGTGCATATATTCATTTTTATTTTCATATTTATCATTCTTATAATTTTTTTGATGTTGAATCCCATAGAAGAATGTATATATGTGTGTGTGCATGTGTGTATATCATATTATATTAATTTTCTACCCAATTCTCTACATTTTGTTAATTTTCCATAAATATTACAATTTTTTTGTTTAGAGACAAAGTTGAATGTATTGTAAATGGTGGGGAGGGGTGGCCATAGAAGGTTGAAAACCTATCCATGGAGGTCATGACCTCTCCAAAGGGGTTCATGGCTTCAATGAGAAATTAATGCCCCTCCTTATGGGCCACACCCAACTATAGGGCTTGTCCCTATCTATTGGGCCACACCCTTTTATATTTTTAATGTGTTTTCTTTCATTCATTTTATTTATTTGATATTTAATAAAAAAATTATAAATATATATCATATATAATAGATAAATTTATATAGTAAATATGATTTATAATTATTTATACATATTTGTATCATATATAAAATGAGTATATTCAATACATATATACTTCATCTTTTATTATATATATAATTATTTTCTATTATATATGACTTCCTTTTAATGAATACATTTATATATATCCCTAAGAAAAAAAAAATCATACTTTCTTCATAGATAAACATTGTGGTATATATGCTTTTATAGTGATAAGTAAAGATTACATTTCTATACAAGTGTATCTTGGTTTGGTTTTAATAAAGGGGATATATAATTATATATTCAAACTTCCTTAGTATTTTAAATAAAATTTAAAAAAGAAATATTATGTTGTAAGTTTGAAATATATTACAATTATTTTCCCAGCTTGATTTTCATAGTAAATACATTTATTGCTTCTCGTGGATAGATGAGAAAAAGAATTTATCCTTTCATTTTAATTCTTTATAAGAAATGAATACATATTATTCTATTTGAACTTTCTCTACTCGATATTCCTTTTATTCAAAAAGGAGTTATACTATAAGTTTACCTACTTTTGATATAAAATTTATCTTTTGTAAACAAAAGGACTTCAATACAAGGTAACTTTAAATTTCCATCCTCAAAAATATCAATAGGAAATTTGCAAGAGAAATTCCAAATGAGGAGCTTGCTCTACACCATACCATAAATTGCATCATTGAGTGTCTTAAGCTTCTATGCATTCCCCTAAGCAAGGAGAAACCATAATAGACCCCAAAATTAATATTTCACAATAAAAAATAGACACTAATGAACTACCCATTTCCATATTAGACAACATACTTATAAAAATAAAATACAGTTTCCTTCATTCTTAAACAATATTGAAAGTATTTAAACTAAAACTGTGAACCCTGGTTTTATACCTACACAAATACAACAAACAAACATATTATTCAATCAATATGCAAGATAAACCCAGGATTCCCCATGAAATCCATTTAAAAAGCTTAAATATAAGGAAAAAGATGAAGAACAATGTAAGAAACTAAATCAAATCTATCTAAGCACAAGAAACTCTTAATCCCATGAGGGAATCGGTGCCAATTGGTGTGTCGAAATCGACCCTTTCCCAAGTCCTTTGTTGCGATGTTGATGATTGGATAATGGTTTAAGTTCCTTGATACAAATTTGGTATAATATAGCTATGAAATCATGAAAATGATGGATAATTGTTGTAAAGTGGGCAAAATTAGCTCTTAATGTGAAGAGAGTAATGTTGCATGAGATTGCGAAGGATGAATGAGAGGAAGAGTCTCTTATTTCTATATTTCCAAATTGGAAGATTGAACAAGATTTGAGCAATATGAGATCATTCAACATCCAATGGCCATGTGCCACTTGTCAACATGTGAATGGGTGAAGGTTATGCAAGTTTTGGTCAATGTGCCAATAACTACAATTAGTTTGAATTTGAAATTGAGGAAATGACATGTGAGAAGGAAAGAGGAATTAAATAAATGTCACTTGCCTCAATGCACAAGGACATGTAAGAAGAGTAAATTCCTTGTTGTATGTACAAATACACTTGGATTTTGAATTCAAATTTAAAGGAATATTCCTCCTTTATTCCATGTTGAGAGAAAATAGGCAATTAAATAAATCAAAGTAATTGATTTATTGTGCAAGTTATATTCTCTAGAGGATTTTAGTGTTTGAGATTAAATTAATCAAGATTTGAACAATTTAATGAGAGATTAGATGATTTGAACATTTTGAGATAGATTTTAGGATTTAAATAAATCAAAGTTGAGAGAATAATGATTTTAGATTTGATTAAATAAAGATTGATTTATTTAATTAAAGGTGGATGATGTTGGATTTAAACCAAATAAATATTTATTTAATTTAAATGACATGACTTTGAAGATTAATTAAATAAAATGATTTATTTAATTAAAAGGGGGATTACAAACTAAGTTGATTAATTTAATTAATAAGGGAGAAAGACTTAATTAAATAAATAATTATTTATCTAATTAGGAGATTCAAGGTGATGATAAGCTGAGAGTGTGATTTAGGAGGAAATGATGTTAGTAATTAGGATCAAATGTGTTGGTCAATTTTCCATGTCTACAAAAATAAACCCCCATAAAAAACTAACTCAATATTTATAAGGAGAGGAAAGGAAGACATATATCTAAACATGGTTTGTTAAAATGTGTCTTTTCCTTCTCTCCAAAGCCAAGTCAAGCTTGAAACTCTAACTCCAAAATGCAAAAATATATTTTTCTCTCTCAACACTTAAATCACAACAAAATATAATCAAAATTAAAAATAATTTGGGCTCAAACTAGCTAGATAGGGGAACTAGTTCCGTAGACAAATAATTACAAATCTCAAGAATGAAGAACCAAACTTTAGATGGTTGTTATCTATAGGTTATTCCTTTATATAATTAGCTTCAAAACATTGTACGTTGATGATTAATTCTTCTTGTCCTAATTTGTTGACATAAAAGACTTGAAGATATGATCTTACAGTAAATTCTTCAATCATTTTCCAAATCCACTTCAAATATTTCACTTGCACATAAGAGAGGACAAAAGGGTTGTGTTGTATATAGGATTTCCTAAGTCAAATTGTATTTTGGTGTTTCCACCTCCACAATGGATATGATGATGTAAACAATGCTTACCCTCGATTGGGTAGAGGAAAATGGACAAAAGAAATGATAAATTGACAAGTGTTGCAACTTACCACTCGAATCTTCTTTTCTTGATTAACTGAAGTCACTATACTCATCTCATCAAAGGAGATTTGGTTGCTTGATTTAAATTCCTACAATTATTAGTACTCATAAAATAAATGAACATAAACTATGAATAAAACCACATATAAACTTAAAACATTGTTCTGGACTAATGATAAGTGTTGCAAAATCTAATAATTTTGTTGTTTACTACTTTGCAGGATGCTCAATTATTTAATATATTCACTAGATTTTTACTTATGATTTAAAATGGTTAGAAATACTTGTATTTATAGGCATTAATTTGATTTCCAAAAAAAATCATTATGAAAAAATAACAAAAATGAATTTAAATTCTTAAATAGTAAAATGCTAACTATTTAATTCAGCCAACTTATCAGCACAAGTGAATTTTAGTATTTATAACTTAAAACCAATTTTGGTCAAACATATGATCTAGTAAGATTCATTCTAGATAAGTTAAATATGTCCACAACTTTTCCAACTAAATTTGTTGGCTAAATGCATATGTAGCACCACTTTGAGGTAAGTTTACTTAAAAAATGAAATTATTTGAAAAAAGTAATCTTTCAACAATTCCTACTCATATAAATAATGTTTTTAAAAAATTGTAAAAATACCCTTTTGTAGATCTATAAGTGTAGTTTTCAAATATATATTTATTTTAACAGTTCAATTATTATTTATTATTTCTTTTTATTTTTTAGTAAAAGTATTTTATCAGCACAAAAATATTAGGTTGATTACAATGTCAAGAAAAATACTAAAACTTATTAAAAAAAATTAAAAAATATACGATGCCCTAAACAAAAGAACGTAGTTTAAGGTAGTATAATTTATTTTCTATTTAAGATAAATATTGAATATAAAAGTTGACATTGAGTGGAAATAACTGTTTTAATATACGTGCATTCAAATATTATTTAAAAATATACATTTATTAAAATTGCAAAAAAAATAATCCATGCGCTAAAGTTTCAAGGTATAAATATACACAAAAAAATTGAAAGAAAATAAAGAAAATTTACTATATAAAGCTTGACATATCATGTAACATCATTTTTTAGCACTTTATCTACATCTAAATTATAGCATTAATTTATAAAAGACTATATTCAAATAATTTTTTAATTTTGTCAAAAAAAAACAAATTTTAAACATCATTTCAAAATTCAAAATATATATGCCACTTTCTAGTGATTCAAGTTTAAAATTTAGATCAGTATTGGCCATTTCCTTTATAAAAGTGTGACACAACTTTGTACTTTTACCTTTGTATGTTGATGATTAATTCTACTTTTCCTAATTTGTTGACACAGAAGGCTTGAATAGTTGATCTTACAATAAATTCCTCAATCATTTTCCTAATCCACTTCAAATCTTCCACTTGCACATAAGAGAGGAAAAAAGGTTTGTCTTGTATATAGGATTTCCTAAGTCAAACCCTATTTTGGTGTTTCCACCTCCACAATGGATATGATGATGTAAACAATGCTTACCCTCGATTGGCTAGAAGAACATGGACAAAAAAATTTATAAATTAACAAGTGTTGCAACTTACCACTCAGATCTTCTTTTCTTGATTGACTGAAGTCAATATACTCATCTCATCCAAGGAGAATTGGTTGCTTGATTGAAATTCCTACAATTATTAGTACTCATAAAACAAATGAACATAAAATATGAATGAAATCACATATAAAATTAATAAATTTTTCTTGACTAATGATAAGTGTTGCAAAATCAAATAATTTTGTTGTTTACTACTTTCTAGGATGTTGAATTATTTAATATATTCACTAGAATTTTTCTTATGATTTAAAATGGTTAGAAAGACTTGTATTTATAGGCATTAATTTGCTTTCCAAAAAAATCATTATGAAAAAATGACAAAAATAATTTAAGTTCTTAAATAGTAAAATGCTAAGAATGCCATATTTAAATTGGGATCAAAATAGGCTAGACAGGGGTGCTAGTGCCCTAGTCTATAAGAATACATGAGTTTCTCCATTTTATTGGAGAAGCATTACCAAAGGAAAAAATGAAACCCCAACTAAGGACTTCAAAGAAGAAATTTTTTTTCCAAAGAACTCAAATATTTTGAAAGTCTTTGCCAAAATTAACATAGTCATATATATTGGACTGGCTATGAGATTTAGAAAGTAATGCAACAAAATTAGGAATAGGTCTAGACAAAAGACTCAAAGAGACTATTATCATTGAAATTTGGTCAAAAATAGTCTAAAAAGGGTGTTGGTGGCCTAGACTAGAGGAGTTAAAATTTAATGCTTTAAAAATATAGAACTATACTATAATATTTGAAGATCTAAATTTGTAGAGCTTCAGCTTTGGATGTAGACAGATTGCTAGAAATGCACAAATCCCTACTTTTTCTATGTGAAATACACAATCATGAATATAATTTTATGTTTTCAAAATAATGCAATATGATCGAAAGATAATTTTTAGATTCCAAAGTATAGTGATTGATTAAATATAGTTTGAGAAAGCTAAAAATTAACACTTTTAAATATCTTTTGAATTAACAAATACCATGCAATTTTTTACCTTTCTATGGTTTTAAATAAAATATGTATGTATAAATGATCAATTCAAATAATTTAAGACTGTATTTTGATTTTAGAATGACAAATGAAATATTTTAGAATTTTTTAAAATATAACAAGTGTGAGGTTCACCATAATATAATGTGTGAAAAAAGGATGTAAGGTATAAAACACTCATTCTCCTACACTATATTGGAAGGAACCAAAAATGATCACAAACACCCACTTGGCCACTTACTACTAGATGGAAGAGGCATAATGGTCGTTTAGGGTTCTAGTTCTTTGTTGGGGGATAATTGATTGATTAATTTGTTAATATATTTTTATTTTTGGAAAAAAACATATATTAATAGTAAAAGAACAATGTACAAAACACACTTTCAAAATAAGAATCATGAAAGGAGCCACAAAAAAATCATCATCCATATTAACATTTAGTGCCAATAATATACGAATGGAATAATGAAACAAAAATGTGTGAAATAAGACAAATGTTTAATCGTCCTCCTCACAAAATATATCACATTATAACATTGTTTTGATTGGATCACACAAAATCACTAATCCACGTGGTCCCATCCTCCTACCTAACATTAATGCCATTAATGTACAAATGGAATATCAAATTTTCTTGATGAATTTTAGCAAATTAATCATCAATTAGATTTTACAATCGGTCACACAACAATTAGTAAAGACCACACATTTCATTCTCGAAGCCAATTGCAACTCGTGCGATTGCGGAAATTTTTCTTATTATTCAAATGGAACACCACCTTCATATAAACCCTATCACACCCTCTAATTTTTCCACATCATAGTTTCATTTTCCTATTTACTTTCAAAAGAGAAAAAGCCATGGCTAGCTGCGTGAAAAGCTTCGCCTCCCTGCTCTTGCTTATTGGTGTGTTCAGTCTTTTTATAGTCTTAGCTTAAGTTTGTATAAAATTTGAATTTATCCTCCCTTTTCTATCGTACAAGTACTTGCTTGTGAAAGATTGGTTTACGTTGAGATCTGGAAAAGGCAAAAAATGTGAACATGACGATTGTAGTTGAGCAGAATTTGAAAAAATGTTGAGGATTGCTGAAGATTGTGGGAAACAGTTCTGAATTTGGTAATTCAAATGCTTTTGATGCTCCCATCATGAGGCCGATGCCACCTGACATTTGGGCTCTCACTGTGCTATTTTTATTTCATTAATGTAACATAGTAAGTCCATTCTCTTTCTTCCTCCTATTCACTATTTTGGTGTTCTTTTGATTGCATGTTTGGTGATAAGATGTTGAGTGGAGGAGTAGTATATGATTTGAAGGTAGTGGTTTTGTCTCATGGTGCATTATATAAGATAAAATTAGGGTTTTTACTATATTAGGTTTAGAAGGTGTCTTTCATTCAAATCAACATAATGGGTGCTAGAGAGCTCTATTTTCAATGTCATTTGTTGCATTGGAATCGTGATTCTACCCCATTCTCATCAAATGTCTATTATTATGCAATATGGTACTTGGAAATACTCTATGATATGAATTACCTTATTCGATGTGTCTAGAATGCTACCTTGATTCCATCTTTGTAAAGCAAGCGAAATCAAGGGGGCATACATCTACCCTAAAATTTGATTTCTAGGAGAAATTAGATAAGAGGATTTTTTGGAAAACTAACAAATTCATGTTGTAGAATACGGTTCCTAGCATTGTGGTTTTGCAGAGGGGGCTTCATTCTCCAGTATTATGATTGAACTTATGCATGTATCCTTTTATGAAACAAAATTTATTATTGGAGTCCTTTAGCTTGCATATACATGTAGAGTCATATGGGTGCTAAAGTGGGGGATAAATGTAGTGTAAAATATTGTGCACTCTTAAAAGTGATATAATATCACACTTAATTTGGACCTATTTTGGATCCCTTGCATTAATTACCCTTTAAAATAACCATTAATAGGCCTCTAAGACCCATTATTTTGGTTCTCGAGGGTTATTTCAGATAAAAACCTAAAAAAATCATTTAAAACATCAAAAATCTTGAAAACCCACCTCAAAAATCTAGGGTGGGAGTCATTTGCCACCTTAGGAAAATGAGTCTCCTAGGTGGGACCCATTTGCCACCTTGGACGAATGAGTCCCATTTGGGGATTTTTTCATATTTGAGTGGGAAAATCACCTTTTTAATTAAAAAATTTAGTTGATGTTGGCCTTTCAAATCTAAAGAACAACAAATTAGGTGTTAATGCCTATATAATCATGTTCTTAAGTCATTATTTCATCCCTAAGCAATATAAACAAGCATTTTCAAGACCAATTCCAAGATCCAAGAATTCAAAGTCTTCAAGCATTCTCTCACAAGAGCATTCATGTGTCAAAAGAAAGAAAAGTTGAAGTATTGGAGCAGCACTAAAGTGCTTTTGTAGGTCTTAAATCTCATTTTGATTAGAGATATCTCAAAGTGAGTCATTCATCTCCATGTTTCTATTCATGCATCATATTCTTACACATTATAATAAGATTGCATTATGTTTCAAATTTCCTAGTCTTAGATACACTTAAGGCTAGGGTTTACATTCCTATTTACACGCATGTTTCATTATATTTATCAAGGGTTTAATTATCAAACTAGAGGTTTTCTTGAGGAAAATCCCTCATAAGAAAATCAAGTCTATATTTTTTTTTGTAGGTCTTTTCGTAGATTAAGATCTGAAAATCAATTTGGAAGGAAATAGCAAGTGTTGAAGTGTAGATCAAAACTTTAAATTCTTGAAAAAGTGGAATGGTACTAATTCACCCAAGGTGGTGAATGACTTCCGCTATAGGTTTATTCAAGAACTATTTGTAGATTCTGATGCCCTTTTTCTCGAAATAGGTTCCTATACAAAAATCTAGATCTACGACTGATTCACCCAAGTTGGCGAATGAGTCCCAGTAGGTCAAAAAGTCATATTTTCAATCATTTCAAAGCTTCAATAAATCATTCCTAAATTTCTAGGGGCACACAATTATTCTCACAACTCTTTGTCTTGTTTCATTTACTTTTCTAGGTCATTTTGTAGGTCATTGCATTGAACTAGGGTTTAGTGTTGCATCTTGCATTTCATTTATCTTTCCAAGTTCTTAACTGGTGGTGGATCCCTTATGAGCTTATATTCAGTCCCTAGGACAACCCTATTGTAGGATATTTTTCTCCTTTGCATTGAGATCTCAAGGGTTTATTCTTGAGTGAAAGTGAAGATTGTCATTCTAGGTCGTAAACCCTAGAAAAGCAAACAATTTTCCACCTTTCAGTAGATCTGACCCAAAAGTATTAGATCGCCCCTATCCATTTTTTATGATGTTATTGTCTCTTCTTTCTTTTCACTTATCTATCCTTCTTGTTTCATGATACTGTGGTGCTCATGAGTTATCCCTCACATGTACAACAACATTACCATAGTTACATCTTATTATGTTCTATGGGCCACAACATCACTTTTTCATTCTTGATTTTCTCATTTTGGGATGTCACATGCTTTTTATGCTTGGCACATACCATCCTAAGGGGGGCATATAATTTCACCTCAATTCTAAGAAAACACATTCTATGGCCAATGAATATTTTCTTGAAAGTCTTTTCAAAAATTGCATTCCTCAACAAAGACCCCTAGTGGAATACTTTTCCTCTCAGTCTCACCTTTGTGTTCCCATCCAGGAGTCCCTCCCTTCATTGTATATGAATATGATGGATAATAGAATGGTTGAATAGGATTCTTCTATTCCTTCTCAACCTATGATCTCTAGCTCCTAAAGTCATACAATCTACCTTACGCATGAGCACAAGTCTTGGAGAAAGGGTGTACATGCTAAGTAGGCTACCTTGTAGAATATGGAAGAGGAGCTAGAAAATCCTACTTCAACACCCTCTACTATGTCCTCTTACATCCTCTCTAATTCAATTCTTCTAGCTAATGTCTTTCTTTCAGCTCCCATCGCGAGCATAAATGATCATCACTTGAAGAGGGTGTAGGTGTTTATTACTCCTTTGATTTAGTTGCCCCTTCTGATGCCCCTCTCGGACATCCCACCATTCTCAAAAACCATGGACATGTAAAATATCTCGGTGGTGTTTGTCATGATTTTTTTCTTTGTTCCCTCTGCTTCATCTATGGGGATCTGGCATCTTTTGATAAAGTGGAAGATGGAGGATGACCCTACTAACAATAGGGGTTGGAATAAGGGATTACCTTCTTTTTGGAGGGTAGTTTTGTGTTGGATTGTGTTTTCTTACTTACAAAGGAAGCTCCAACATCCCTAGATTTTGTCACTACTCTCAAATAATTCAAGTAGCCTAGTAGTGGAACTCAGATGCCACAACCCTCACCCACTGCGTTAAAACATTAAACTCACATGAACTACATGTTTAACTTTGTGGATGAGGTCCTAGCCCTATCAACGATCTATGTGAATCATTGAGATTAACCCCATAGTAACTTATTGGAGAAGACCTCAAGGGGCCTTCTTCCTTGGCTCATGTTACAGGAGGGTTAGAGGTTTCCCCCTTGATATTCAACCCTTATAGTTTCATCCACCCTCCCCTTATGATGATCTAGAATAGGAGAACAATGAAATCTTGGTTGATGAGTTTTTTCATGTTATAAAGCTTCCTCTATTTCTCACATCATTCTTCCTCTGTTGTGTATTGATTTTTCACAATTAGGGATGATGCAAAGTGTTGGGGGATTTTAGGCTTCCCTTCCATGTTGACCCAATTTTTTTTTAATTTTTTTTTGTTCATGCGCCTTCTTCACATGGTCTATTATAGTAGGGAGTTGATGAAAATTCATTTATACACTATTATATCTATTTATCTACATTTATTAGTATCTCTGACCTAAAAATATCAAACCACCCTTGTCCATTTTTCATGATGTTATCGTCTCTTCTTTCTTTCCACTTATCTTTTGTGCTTGTTTTGTGATGATGCAGTGGTCATGTGTTGTCCATCGCATGTAGGAAAAAATGTATGCTCTTGAAAGCGATGCAATTTCACACTTAATTTGAACCTATTTTGGCACCCTTGCATTAATTACCCTTTAAAATAATCATTAATAGGCCCCCTAGCCCATTATTTTGGATCTTGAGGCTTATTTTAGATAAAACTTTGAAAAACTAATTTAAAACATAAAAAAATTTCAAAATCAACCTCAAAAATCTAAGGTGGGACTCATTCACCACCTTGGGCGAACGAGTACCCCTAGGTGGGACCCATTTGAAGCTTTTTTCAAATTTGAGTGGGAAAATCACCTTTTTAATTCTAATTTTTGGTTGATGTCGACCTTTGAGATCTAAATAATGGTAAATTAGGTGTTAATTCCTATATAAGAAAGTTTCTAAGTAATTATTTTATCCCTAAGAAATCTAAGCAAGCATTTTCAAGAGAAATTTCAAGATCCAACCATTCAAAGTCTTCAAGCATTCATTCACAAGAGCATTCAAGTGTCAAAAGCAAGCAAAGTTGAAGTCTTGGAGAAAAATTCAAGTGTTTTTTTAGGTCTTCGAGTTCACTTTGATCCAAGATCTAATAATTTAAAGGGTTGATAATGGTTGGCTATGGTGAGTCATGATGGATTCTAGGTTGGAGAGATGCAACTACCCATGAAAGCAAGCCTAACTTGGACTTGTTTCCTAAGTGATTCCACCTCCATTATCACTCTGCATTCAGTCTTAGGAAGGTACAACCATCATTAGGGATCATTTGGGTGATTAGATATCTCTCAAAGTGAGTCATTCATTTTCATGTTTCCATTATTGTATTATATTCTTACACATTTGAATAATTTTGCATTGTGTTTTAGATTTCCTAGTTTTAGATACAATTAAGGCTAGGGTTAGCATTCCTATTTACATACATGTTTCATTATTTATCAAGGTTTAATTACCAAACTAGGGGTTTGTCCGAGGCAAACCCCCATAAGAAAATGATGTCTATATTCTATTTTGTAGTTCTTTTCATAGATTCGGATCTAGAAATTAATTTGGAAGGAAAGAGTAGGTGTTGAAGTGTAAATTAGAACTTTAATTTCCTAAAAAAGTGTAATGGGATTGATTCACCCAAGGTGGAAAATGAGTCCCAATGTAGGTTTCTTCCAAAACTAAAAACAAGATCAAACACCTAAACCACTTGGAGAAAGTATAGTTATTTGACTATGTCAAATCTCTCTTTCCAAGTGAATCTAACCCTCAAGCCTTTTAGTAGCAATGAATTTGATATGTTAAATGAAGCCCTTAAGGATTTCATCTCACAAGTTTCATCCACTAAGGCCTGTTATGAAGAACCAAAACCAATATAAGTTAACGTGATTCAAACTCAGCTCACCATTTACCCACCTTCACACAAACCTCAACCTATAAAAAAGACTAAATTTACTCTTTACCCACCTAAGAACAATTTTTTTTAGAAATCAAATAATAATACCATTTCTCATACATACAAAAATTGAAACAATCTACAACCAAAACAACCAACTCCAACAACCTTACGTTTGCCTAATCCCATTTTGCCTAGTTCTCCTCACTTAACTTTGCATAATGGGAAGGAGTATGATCTTGTTGATAAACTTAAAAATACTCCTCCAAAGATATCCCTATGGGACTAAATTCAAAATTCACCTAATTATCACACCATGCTTCAAATAGCTTTACAACAAGTAGTGGTTTCTCTTGGTACAAATGCAAACAATGTGGCAGCTTTAATACAAGGAATGAATATAGTTAATGTAGACATTACCTTTCATCAACATGAGTTCCCTCCATTCGAATTGAGAAAGAAAAATGATTCCTTCATAATCATAGCTGGCTATAATAGATTATAAATAAAGAGAACACTTGTTGACAATGGTTCCACTCTTAATGTGTGTAGTGTCACGCTTTTGGATAAACATGGTGTGGATAAGTCAAAAATTCAACTTCATTCCTTATCAATTCGTGGATTTGATAACATAGGAGAACAATTGTTGGGTGTAATTACTTTACCTATTATAGCTGGAAAAGCAACCTTGTAGACCCCTACTCATGTAATGCCCAATAATATTTCATATAATAATCTTTTAGGGCAACCTTTGATTCAGGAAATGGATGTAGTTCCTTCAACCCTTAATCATATAATGAATTATGTCTACAAAAATAATGTATATCAAATTGAAATAGATCCCAAACTTGAAAGTTTTTTTGCAAGTTGAAAAAGGAACGACAAGTCCTCTAAAAATTGATTCCAACATCAAACATAGAACCCATAGAAGAAGGCAAAGAATAAATGAAAATAGTGTCAAATTTATTACATTATGATTAGGGTTCTCTAGATTTCACACCCTCATTTATGGGAGAATACATAATCACAAGAAAATAAGGTGAAAAACAAAAGAAAGCAATGGTCATGTCAACACAAAACTCAAAATAAAATTCACAAGCATCTGCCTCATCAACTCTTGAAGAAGACCCAAGCTACACAACAAAATTTGATGAGATAGATTATCAATTACCACCAAACCCGAAAAGGAATGGAAAAACCTTATGGGAGAGGTTATGAACTTGTGAAAAAATTGGGTTATAATTGAAAAGGATATGGAAAGAAAGAACAAGGAATTTGTGTTCCTATAGAGCCTAACACACAAGAAACAAAAAATGGTTTGGGATATTTTCCTTCTAAGATAACACAAGCAAGTAAAAGACCTTCGTTAAACATCAACACTATCATGTGAAAGAATAAAATAAATCTCACCTTCAAACATCGTGAACTCCTTGATATGAATAATGAACTATCATGGGAATAATTTGAAGATGATCAAGCATTGAAGAAAATGTTAGGAGTTTATGACAAACCATCTACTCCTCCTCAAAAGAAAAAGGTTACATGTGCTATGATTAGCACCGAACAAAAAGATGTAGAAGTGGAAAGTAATGAGACAAATATGAGTAAAGAAGAATACAACCTTGAATTTCCAAAGCCAAGTGCACTTCCTCTAGGAGATAAAATTGACATAGTAATGGATATGAATGATAAGGAGAAATTAATTAAGATAAGAAAGTGCCTTGATTATGAAGAATGAGAAGATCACACAATTTTACTCCATGACTTTCCCAAAAAAATTGCTTGGAAATATTCAGATATGCCAGGAATCAATGCTAAGATAGTGATAGACAACATAGTTGTTACTAAAAATACTAAGACAGTTAGCAAAATATACAAAAGATGAACACTAAGATAGCCTTGCTAGATAAAGGAGAAATCAAAAATCTCCTTGAGGCTGGTTTCATAAGCTCTATAGACTATTCTCCTTGGATCTCAAACATTGTTACAATTGCAAAACCTAACAATCATATTAGTATGTGTATAGATTTTTGTGATTTGATCCCCTTCCTAATATCGATGTGATACTAGACACGATTGTTGTACATGTGTTGTTTTCATTCATAGATGGATTTTCTAGATACAATCAAATATTTATCAACTCACAAGACCAATACAAAATTACATTTACAACAACTTCGGGAAAATTTTGTTGGGCCATAATGCCTTTTGGATTAAAGAATGTAGGTGAAACATATGAACAAGCCATGACATTAATATTTCACGATTACATACATAAGATTTTGGAAGACTATGTTGATGATATTCTAGCCAAATCTTTAACAAGGTGACACAATGTGAATATCCTTCAAAAAAACTTTGAGAGAATGCAAAAATACAACATGAGATTGAATCTTAAAAAGTGTGTCTTTGATGTAGATAGTGGAAAACTTCTAGGTTTTATTGTATCTCACAAAGGAATCAGGGTGAAAACGAAGAAAATTGATGCTATATTTAACATGCCACCTCCTAAAAACATCTCTAAATTGCGCACCATACATGGAAGAATTCAAGCTATCTGTCATTTTCTAGCATCTTTAGCTAATCAAATGTTACCATTTACACATCTCCTCAAGAAGGATCATGTGTATTTTGATTGGAATAAGGATTGTAAACAAGCTTTTGAGAGTTTGAAGTATTACCTTGCAACTCCACCTATTTTACAACCCACTATGCAAAACAAACCGTTTATCCTTTACACAACTGCATCAGCCCATTCTCTCACAACTTTGTTGTTTCAACAAGATGAAGATGGTAAAGAGAATCCTATTTATTACACTATCCAAAATTTGATTGATTATGAGAAATGATCACAACAACAAAAAAACAATGGTTGGCTCTTGTATTCGCTACAAGTAAATTGAGACATTACTTATTGAATGTGAAAATACATGTGCTAGCGAAATTTGATCCTCTAAAATATCTTTTCAATAAAATAGATTTATCATGATGCTTGGCTAAATGGGTTATGTTTTTAACAAAGTCTTACCTTAAGTCTGTTTCACAAAAATAAATTTAGGGGCAAGCCTTAATCGACCACTTAGTAGAGGCTCCCTCACCCCTAGCATTACCTAATGTAGAAATGTTCCCTGATGAGAATGGGTGGACTATTCAAAAAGATGATGTAGCATGGGAATTATACTTTGGTGGATCTAAGTTTAGAATAGGCTCTGACACTAGAGTTATAATTATTCCACCTATAGGAAAGCCTATTCCCATATTATTCCACTTAAAATTCCTACGCACCAACAAAAAAGCGGAATGTGAAGAATTAATTGCTCGTTTGTATGCTATTTTAAATTTGTGAATTTCAAATATCAAGATATTCAATGATTTACAATTAGACATTAAACAAATAAATGGTATATATTAAGCAAAGCATGAAAAATTATCAAAATACAAGCATCTCACAATGAATTTGTTAGAGAAGTTTGAATCATTTACCATTGAAAACATCCCACAAAAGGATAATCAACATGTATATGTAATGGAAAGTGCATCTTCTCTTATATCACCTCAAGATGCTTCCAAAGATTTCACATTTATTGTTCATCCAATCATTAAACCATCAATTGAATCCAAATCTAAAAAGGTATCAATAACAACTATGGAAGACTCTAGTGAATGGTATACCCCAATATTCAATTATTTAAAACAAGGTACCTTTCCTGAGCTGACAACTAAAAAGACTCAAGATCGTCTTCACAAACTTGCAACTAAGTATATAATTCTCATCAATGTGTTATATAGAAGTGTATCACAAAAAAGTGTACCCTTGAGAATTTTCACTCATTTGGGCCTTTTCCATTGCATTTTGGCCTAATTTTTCTTAGATCTAATGTTGCAATGTGGCCAACACATTCACATTACACCTTGAATGCTTGCAAATAATCAAAAACATTAAAATGTATTACAAGGGTGTTGTGAATTGTTATGATACATTTCCTCACTTTCTATGACTTTTCTACAATAATTCACCTAAATAACCCCTTTCCAAGCCTTAATCTAAAGTGTTTTAAGGTGTTGTAACCAACCCTCACACTTTCCTAGGCTTTTCATCACTAATTCAACCCTTCCTTATGATAAAATGGCCCCTTAATGCACTTATAAGCCTGACTCAAGTGTGTTTCGGGAGACAACCCATTAATCAATATTAATCACCTTCTAATTCCTGACTACCACTTGAATTTTTCCAAGTGGACTAAGTCACCTGCTTGCGAGACTTAGTCCCATTTGACATAAAAATCAAAATTAAATCAAATTTCTAGTGGGATTTTGCCTCATAAACCCTAAGGTCAGCCTGTGATGTGTTATTTTTGAGGAATTAAGGCATCACATGTATAAATAAGGGTTTTTCTCCTCATTTTACCTCTCCTAATCACACACACTTAAGCAACCTATCTGCTCAAGCAAGCATTCAGGCACTAAGCACTTCAAGCAACATCCATTGGAGCTAGTTCTTACATATCTTCAGACTTCTTCAACAAGGGCTTGGTTAGTGTTTACATTTGCATGTTATTCAATCATCTTTCCCTTTTTATTATATTTCATTTGAGTTTGATTACCAACATGGGGTTTGACTAAGGAAAACCCCTATTCTCTAACCCTAACCTTTTTCCCCTCTTTGCATGTGTGTTTTGTAGGTTTGTATGCAGATTAGTCAAAGAGTGAGGTACTAAAAAGTGTCATCATTCCATCCACATTATTCCAATTCAAAAAACCCTTAAAGGAGCTGGAAGACAAATTGAAGGTCATTTTCTGAAGATTCAGACACAAGTGGGCACCTTCTGATTCCAACCTCAAGACTCTCAAAAGTTCCGGGTGGACTAAGTCACCATTATTGGAAAATTAATCCCTATAACTGGCCTAAAAAGTGGTTTATGTGTTTTTGGATACCCATTTTCTAGAAACCTGTTCTAGCAAAGTTTCCCGAGAAGAGGACTAGGTCACCCAATCTCTCGTAAGTGTCTGAATCAGCATTTATAGTAGAATTTGGAAGAGTCTAGAGCTCCTCTTCATCAGCCTTTAGATTCCAGGTGCAACATTTTTGCCTCCTTTAGTTTCTTTACAATTTGCATGCATTTTAGGTCACTCTTAGCACATTGCATATATTTTGCATTTACATTAGTTTACATTTCATAGTTATTTTATTTCATTACATTACAACACTTAGACACACACACCACACCTATTCAAACCCCTAATTCTTGAATGAACTCACCAAGAATACTTTAGTGCAAAAGAGAGCCATTTCTTAACCAACCTCCTAAGTGAAAAACCCTAAGAGCCTATTAGGGAATCCTATTTCCCTAAACACCATATTTTTGGTGGTTCATTTTGGTGAACAATTCCTTAGAACACTTCTCTTTCACTTCTAATTTTGGCATTTGCATCCTAAGAAAAAGCTTGCATTGCATTAGGGTTTTGTATTGTTTGCATTCTAGGGTTCTTAAAAGTTCATTAGTGAAAATTTAATTTTAGCTTGCATTTTGCATTGCATTCTCATTAAAAAAGTACAAAAATAATGCCTTTTTATTCTATATTTGCATCAGAAAAGCATAAAAATCATAAAAACTAGTCAATTTTTTTCAAAAGTGTCAAAAATATCACTGTTGGGACTAATTCACCACATTGGGTGACTTAGTCCACTTGCACCATTTACACTATAATTTCTAGCATTTCTAGAACATTGTCTACACCTTTTCTTTCTATCATTGCATTTTTGTTTTTGTTTCCAGATTCTCTATTTTAGTCGATTTATTGGCATTTGTTTTCTTTCATTATGGCTTTGTATTTAAAATTTTTTTGGATGTCCTTCAAATCCATAGCGGAGATGTGACATTGACATCATTGGAGATGATGATGCTAGCATGAACCAGTTCCTTAATGAGTGCCTTGATAATCTCAAAGAAAATACATCCTTCTACCCATCCATGAAACCACCTGAGCTTCCTACCATGTCACCCCTTGAAACATTTGGTTATCTACATATTGAAACACAAAATGAACTTAATTTCCCTACCCAAGGTGAACCTAGTTCATCTAAACATACAACTACTCAACCATTTTACAATAACCAAATGACAAACACCCCAATCAACCTTCACAAAACCTATGGAAAATGTTTTATCTTTTTATGTAAACAAGGTGGTGACACAACAAATGAACATGAAATACACAAATTCTATGAACAACTCTCACCTGATGAAACTACCAAGGGGATAGGACATCAAGATCCCCCTCATCACTGTATGCCTACTTGAGATTATCTTCGGCTTCGTCATGACAACACGGTGATCTTAGATTTCCCCCCTGACCTAAATGCACTTCTTACTAAATCTAGACACCCACTATCTCCTAACACTGACATGGACAATAATAAGATCATATGAGTACCTCTTTCCCTATTCTCCTCTCATGAAGTAGGAGAATCTAGTAGATGCAAGAGGTCTTATAAATTACAGAAACTCAAGTTTCCTCTTCATCCCCCACCTGAATGTGAGAGGAAATTGAAAATGCTCATAAACAAATACCTCATCACATTTCCACCTATGAATAGGATGGTAATATGCCCTTGAGATTCTAATGTTCCACATTTTGCATACCATTATGTTCTCAGCCATAGAAGTGATGAGTTTCATCATTTGAAAGAGATACTGAGCAATTATCATTTTGATGATGATAATTGCTACCCCCTCAAACCATAAACTACTATCACACACCCTATCAAGTAATAGTTGTAGAAAATTCTCTTCTCACTATTACATTATCCTTCCCATCATGCAACTCAGCTCATTCTTGCCTTCCACTTAGTGAGGGCATGAAGTTGTTACCCTTGCCCCAACAATGCACTTGTCTTTGTCTCTTAGCTATGTTATTCACCTCGTGCTTATACCAATTGAGATTGGGAGGTGGATGACATGCTCGATGGTTGGCTCACATTTTCCTTACTAGTCTTTTATCTTTCTTTTGCATGTTTTCTTGTGCGTGATGTGTTCCCCCATATTTTTTTGTTTGATCTTCCCCCTCTTTGTGACATTCTTCTATTTGTACCTTCACTCTTCTATATTTCATGACTTTGCTTTCTTTTATCCTTTTCATTTTTCTCTTCGCATTCCTTTTAGGGATGATGCAAGGTATTCAAATTGCAATGTCTCCTTCATGTTGACCAAAAATTCCTTTTCCTTTTCTTTTTCTTTTCGCCTTCCTTTTGGGGATGATTCAGTGCATTGAGACCACAATGTCTCCTTCATGTTGACCCAAAAGGCCTTTTCCTTTTCTTTTTTTTTCACTTTCCATTTGTCAATGATGCAAGGCATCGAGACTGCAATGTCTCCTTCATGTTGACCCAAAATGCCTTTTCCTTTTATTTTTTCTTTTTTCCTTCCTTTTGGGGATGATGCAAGGCATTGGGACCGCAATGTCTCCTTCATGTCAACCCAAAAGGCTTTTTCCGTTTATTTTTTATTTTTAGCTTCCTTTTGGGGATGATTCAAGGCATTGAGACCACAATGTCTGCTTCATGTTGACCCAAAAGGCTCCTTTCGTTTCTCCTTTTCTTTTTATTTGTTGTTCTTTTGGGGATGATGAAAATCATTGATACATCCTATGTCTTTTCCATGTTGACCCAAAATGATTCTTTTTAAGAAAAATTCACTCTCTTTGTGTCCTTCCAGTTCTATGTATTTGGGGGAATGATGATGGTTCCACACTATCTAAACAAACATTGCAGTAATGAAAATACTAACCCCAAATCCATAGATCCCTTATGGTTCTTCATTTTGGGGGGAAACCCTTTCCCTTTTCTATTTATTTTTCCTTTGAATGATGCAGCCTCATTTGGAAACATATCACTTGGCATAGGGCTTTCCAAGTTGGCTCTCATTTCCTTTCTTTCTTCTTGCATCTTTCATTTTCCTACTTTAAATTAATTGCTCACAGTACGGTGTTTTACAATTCCTTTAAAGTGGGGGCATACATTGGCATTATTTCCTTTTGTATTTTGGAATTTTTCATTTTCATTCTCTTGGTTCTTAGTGTAGCCTTGTTACTTCACACGATGATTTTCTCACTTTCTAGATGACATTGGTTGTAATGTCCTTCATGAAAGTGACCTATCTTACCATATTACATTCCTCTTAGCATCTTGATGTGACACACTACATCACCTAAGTTGTGAATTTTATATTCTTTGATTGGTCCTCTCTTGGAGACATTAGACACAATGTTACCTAAGTCAAAGTCCTCACATGAACTAAATAAGACTCCTTTGAACATCCCTTTTGCGTTTTACCATTTTATATTTTACATGTTACATTTTCCATTTTGCATGTATATGGCCACCTTGCATAACACAACTTGCATGCCTGTGGTTCCATCCTGCACTTGTTCATGAGTTCCATGCATACGAAGCTTTCTTGCCTTATGAACTGTAAACCCTTATCTTTTGTGGTGCCTTATCAAAGTTATCAGGAGGTATAACTTTGGTATGGTTAAGTGGGAGGCCCAACCAGTGGCACGACTTTCCCCATGGCCACCTACATGTGAGTAGGTACATACCAGCTATATGTTTCTCACATTTTGGGCCTTCTCACTTGGTGGACAAGTGAAGGTCTTGTCACCCCAAAATGAGTACACTTACTTTCAGAAAAATAGCCTAGACCTGATCGACAACTAGTTGGACAAATGACCAAAGCTTGATTTGACTTTCCCTCTCTCTTCACTCGTTCACATCAATTCCTTGTGTGATCTTTTGTACTAATGTTTGGTTTTCCATGGGATCTAGATCCTGGGGGCTTGACCATCCCTCTTAATTATAGTTATCTCATCTCATTAGCATGAATATACTGGATGCCTCTTGATATGCATATCTTGGCTACTTTATTGTGAGTTTGAACCAAGCTCATCCTCTCACTAAAGTGGGGGCTAAATGTGTCACAAAAAAGTGTATCCTTGAAACTTTTCATTCATTTCGGCCTTTTCCGTTGGATTTTCTCTTGACTTTTCTTAGATGTAATGTTGTAATCTGGAAAACACATTCACATTAGGCCTTGAATGCTTGCAAATCAAGAAAAACCTTAACAAGTCTTACAAGGGTGTTGTGAAGTGTTGTGATACATTTCCTCACTTTTCTAGGACTGTTCTACAATAATTCACCTAAATAACCCCTTTCCAAGCATTAGTCTAAAGTGTTGTAAGGTGTTGTAACAAACCCTCACACTTTTCTAGGGTTGTCATCACTAATTCAACCCTTCCTTATGACAAAATGGCCCCTTAGTGCACTTATAGGACTGACTTAAGTGTATTTCTAGAGACAATCCCATTAATCAACATTAATGACCTTCTAATTCCTATGCACCACTTGAATTTTTCCAAGTGTACTAAGTCACCACCTTTGGTGACATAGTCCCATTTGACATAGAAATAAAAATTAAATCAAATTTCTTTTGATATTTTGCCTCCTAAACCCTAAGGTTGGCCTGTCATGTGTTAGTTTTAGGGAATTAGGGCATCACATGTATAAATAAGGGTTTTTCTCATTATTTTACCTCTCCTTCTCACACACAACATCTTCATCTTCACAAGAACTCAAGAAACCTATCTTTTGAAGCAAGCATTCCAACACTAAGAACTTCAAGAAACATCCATTGGAGTTGGTTCTTGAATATCTTCAAACTTCTTCAAATAAGGCTTGGTGACTATTTACATTTTCATGTTATTTGATCATCTTTCCCTTATTATTCTATTTCATTTGGGTTTGATTACCGACATGGGGTTTGACTAAGGAAACCCCTATTCTCTAACCCTAACCTTTTTCCCCTCTTTGCATGTGTCCTTTTCAAGTTTGTATGAAGATTAGTCAAAGAGTGAGGTCTTAAAAAGTGTCATCATTCCATGTACATCATTCCAAGTCAAAAAAATGTAAAAGGAGCTTGAGGACAACTTGCAGGTCATGTGCTAAAGATTTAAACATGGGTCTCTATCAAAAATAGATGTACAAGTGGGAAGCTACCGATTCCAACCTTGAGACCCTTGAAAGCTCTAGGTGGACTAAGTCACCATCATTGGTGAATTATTCCTAGTGCTAGGGCTAAAAAGTGATTTCTGTGTTTTGGGACACCCATTTTCTAGAAACCTGTTTCAGCAAAGTTTCCCAAGAAGAGGACTAAGTCGCCCAATTTGGCGTAAGTGTCCCAATCAACATTTACAGTAGAATCTAGAATATTTCAAAGCTCCTCTTCATTAACCTTCAATTTCTAGGTGTACCATTTCTACCTCCTTTAGTTTCTTTATAATTTGCATGCATTTTAGGTCATTCTTAAGACATTGCATATAGTTTGTGTTCACATTAGTTTACATTTCATAGTTATTTTATTTCATTAAATTGCAACACTTAGAAACACACATCACACCTAATCAAACCCCTAATTCTTGAATGAACTTACCAATAATACTTTAGTTTGAAAGAGATCCATTTCTCAACCAACCTCCTAAGACAACACTTCTTTTTAAGTGTGCCTTAAATGGGCCCCTTTCTGAAGTTTGTGCCTCGAGCTTCATTAGTAGGGACTAAGACACCACCCTGGGCATCTTAGTCCCCCTTAGGCTATTTTCCATATTTAATGTCAAATCTTGGTAGGATTTAGCCTCCCTTAATTAATGAATTCATATGTCAACTTTTTGTGATGTAATTTTGGGATATTAAACATGGATAAGTATAAATACAAGGTTCTTTCATTTATTTGTCATCTGGAAAGTTGAATGAGCATTCCCAAGGCAAGTTTATGAGATCAAGATATTTAAAGTGTAGTTCATAAAGCATTTGGAGCCATCATCATGATTCAAGCATCATATCAAGGATATTCTTGCATCATGTGTGTTTTTGAGCTAACATTTATGATGTAGGGTTTTGATTCAAGAAATAAATTCAAGTTGAGATCTAGAAAGCATTCATTTAATTCAAGGTATACATTCAAGTTAGCCACTTCACACAAATTTTTGAATTTAACAACAAGGGTTTGGTGAGTTTCAAAATAGTACTTTGTTCATTCATTATTTCCCTCCTTTATTCTATTTCACTTCATGGTTTAATTACCAACAAGGGGTTTGACCAAGGAAAACTCCCATTTACTAGAAATCAACAAGTTTTTCCTCTCTTGTGTGTTTGTGTTTGTAGGTTTAGGTTGAAGATCATTTTAAGTGAAAAGTTGCAAAGTTGCAAAGTTGTCATCTTCATGAAAACTTGCCTACAGGCCAAATCTGGAAGTATCATGACCTGAGATTTGAGAAGAAAGCAGTGTAGATATTGGACCTCAATACCACATTTAGATATTTCATAAATTCAAAATGAGTTGAAGTCACCACCTAGGGAATCTTAGTCCTCTCGAAGGTATTCTATAGAGATTCTTTTGGATCACGTTCTTGCATCTGAATATTTCACATCTGCAATCAAAAATAGTAGTGGGACTAAGAAAACAATAAGAGAATCTTTGTCCTTCATAGCACATTTTGGGAGATTTTTTACATTTATGAAACCTTCACAACATTTCTAGACTTCCTACGTATATACATCATAACATTTTTTTGCCTAATTTCATCATTTGCATTCATCATTCAACTTGCATTATTAGGTTTTGCAAGTTTTATATTAAGTTGTCTTTTCCAAGATTTTTCTTGGTGGTGAACCCTTCAAAGCTTAAAAAACCCCTTCCTAGGTGTTCCTTGTTGAGGATTGACTCACCTTTAAGTTTGATAGTCAATCCAATTTGGATTCCTAGGACATTATTGAGTGGCCGAAGGATAATAGTTGGCATTCCCCTCTCACTTATTTTCTTTCTAGTTCATTTTGGTGAACCTGACACTTTAAAGCATCCATTTTCTGATTTGGAGTCCATTAGAGTCCTAGATCTAGTTTGCATTCATTCTTGCATTACATCTTGCATTAGTGAAAGTGCATATAGGTTGAATTTTTTTATTTCTTACATCATTTTATCTCATTGAAAAATTGAAAAGTGCATTGTCAATCATCCTAATTTCATTTAGAAACATTGTTATTGCATTCAAAATTGAAAAAAATTCCATTCAACTTTGCATCTGATTGCTTGTCATTAGTCACTTTTCCTTGCATTCATTTACATATTTTTTTGTCTCCAAACATCAGGTTTGTGGGTAGGAATATTTGGAACACTATAAACAATCCTGAATTTGTTGTTTTTCTGACAAAAACCTCTACTAGGACCAAAATTCCCTTCCTATCATCTTAGTCCTTTTGTGGGTTTTTGGCTCATAACCCTATCTAAGTTTTTTGTTGTTTGTTAGGGTTCCTAGAATCTCCAAAATTAATCGACAGGACCAAGACACCCTTGCTAGCATCTTAGTTCGTCTAGAGTTTGAGGTTGTAGCTTTCAAGGTTAAATAGTGAAAGTTTATGCTTATTTTCTACCATTGGTTATCTATTTTAGTGGGTTGACTTTTTGTTTCATGCATTTTACTAAATGTAGCTTGAAGTGGCTCATTTCATGCATTGCTTAATTCCAAATTTACATTAGCAATATTCCATTTTTAAATCATTGTATACTATAATTAGTAAATTACCTTGTTTCAAATCTAAAAACTTCGATTAAATATTTCACTTTAAGTCATTGCATTGTAGTTTCTTTAATTTTACATGATAGCATGTTTTCTTTCAAGAGATATGGATTTGATATATTTAAAAATTGATTGCAGAATTACAACATCCCATCTTATGAGTTCAAGTTAGAATATAACAATGAGGTCATTTAGAGACATGTTAGAGAAAGCAGATCAAACCATTGACACAATCCTTAATATTTCATAGCCCATTGGTGAGGATAGTATGATGCAAGCGTATACAATCATAATAATCATACCTTTTCTTCTTCGAATACCTCTCCTATTAGTGGTGAAGGTATCTTGGTGAAAGAAGATGCAAGCATTGAGAATCTTGATTGTCCCTCTCCTCTTCCCCCTTCAGAAGATATTCGAAAAAAATAATATGAGATCAAAGAAACATTTATAAACATCACCTTACCTAATCTACATTCACCCCTTGCTTGTGAAAATATTTTAGTGAAAGAGGATGATATCGTAGATAGCCATGAAAATCAAAATTTCCCTTCTCCTAATATCCCTCCTTGATGCAAAGAGAATAGGTTGTTGTTAGAAGATGCACCTATGGAGAGTCATGAGAATCTTGTTCCTCCCTTCCCTAATGCCCCTACCATTTGGAAAGATACATTTCGTAAGCATGAAAATCACATTTTTCCTTCTCTTTATGTCTCACCTACTTGTGATGAAGCTAATTTATGAAATATAACCATGCAATGTGATGAACATCTTACAAACTCTCCTACTAGGGTTGATAGTATGGCACAAGAGAATGAGACCTTAGAGAAAAGGGAAAATCAAATAGAGCCTTCTCCTAATATCCCCACTATTGATAATCAAGAAAATCCAACCATTGATAACTCTCTAAATTGCAATGAAGTCAATTTAGAGGAACCAACCTTTGAAGGACATGAACATCTCATTTGAAGTTCTCCTAAAACCTCTCCTCCTAGGGAGGATATCATGGTGGAAGAAAATAAGAACATTGAAAATAGTAACTCCTTAGATGAAGATGATGAATTTGCATTAGACTCCTCTTCACTAAAAGATCATGAAAATAAGGATAAGTCTTCTAAGCTTATTCACATTAGATACCCCTTAGAGTACTCTCTTGAGCCTAAACTTATCATTTATCCACCCTCTCAAAAACCACAAGTTCAAAAAAAACCCATCCTTATTCTCGGATCACCTAAGATCAATTTTTTGAAGAAACCAAGTTACAATACCATTTCTCATACATACAACACTAGGAATAATCTACAACCAAGACCAACAACTTCAACATCCCTCCCATTGCCTAATCCTATCTTGCCTATTTCTCCTCATTTTCCTTCACATAGTGGAAAGGGGTATGATCTTTTTGAAAAACTTAAGAATACTCCTGCAAAATATCCCTTTGGGACCTAATTATCACACTATGCTTCAAACAACCATGCAACAAGTTGTGGTCCCTTCTAGTACAAACCTGAATGACATAGCATTTATGATTCAAGGAATAAATGCTTACATTATTTTCCACCAATTGGAGCTCCCACCTTTGGAAGTGCCAAATAAAATAATGCATTCATGATCATAGCACAATACAATAACACAAGAATAAAACAAACCCTTGTTGATAATGGATCCACTCTTAATGTGTGTATTATAAACCTTTTGGACAATTTTAGGGTGGATAAATCTAAAATTCAACCCGATTCTTTATCTATCAAGGGATTTGACAATGTAGGAAAACAACTGCTTGGTGTGATCATTTTACCTATTAAAATTGGAAAGGACGCATTAGATACATTGACCCATGTTATGCCTCATGATCTCTCATACAATCTTCTTTTAGGAAGACCATGGATTCATGCAATGAATAGGGTTCCTTCTACTCTTCATCATAAAATGAAGTATGTATACAACAACAAAGTGCACACATTGGATATTGATAATGAGCCTTACAATGTTTTACAACTCCAGAAAGGCAAAGAAAATCCTTTGAAAACATTAACACCAATTACACAAGTGGAACCTGTGCAACAAAAAGACAAACAAAATCACATTGAAGAAGTCACAAATATATTAGAAGATGATTGGGGTTCCTTATAATTCAAACCCACATTCATGGGAGAATACAAGATCATAAACAAAGACTTCAAAATTGGAAAAGAAAAAGTGGTAATATCAACAAAAAATTTGGAAGACCCTTTGAAAGCATCCACCTCAACCACTTTAGAAGAAAAATAAAATTACACAAAAAACATTTATGAACTTAATTATGAGAAACCACTGAATCTGGATGAAATTAAAAAGCTTAATAAAAGAGGTTATGAGCTAATGAAATAACTTGGATATATTGGAAAAATATGTGGTACTAGAGAACAAGGTATCTATGTCCCTATAGACCCTAACACACAAGAAACAAATCATGGTCTTGGTTATTGTCCTTTGATATAAATAAACAACCCTTCACTCAATATTAACACTCTTACAAAAAGTCATTCTAAGCCAGCTTTAATAGTGGAGCATCTTGAATTGATAAACACTAGTGGTCCTGATTGTTACCCTTTGCAAGAAACATAAAAAACAAAGAAATCCCCGCTTAATGTAAATGTCATCTCATAAAACATTAATGATTTGAATTTGTCAGATTTTACACCCTCCTCTAAAGGATAGAACAAAATCTCACAATCTAAAGAGTCTTTTGTAGGTATGACACCTTATGCTAAGAAAGAGATATCTTTGTCATAAAATAACAAAACATCTTCCACTATTGATCAAGAAGATATCTTTTCAAGACTCCTCCAAGATTGTTTGATATCTCTCCCTCCAAGAACATGAAATAAATTTTACTACAAGAGTTCATTTTGTGCATATCATAGAGTTCATGGTCATGCTACTAATGAATGTAAGGATTTAAGTAACAAAATTGAACATCTTAGGGAATGTGGTGCTCTTCCTTGTGTTGAAGCACCTCGTTCCTCTAACTAATACTTATTGTCATCCTATTCAGCTCACCCTTGTCCTACACAAAGTGGGGGTAAGGGGTTAGGCAGCCTTGTCCTCGTATGACACTTGCCATTTTCTCTTTTAGCTAGTTGACCACATTTCATGTACATATAAGAGCATGCTTGGAATGTGGAAGACGTGCTTTAAGTTGAATCGCATGTGACATACTTATTCATGATGTAGCTTATCAGAAACACATGACTTGGCATAGGGCTTTCTGAATGATCTCTCATGTCTCCTATTTTAAAGAAATTTCTTGCAACAATGGTGTTAGCAACCACATTAAAGTGGGGCATACATTGAAACTCATGTTTCATTGTGTGATTTTCTTTCTTCTCACAATGTTTCCTTTTATTGGTTGTGTCATTGGGTTTAATTTCCTCCAAGAGCATGATATTTCTTTAATTTGTCCTCTCCTAGAGATGTTAAGCACAATGTTCCCTAAGATGAGACCTTGCAGGAACTAAGAAAAATCCCTTTGAACATTCCTCTTTCTTGTTGCGTGCATTTTATTTTTTACCTTAGTAAATTCATGGAGGTATGGCTTTGATATGATTTGTTGGGGCTCACCTATTGAACAACTAGCTTCACTAGCTCTTGTGAGCTTGCATTTTTTTTTTTTCCTTATCATAGTCATGGGCATAGGACGTTGATATGGACCTCTTGTTTTTCACCTAGTGAGCAACTAGCTTCATTAGCCCTTTTGAGCATGTGTTGTTTTTACATAGTGGACAGTGCGTTCCACTTGTAAACCTTTTTGGACAAACATCCTGGACTGGATCCATCGCATTGGATGCCCAGCCCAAGCTTGCTCCATTACATTTTTATTTTTCATCTTTTTATCTTTGATGGTGTATGTTTGTGATTTGGTTATGTCTTCATAGATCATCTGCAAGTGTGTACCTTTGTTCCTATGTTGGTCTTTCATAGGATCTTGATGTTGGGGGATTGGCCACCCTCTTGGTTATTATCATCCTATCTTACTAACATTTGTACATTGGAACCACTTTTGATTGTGTGGTTGGCTAATTTAGTGTGAGCTTGAATCAATTTCATCTTCTCACTAAAGCAGGGCCTAAATGTATTGTAGGAAAATGAATACCCTTTAATTTTCACACTTGTTTGGGACTTCCTTTCTTTATTTATCCTTATTTACGTCTTAATTAGTCCTATTTTGCATCCACAAGCCTAATAAATAATATATTCTTATGGCTAATCCCAAAAAACATCACTGGAAAAATGATAATTTAATGATTCTGGTTGAGTGTCCTTTATTTTTTAGGTTTGGACTAAGATTCCACCTACAACATCTTTGTTTCCCAAGGGTCTTGGGACCCTCTTTTCAAGTGCACCTTAAATGGGTCCCTTCTTGGAATCTGATCCCAAAGCTTCATTCCTCATGACTAAGATGCTACCTAACACATCTTAGTCCCCCTTAGCTTATTGTCAAGATTTAATTTCAAATCTTGGCAGGATTTAGCCTCCTTCAATTAATGAATTCATATGTCAGCTTGTTGTGGTGTAATTTCAGGAAATTAAGCATGGATAAGTATAAATAAAAGGTTCTTTCACTTATTTCTCATCTAGCAAGTTGAATGAGAATTCGTAAGGCAAGTTTATGACATCAAGGTAATTCAAGAGTAGTTCATCAAGAATTTAGATCCATAATCAAGATTCAAGAATCAAATCGAGGATATTCTTGCATCATCTATGTTTTTGAGCTAACAATTTGTGGTGTAGGGTTCTGATTCAAGTAGAAAATCAAGTCAAGATCTAGCAAGCATTCATTTGATTCAAGATCTACATTCAAGCTAGCCACTTCACACAATTTTTCAAATTTAACAACAAGGGTTTGGTGAGTTGCAACATAGTACTTTGTTCATTCATCATTTCCCTCTTTTGTTTGATTTCACTTCAAGGTTTAATTACCAACAAGGGGTTTGACCAAGGACAACCCTCATTTACTAACAATCAACAAGTTCTTCCTCTCTTGTGTGTTTATGTTTGCAGATTTAGGTTGAAGATCATTTGAAGTACAAAGTTGGAAGGTTGCAAAGTTGCGTTGTAAAGTTTTCATCTACATGGAAACTCACATACATGCCAGATCTGGAAGTTTCAAGACCTAAGATATGAGAAAAAGTGCAAACATTGGACCTCGGGATGACATTCATAGATTTGAGATATTTAAAACTGGACTAAGTCACCACCGATGGCGTATTAGTCCTCCCGAAGGTATTTTGTAGAGATTCTATCATATCTTGTTCTAACATTTGAAGATTTCACATCTTCCTTGAAAAAGAACAGTGGGACTCAGCCAACAGTAAGGGTGTCTTAGTCCTCTATAGCACATTTTGATAGAATTTTTTCATTTCTAGAATCCTCACAACATTTCTAGACTTCTCAAGTACACACATCATAACTTTCTATTCATTAATTTCATCATTTTCATTCATCATTCAACTTTCATTATTAGGTTTTGTAAGTTGAATATTAAGCTATCTTTTCCAAAATTTTGCTTGGTAGTGAACCCCTCAAAGCTTAAAGAATTCATTCCTAGGTCTTCCTTTTTGAGGATTAACTCACCTTTAAGATTGATAGTCAATCCAATTCGCATTCCTAGGACATTATTGAGTGGTCGAAGGAGATTAGTGGGCATTCCCTCCTCACTTATTTTCTTTCCAGTTCAATTCCTAGAAACATTTAACATCCAACATCACTTTTCAACACCTTGTTACTTGCAATCTAATGGTCAAGATGAATAAAATAATAAGACTCTCGAAAAAATATTAAGGAAGATAGTAAACAAAAACAATGAGGATTGGCACACACAATTGACTTATGCATTATGGGCTTACCGTACTAGTATCAAAAAATCCACCAAGACTACTTGCTATAAAATTGTATATGGTACTGAGGTGATTAAGCCCCTCGAGTTAGAAATCCCTACGTTAAGGATTGCTCTTCAAGGAATTATTGAATACATCACTTATAAAGATAAATGACTACACCAACTTGAGATGCTTGATAGAGAGTGCATTAATGCTCTTGAGCATCTCCAAGATTATGCTATAAAATTGCAACATAGTTATAGTGATCATGTCATCCCTCACGTATTCAAAAAGGGTGATTTGGTCTTATTCAAAAGAAATGTAATGTTAATGCCAACCCAACTAGAAAAGGAAAACTTAATCCTAATTGGTTAGGACCTTATATAATTAATAAAAGTTATGGGTTTGATGCATACACATTAACAAAAATGTATGGCACACCTCTCAAATACCCTATTAATTCTATGTATATGAGCTAGTATTATGTATAATCTTATTGAATAGTGTGAATTATAAAGCATTGTTGTTAGAGTTAGTCTATGTTCTCTCACATTGCTTCGATCTTGACAAATAGTTATTTGTGTGTCTTGAATACTAAAGTGATTATTTCATTCATTTTTAAATGATTAATTTAGGTTTCATGCTATTCAAATTCATTTTGTATGTTGTGTTAGATAAGATCCTTATATGCATTTAATTTTCTTTAATTAGATCACATAGAACATGTTTGAACAATTGAAAAATGGGGAAGGGTAAGTTCACCTCATTTCTCTATGTCATTTGATATTGTCCTAATAACTCTAATTATACTGACTATCAACCTCACAAGGTGAGTCAATTGTTAATTAGGATGACCTAGGAAGGGGGTTCTTTCACTTTTGAGGGTTTCACAACCAAGCAAATTATTGGAAAAGACAACTAAGCATTCAACCTACAAAACCTAGCTATACAAGCTAAATTAGAGATGTAAATGATGAAATTATGCAACAGTAAGATAGGATGTGTGTACCTAGGAAGTTTGGAGATGTGATGAGGATTTTGGAAATGCAAAGAAGTTTTTTGAATATGCTAGGTAGGAAAAAGATGCCTTTAATATTGTCTTTTTCTCACTACTATTTTTTGGGGCAGACGCAAAATCCTCGGATCTCAGAAGAAAATCTCAAAGAATCTCTCAAAAATACCCTTGGGAGAACTAAGATGCCCTAGATGGCATATTACTCCCATTTTATATTTTTTTAAACTATGAAAGTGATATTGAGCTCCAATGTTTGTGCTTTCTTTCTCTCAGATCTCAGGTTCTGAAACTTCTTTATTTGACCTGTATGTCATTTTTGTGAAGATGACAACTTTTTCATGCAACTTTACAACTTTGGAATCTTGCAATCCAAATGATCTTCAAGTCTCCAACCTAAATCTGCATTCACAAGAATATAAGACATGGAAAACTTGTTGATTGTTAGTAAATGGGGGTTTTCCTTGGTCAAACCCCTTGTTGGTAATTAAACCTTGAAATGAAATGAAGTAATGACGGGAAATGATGAATGAAAAACATGCAATGTTACAACTCACCGAACCCTTGTTGTAAGGTTTACAAAATTTTATGAAATGGATGCAATTGATGTAGATATTGTAACAACTGAATGCTTGATAGATCTTGACTTGAATTACTTTCTTGAATCAAAACCCTACATCACAAATGTTAGCACAAAAACACACATGATGCAAGAATATCCTTTAGTATGATGCTTGAATCTTGATGATGGCTTCAAAATTATTGAAGAACTACTCTTGAATGCTCTTGTAAAATCAATTTTCTATTAGGAATGAATATTCAAGTTTCTAGGATAAAAATGAATGAATGAACCTTGTATTTATATTTATGTATGCTTAATATCTCGAAATTACATCACACCAAACTGACATAGGAAAATATCAATTAAAAGAGGCCAAATCCCACAAGAATTTGAAATCAAATCTCAAAAATAAGACATGGAGGATTGAGATGCCCTAGGTGGCTTCTTAGACTCAAGGCCTAAATCTCAGGGCACAAACTCTAAAAAGGGAGATATTCAGGTGTATTCAAAATTAGGGTCCCAAGACCTTTAGGGGACTAAGATATCCTAGGTGGCATTTTAGTACCAATCCACAAAGCTAGGAAACATAGACAAAAACATTAAATTATATCTTATCATTTGATATTTGTAGATATTTTCCATAAAAAAGATATAGTTTATTAGGTTTGTGGATTGAAAATAGGACCAATTAAGATATAAATAAAGATAAATAAAACAAGGTTGGCCTAAAAAAGTGTGAAAATGTAGGGGTATGCATTTTCCTACACTACATTTAGCCCCCACTTTAGTGAGAGGATGGACTTGCTTCAAACTCACACTAAATTATCCAACCATGCAATCAAGAAGGGTTCTAATGTATGAATGTTAGTAAGATAGGATGACAACGATCAAGAGGTATGATCAAGCCCCCAAGGTTGAGATCCTATGGAAAACCAACATAAGCACAGGAGAACACACATGCAGATGATATATGAAGCCATAATCAAAACACAAACATACACCATGAAAGACAAAAAAAAAAAAGGAAAACTAAAATGAATCAAGCTTTGATTAGCCATCCAATGCGGTGGACCAGGTCTAGCTTGTTTGTCCAAAAAGGTTTACAAGTGGAATGCACTTTCCACTATGCAAACAAAAGTGCATGCTCACAAGGGCTAGTGAAGATAGTTGTCCACTAGGCGAGCCCCAAGAATTCCATATCAACATCATACCCCCATGACTATGATAAGGATAAAAAGAAAATGCATTCTCATGGGGGATAGTGAAGCTAGTTGTTCACTAGGTGAGCCCCAAGGGGCCATATCAAAGACATACCTTCATGAATTTAATAAGGCACAAAAATGAAATGCAACAAGAAAGAGGCATGTTTGAAGGGATTTTTATTAGTTCGTGGAAGGTCTCATCTTAGGGAGCATTGTTCTTAATGTCTCCAAGAGTGGAAAAGTCAAAGAAATATCACACTCTTGAAGGAAATCAAACATGATGACACCACCAAAAATAGAGTGCATCGTAGGAAGAAATAAAATCGAACAATGAAATATGAGTGTCGATGTATGCCCCCACTTTAAAGTGGTTTCTAACAACATTTTTGTGAGAATTTCTTTAAATTAGAAGAAGAAATGAGAGCTTATTAGGAAAGCCCTATTCCAAATCATATGTTTCCGATAAGCTACGTCATGAATAAGTATGTCACATTCTAGCCAAATTAAGGCATGCCATCCACATCCCAAGCTTGCTCTTATATATACATGAAAGGTGAAGAACTAGCCAAAAGAAGTGGCAAGTGACATATGAGGACAAGGCTACCTAACCCCTTTCCCCCACTTAGTGCAATACAAGGGTGAGTCGATAATGAACATGGTAGAGTGACAATTAGTATCAATGAGATGAATTAGGTGCCCCCACATAAGAAAGAGCACAAAACTCCTAAAGATGTTTGATTTTACTACTCAAAGCCTTACATTCATTAGTAGAATGACCATGAATTATATGATATGTATAGAATGAATTCTTGTAATAAAATTTATTTCATGTTCATGGAGGGAGGGATATTAAACGATCTTTGAGGAGTCTTGATAGGATGCTCTCTTGACCAATAGTAGAAAATGTTCCATTATTTTGCAACAAAGATATCTCTTGCTTAGTACAAGGTGTCATACTTACACTAGACTCTTTAGATTATGAGATTTTTTTCTCTCATTTATAGGAGGGTTTAAAGTCTATCAACTTCAAATCATTAGTGTTTTATGAGATGGCATTTACATTAAGAAAGGATTTCATTTCTTGCAATGGATAATAATCAAGACCACTAGTGTCTATCAGTTCAAGATGCACCACTGTTAAAGTTGGCTTAGAAGGATGTTTTGTGATAGTGTTGATATTAAGTGAAGGCATGTTTGATGGTTTTATTTCTATCATGGGACAATAACCAACACCATGAGTTTCTTCTTACGTCTTAGGATTTATAGGAACACGAATACCTTGTTCTCTAGCACCACATCCTTTTCCACGATATCCAATTTATTTCATAAGTTCATAACCTTTTCCATAAAAAATTTTAATTTTGTTAGGATTTGGTGGTTGTTGATAGTCGGTTTCATCAAATTTTGTCATGTAATTTGTTGTTTTTTTTTCTAAAGTGGTTGAGGTGGATGATTTCAAAGGGTCTTCAAAAAATTTTGTTGACATTACTACTTTTTCTTTTCCCTTGTTTGAATCTTTGTTAATGATTTTGTATTCTCCCATCAATGTATGTTCAAAATATAAGGACTCCCAATCATCTTCTAAGATCTTTGTGATTTCCTCATTTTTTTATTCTTTATCTTGCATGGGTTTGACTTGTGTAGATGGTGTTCATGTTTTAAAAGGATTATCTTTATCTTTCTCAATTTAAAAAAAACTATACGGTTTAGGATCTACTTCGATTGTATAAAAAATTTTGTTGTAGACATATTTCATGATACGATGAAGGGTAGAGGGCACAACATGCATCTCATGAATCCATGGTCTACCTAAAAGAATATTTTATGAAAGATCTTTAGGTATAACATGGATCAGGGTTTGTAAGGTAGCCTTTCCAACTTTAATAAGAAAAGCTATTAATCCAAGAAATTTCTTTCCCACATTATCATATCCCTTAATAGGTAAAGAGTCAGGTTGATTTTTTGATTTATCAATACCAAGTTTATCCAAAAGGCTTTCACTACAAACATTTGAGGCTGATCCATTGTGAAGAAGGGTTTTCTTTATCCCTATGGTATTCTATTGAGCTATGATCATGAAAGCATCATATTGTTTTTGCACATCCAAAGTAGGGAGCTCACTTTGGTGGAAAATAATGTCAGTAATTATTCCTTGAATCATGGCTTCTATGTCATTCGGGTTTGCACTAGAGGGAAACATAACTTGTTGCAAGGTTGTTTGAAGCATGGTGTCACAATTAGGTGAATTCTGAATGAGGTCCTAGAGGGATATCTTTGTAGGAGTATTCTTAAGTTTTTCAACAAGATCATAGTCCTTTCCACTTTGTGAAGGAAAACAAGGAACACTAGGAAAGATAGGATTAGGCAATGGTAGGGATGTTGAAGGTGTTTTTCTTGGTTGTGGATTGTTCCTAGTGTTGTATGTATGAGCAATGGTATTGTAACTTGGTTGTTGCAAAACATTGTTCTTAGGTGGTTTGAGGATAAGGATGGGTTTGTTTTGAACTTGTGGTTTGTGAGAGGGTGGATAAATGATAAGTTTAGGCTCGGGAGAGTATTCGAAGGGATATCTAATGTGCATAACCTTAGAAGACTTATCATTATTTTCATGATCTCTTAGTGAAGAGGAGTTTAATGTTACTTCATCATCTTCATCTAGGGAATTAATATTGTCAATGTTCTCATTTTCTTCCACTATTATGTCTTCCCTAGTAGGAAATTTTCTAGGAGAACTAAAAACCAAATGTTCTTGACATTGAAGGATTGGTTCTTCTAAAATGACTTCATCACAAGTAGGGGAATGATCAATGGTTGGATTTTTTTGCTCATGAATAGTGGGGTTATTAGGAGAAGGCTATATTGGATTGTTATAATTTTTCATGACATTATCCTTTTTCTCTAAGGTCTCATTCTCTTGTGCTATACCATCTACCCTAGTAGGAGAGGTTTGAGGAGAGAGGCCAACAAAAGGGTCATCACTCTCCATTGTTATGCCATGTAAATTAACTTCATTGCTAATAGGGGAAGCATCAAGAGAAGGACTACTATGGCTTTCATGATTATGAATAGTTAAATAGGTTTGTTAAAATAGGTCTTTCCAAATGTTAGGGATGTTAGGAAGGAGAGAGATAAGGTTATCAATTTAAATCCACATGTCCTCTAGACAAATGTGATTTTCATGATCATTCACGATTTTATCCTCTTTTACTAAAGCCTTCTTTCAATTAGGGGAGGTGTTTAGAGATGGATTTGGACTAAGTAAAGTAGTATCAATGATCTCATTTTTATTTTTTTAATGTCTTCCAAAGGGGGAGGAGGACAGGGACAATCAAGACTCGAAATGCTTGTACCTTATCTCACAAAGATACCTTCTTCAATAATACAAGAGGTATTGGGAGAAGAATAAATATGATTTTATGATTGTCTATGCTACCATCCTCACCAATGGGCAATGTAATAGTAAGGATTGTTTCAATGGTTTGATCCACTTTCTCTAACATGTTCTCATAACTATGAAAGATAGTATATAAGGATGACTAACATGTTTCTTAATGAACTCACTATTATATTCTAAATTGAACTCATAAGAGGGGATGTTGTAGTTATGCAATCCATTTTTAACCATATCAAAGCCACATATCTTGAAAGAAAACATGTCATCATGGAAAAGTGCAATTCTATAACCTAAAGTGAAATGTTTAAATACAATTTTCAAGTTTGAAACAAGGTAACTTGCTAATTATGCTATGCAATGAAATTTTTTGAATGTAAATTTGGAATGAAGCAATAAATGAAATGAACCATTTAGTAAAATGCATGAAACAAAAAGTCAACCCACTGAAATAGATAAGAAATGGTTGAAAATTGAAGCAAAAGAAAGCAGATTTAAATCTTGAAGACTGGAAATTTAGAGTCAAGAGGGACTAAGATGCCAGGGATGACATCTTGGTCCTCTTGATGAAATTATAATTTTCTAGAAGATGAAATAGATAGAAAATGGCTCAGACAAGGTTCTGAAGTAGAAACCCAAAGAGGGACTAAGACACTAGTAAGGGTATTTTATCCACAATAAGAGTTTTTTTCAGAAAAATAGACAAATATGAGTTGTCAATAGTGTTCCCAGGTTGGCTACCCAGGGATTTGATGTTTGGAAATAGAAAATTTTGCAAATGAATGCAAGAAAAATTAACTAGTAACGAGAAATTGGATGCAAAATTTAATGCAAATTTTTCAATTTTGAATGTAATAATAATGTCCGTAAATGCAATTAGGATGACGAACAATGCAATTTTAAAAATTTTAAAAATGATACAAGAAATAAAAAATGCAACCTATATGCGCTTTCACTAATACAAATATGAGAAACCCTAGATGCACTTTCATTAAATATGAGAAACCCTAGATGCAGTTTCACTAATGCAAGATGTAATGCAAAAACAAATGCAACCTAGATTTAGGACTTTAATGAACTCCAAATCAGAAAATGAATGCTCAACAAGGTTGGGCTCACCAAAATGAACCGTATAAAAATGATGTGAGGGGAAGGGTGAGTTCGCCTCATTTCTCTACTTCATTCGATATTTTCCTAAGAACTCTAATTAGATTGACCATCAACCTCACAAGGTGAGTCAATTTTTAATTAGGAGGACCTAGGAAGTGGTTTCTTTTAGATTTTATGGGTTCACCACCAAGAAAATGCTTGGAAAAGACAAGTAAGAATTCAACCCACAAAACCTAGTTATGCAAGCTAAATGAGAGATGTAAATGATGAAATTATGCAATAGAAATATGGGATATGTGTACCTAGCAATTCTGAAGATGTGATAAGGATCCTGGAAATATAAATAAGTTTTCTAAATATGCTAGGGAGGAAAAAGATGCCCTTACTATTGTATCAGTCTTGCTACTATTTTTCGGAGAAGATGAAGAATCTTTGGATCTTGGAATAGAAGCTCAAAGAATCTATCAAAAATACCCCTAGGAGGAATAAAATTCCATAGATGGCATATTAGTCTCATTCTAGATTTCTGAAAACTCTGAAAGTGATCCTAAGTTCCAAGGTCTACACTTGCTTCCTCTTAGAATTTGAACTTAAATCTTGAAAAAAATCCAAGGAGGACTAAGATGTCCTAGGTGGCATGTTAGTCCCAAGGCTCAAATCTTGGGGCAGTGACTCTAAAAAGGGACCTTTTCAGGTGTGTAAAAAATAAGGGTTCCAATATCTTTAGGGGAGTAAGAAACCCTAGGTGGGATTTTAGTCCCAATCCACAAATCAGGGACACATAGATAAAAACATTAAATTATCACTTATCATTTGTTATTTGTCAAGATTTTCCATAAAAATATATAGTTTATTAGGCTTTTGGATGTAAAATAGGACCAATCAAGACATAAATAAAGATAAATAAGGCAAGGTGGGCCCAAACATGTGTGAAAATGCAAGGGTATAAATTTTTCTACACTACAATGTTAAATCATGGAGACACTCATTAAATAGTCTTAAAAAGTTTATTTAATTAATCACATTTTCATTTAACATTAAACACATAAATACAAGTAATAAATCATCAAATGCTCATATATATATATCAAATTTTTCTTTACATGTCATCAATATATACAAGGCTAATGAGGTTTGTGACTATTAGATCCCTCAAGATCTCGTGCTCGCATTTGTCTAGTGGTGGTCGGCTAGGAGACAATGGTATGCAATCATGATCATGAGTTGTCAAGCGCATTAAGAGAAAAGTGTAAACCCTGTACATGTCTAACGGCCTCCCAACACTTCCTTGCTATCTGATCTCTCTCTGCCTGAAGTCTATCTACTTCTGACTATAGTCTCTTGAACTCTATTGGGGTCTAAGATGATTGGGAATACTAGGAAAACTTAGCTTGCTAGATGCACCTCCTAAGAGTCTCATACGCTACCTACAGTCTAACATACAACTCGAACATCTTAGGATCCCACTCCATGATGATTGGGGGCACATAGTTTGTATCTGTAGCCTCCTCATAGATTGATGGTTGCACTATATCAGAAGCCACCTGATGATAGAGACTATGAAGGTCTCTCATATCTCTTACAAGATAGAAATCATAAATATGATCGATACACATCATGATATATATATATATATAAACATAAAATTAAAGAATAAATCACAAACATAAGAATAAAGCATGGAAATAAATAAAATATCATCACCTAGCTCTCTGGTTGGATGTGTAAAGACAACCTCATTGTGTGCAGGAGGCATGGAGGATGTGCTATCCTCTCCATGGTTGTAGTTACTAGTTCCTATTATAGGTACTTGATCCTCATATGCTGCCTCACAACCCTCACTCATCGGTTGCTCCTCCTCCTCATCCTCCTCCTTAAACTCCTCCTCCTGGCCATCATAGTCAAGATCTATAGCCTTATCATACTCCACATCTATCACAACTATGGATATGTCTTCACCCTTGTAGTGTATATCCTCAACCCTATCCTCCTCCTTGTCTCCCTCATCTGGGAGTGGCCCTCCATCACCTATCAGCTCATTCATTAGGAATATTGGAGCTAGTTTTGATACTACCCACCACTCCTCATAGGCATTTGTGCTACCGATCTCATTAGCATTAGAGATTTGAGGCATATCACAATCATCATTAGGTTCATTAAAGATATAATCATTAGTAGTGAACTATCTAGTATCACCAAGCCTTCAAGCACTCTATACTGATCTCCTAAAAAAGAGTCATACCATGGGCACTATTTGGACTTGACCAAAATGTCGCATGACACAATCATAGTAGAAAGAGAATACTATGTAATCATGTTTTCCTATCAAAATCATTTCCATCTGCAATCTCCTCATTAGCCAAATCCCATTTTTCTACTATGGAAAATGCTATTAAGGTCTCCATATGACCTCCTCATCATCTAGTCGATCAAATCGGACTCTCCAAAAATGTAAGTCACCATACTACTTGTGTCACAAAAAAGTGTAGCCTTTGACACTTTTCACTCATTTAGACCCTTATCTATGGATTTTGGACCTCTTTTTACCCCTTTCCAAGCCTTGTGTCAAGGTGTTGTAAAACACTTTCACACTTTCCTAGGATTTTCATCACTAAATTAACCATTTCTTATGGAATAATGATCAATTAATGCACTTATAGGTCCCGTCTTAGATGTGTTTCAAAAGAAAATCTCTAAAAAACATCAATAATCACATCCTAATCCACGACATCCAATCAAAAATTCACAGGTGGACTAGGTCGCCACCTTGGGTGATCTAATCCCATGTGGCATAAAACTCAATTTTAATTCAAAATTCTTGTGGGATTTTGTCTCCTAAACCCTAAGGTCGGTCTATGTGGTGTTATTTTAGGGAAATTAGGTCATAAGTTGTATAAATAATGGTTTTTCCTTTCATTCTAACCCTAATTCATTCTAACAACATCATTCATCTTCTCAAGCAAGCTAGGGTTTAACATTTTAATTCAACAAGAAATCTTGCTGAAGAACTCAAAGGTTGAATCCTCCATTGCTGCAACACAAGATCATTCATCATGGCAAGGTATTTAATCCATAATTTCATATTTCATGCTACATTATCTTGTCTCTTCATTTGATTTGATTATCTAAAAGGGGTTTGACCAAGGCAAACCCCCAAGTCCTAACAATCAACATTTCCTTCTCTCTCTTTATGTGCTTGCATATTTAGGTATCTTGGAAGCTTGGAGATCACTCAAGAATTAGTTGAAGACTTGTTTAGGGCATCTCCTTATTGGTTAGGTTAAGAATCTACACAAAAAGGAACCTATAGGTCAAGAATCATAGTTTCATATTCGAACACCTGAAGAAATAGAAAGTGTAGACCAAGGGCCTCTGTTTCCACCTTAAAATCTACTGAAATCTGGAAGTGGACTAGGTCACCATTAGTGGTGACCTAGTCCCACTATACATGAATTTCTAGGTTTTCTATAGATCTGAGTACCCTTTTGGTAGAAATGGGTTCCAACACATTTTCTAGAAATTGGACTAGGTTGCCTAGAATGCCATAAGTGTCCCAACAGGCCTAAATCTTAGAATCAACAACATTTCTAGCCTTTGCAAGTTTCCAGGTGCACACCCTTTTAATTTCCTAGCTTTCTATTTTTTTTAAGTTTACAATTTTAGGTCCTTTAGTTTAATGTTTGCATATCACAATATGTTTTCTAGCATTTCACATTCTTTAGATTTACATTAATAAATCATCTTTCTTTTAGTTTATTACACTTAGACATCATAGTTATACACATTCGACACACACATCACACACCTATGAAAAACCCTAATCCTTTGAATGAACACGAAGAATACCTAGTGCAAAAGAGGCATTCTACTAACTAGCTCCTAGGTGAAAAGATTTAGGAGCCTATTTGGGAATTCTCTTTCCCTAGTTCATTTTGGTGGACCCAACATCCTTTGACACTTCCTTTCTTCTTTAGAGTCCTTCGTTGTCCTAGAATTAGCTTCCATTGCATGTTGCAATAGTTAAGTTGCATTCTAGGGTTTTGACCTTTTGCATTAGTGAAAGTGCACATGGGTTGCTGTAATGTTGTAGAATTGCACCTAGGGCCAGTTCCACATTTTTTCCATCTTGCCTAGTATTTATGACACCTTAGAAACATTAATGGAAAAATCCCATGTGTCAAAATTTCATGAATCTGACTCCATGTGGACACATGGCGAGACAATAGAAGCTTGACAAGGCGTTTCCCCAAAATCTAGGCTTTTGATTCCTACGCGATGTGTGGACATTTGTGTGGTGCACTAGCATCCTTGTAGTTTTCTGAGTTCGAAATAGTCAATCTAGAAACTTGACCCTAGCGACATGTGTCTTGGTGGTTAGGTCTTGAGTGTAACGACTCTATGCCACCCTTGCATGCATGAAAACCCCCTTTCTGGCTCTCATTTTAGGGTTGGAAGTCATTAGTTGAAACATTGTCACTACTTTCTCTAGTCTTGGGTAAGCTCTATCTTTGAATAGCAACACTTTTATAGGTGAATCCATGCTAGATTAAGGTCCCTCCAGTAGCTACAAGCTCTCAAGTATCTACTAGCTCTCAAGCAAGCACATAGTGGTGCACCCATGTTCTCTGAAAGAGGGTCTCGACTCATGGCTAATTCTCTCTCTAGCTATCACGCTTTCTTACTAGCTCATTTACTACTTTGTGGTACAGACTTAACTCTGAAGCTGGTTTTTCTTTCACCACGCACTTTGTTTACTCCCTTTACAATATTTTCCAAACTTGGCTATCCATGGAGGTGGGAACACCAAAATGAGGGCCTGAATGACGCAGACCCCTATACAGCCCCAACCATTTCCCCTTGATCTATTGTGTGTAGGTTACAAAGTGAAGCTTAGAATAAAGACTCACATACATGAGGGTAATCCCAGTTCGATTTCCTTGTGTTTTCGTTTAGTTTCTAATTTTTTGTTGGTTATCTGGTCATTCACATTTTTGACCCAAGTCTAGAAGTGAGATTCGACTTCAGCCACTTGAGCTCCTGAGTTCTTCACGACTTAGGATTCCAGTGCATCTTTTATATGACCGTGCGCCACACTAGCATCCTGAAACTACACTGACATCTTTTGGACAAGACATCCTCAGCCAGAGGTGGAAATCTTGAAGTCTCACTCTCCCGGGGTCTGAGATTATTTTCCTTCTTTCCTTCATAGTTTCATCATTTCATTCAAATTGAGGTGTATAAGGGAATTTTGTTCCCTAGTGATCTATTGAGAATAAAGAGAACTTTGTGCAAGGAATCCCTCTAATGATTTGCATCAGCTAGAAATGATTGACGAGCACCATTTATAGGCCCTCGATCATCTAAAAGCATATCAACAGTAGTTGTCAAGATACTATAATCAAGGTGTGCTTCCTAGTACCTTTAAACTAGGAGAACTAGTTCTATATGAAAATTAATAGAATGTATATGTGTCGCCTAATCAGAAAGGGAAGTTCAACCCTAGATAGTTAGGTTCGTACATCATGATTTCTTATATGGTTTAGGTGCCTATGTATTTTCATCTATGGATGGAACACCTTTAAAAGTGTCTGTCAATGCGATGCACCTTCATTGATACTATGTGTAGTGTCCTATGTGTCACATTTGTGGTGTTCTCCCTAAAAGGTAGTAATATTGCATATATTGACATTTTCTCATTTTCACATCATGATTTTTTTGTGTTCATGACATGACCATGTGTGTGTGTGTAATAAAACATACATATATGTGTTTGACTATCCTATGTATCCATACATCACATTACATATGTTAAAATAATTAGATCACCCTGGAATTTGATTAACATGTACCCAAATATGTTTAATTAAATCATGATTAGAATCTAATGTAAACATACATCCATATAAGTAAATAACATCCATAGTATGAACATACATAAAAATGCAAAACATACACATAAACAAAGCCATGATATTGAAACTGATATATATATATTTTTCCAATGTATGAATCAAATGTCATGTACATGTATTGGGCCACTGCTATAAAAAAATAAGTGGCTACTAAATATGTATCTGTACAAAAGATCTAAAAATATATATGTGTATCTTTATCCTGCTACAAAAATGATATACAAAAGAGGGACTGCTATCCCTATGGTGCATGGCTCCTTGGGCCCTCTTTCTCTGGTGGATGTTGAAGTACTCTGGCAAGAGGCTACACAGTGGTTTACAAATAGGATCGATGTGAGTGTGATATAGATAAGCCCGCCCATATCCCTCTTACCTCCCCTTGTAGCAAGAAAATATCCATCTTCACCTAGATCAACTCTTGCTATAGCTGCTAAACATTTGTTGGGATCATAGTCATCGGTTGCACTTCAAGCTCATCAATGTGGCTTTGAAGGGCATCACATTTTGCCTCCGCAGCATCAAACCTCATCACTATAATGTCTCACTCAATGAATGTCGTATGTAACTCCCCTGATAGATAATCTCAATGTCCCCACATGGTCATCAGCTCTGTAGTCAACTATATGACCTCTATGCCCTGCTCCTCATACATGGTCCTCAGATACGCTACCGACTCAAAAGTGGGGGCATGCCTCCCCATTGAAACTGACTGGTAGGCCTCAAGGACTATCCCCTAGATCAACACGGTACTGGCCACCTCTGAAATACACTGAGCTATGAACTGAGTCCATCCTTGTACATCCTTTGGAAACATAGATAGAGAAATAGGAATCAACGTCACATGGCATATATAAATAATCTTAAACAAGAAGATAAGAAGCATGAACATGACAATAATGTATTATTCATACCTAGATCCCCTGGCTGCCATCTGGGATTAGGGTGTTGGTCGATGCTAAGGTCCACACTACTAGTATCAATGGTTGACCTTGCCAACGCTAGTGCTATTGTTGCTAGGACAATAGAGAATGATGACGGTGATGAGATAGGGGTAGCTACGGGGGATCTGATCTACTCTGTCACCTTGGCCTCACAACCATCACCTCCTCCTATTTAGGCTCCTCCTCTATGATGCCTTGATGGCAGCCTCTCATTGTGTCCTATGGGGGCTAGTGGGGCATATCCCCTTGTGGGCTATGATCCCCTCTTGAAGCACCTGTTGGTACTCAAAAATGCAAGTTTTAACCATAAGAGTTTTCCAGGCCCTTACAACATTTTTGGACAACATACAAGGCCAATTACTCTATTAAACCTTCTACTCTTTAGGTTCTGCTAGACCTAGGTGGGTGAACCTATATGAAACATGCAGATTTGAATTGAATTTCCTACTAAACAGTCTACCCACAATGGCAATTGGGAATGGATAAACCAAAAGATACTATAACTACTCCTACAACAAATTGAACAGTTTTAAATATATTTAATAATGAATTCTATATTCTGGGAAATGACAGATCAGTGCCTTCTATTTATTGGGCAATGAAGTCAAAAATACTACTAATTACATAAATATATTCCTTTCTAATAGAATTCACATTAGTAAACACCTTAAGGGATGAAAATTTAATGATTGGCATGTAGCTTTACGAATTTATGGCTGGAATAAATGGTGTTAAAATACTATCTTACCCTACTTTCCTTCAACAATCCAAAAGAAATATCACAAACATAGTGACTTACTCAAAGGAATTTTAATTCTGCCTTGCAGACACCAGTAAATAAAATAACACAAAGTGAAGAAATACACTTTGAAGAATCAAAACATACTTGATATTTTGACTCAAATGATCAAAAGATTTCAAATTGTAGAAAACCAAGAAAACTATTCGTTACGAGATCACAACAACAAAATATTCAGAAAGGAATTATGTCAAAAGAAATCATCTCCATTGCACTGATTCTAGAAGGTTTTTACATTAATTCATTCCAAGTTTCTTTTCTGAGAAAAAAGTCTCTCACTGCCCCCTCGAACCGAACCCTGTCATTGGTTTTCTACAAATACTTATACAATAAAATTCAAAAGTCACGACTCTTCACTTTACCTGCCACAACTGTTTCACATTCTGATAGAAATGAAAAATATTTAAATAAGTTGCCTAATCAGCAATTTAAATATTCTTTGCATAAGCTTCACTTCCATTCTTCATTATAACCAAACCGTCGGTAATTACTGTAGCCTTTACTATCTTTATCGCCTTACCGTGGTCTCCATCGTGACTCCCTGCGGTTCCACAACAACAGTTTACTAACCATCACCTCGCTACCTCGGTCTGCTTCCTAACTATCGGTGGTATGGTGGTACTAGCATTAACCATCATCTTTGTTGCCCACCACGACACCGCAGTCTCTACCAACTGCTTGCCCTTGTTTACCATGCTACCACGATCTGTGGCCTGACTTCCAACGGTACCAAGGTAGCAGTCTTCGTCAGTTTCCTCACTGCCACCATGAAACTGTGGTCAATGAACTGACCATGCATGGTGTGGTAGTCACTATCCTCTACCTGTTGTTTCAGCATCTGTTGACTGCTAACCGCTTAGTAACCATTACCTCCATACCGCGGTGACCATGCTAACTACGCTCGGTTGCGCGGTATCCATTTCATCCACCACCAGTCTTCATTCATTACCTCATTGCCTATCGGTTATCTCACTGCCACCGTCACACCATGGTCAATGAACTGATCGCGTGCAGTGTGGCAGTAAAACCTCATGCCAGCCCGTTGTCTACTAACCCCCTCATTTGGTAACCCTTTACCACAGCACCGCGAGCCCTGAGACTACCCTTTGTGGTGTAGCGGTAGAGGTTTGAAGTGTATGATAAAGTGGATGGGGAATAAAACAAAGATTTTTTTTATTAAAAGATAGGAAAATATAACAAAATTAAATGGGGAAAAATATGAGGGCAATATAGGCCAAAAATTAAGGCAATGCAACAAGGAAAAAGACATTTGGAGTCATTGCAAAGGGCAGTAAATGATTTTTATAAGGATACTGAAAATATTAAGTTCAAAATAGGAAAATCATTAATTTTCATGATGAAAATTTTGGGTTATGACAGTGGCTCCTATTGGGGATGAGTGGTTGTGCAATCACTACAAGAATCCAACATTTACTCTGGGAGAGAAAGCCAAGCAAAAGATATGAGAAATGAAAACCGTGGCAGATGGAGGGAATGAACAGATGAATGATATGAAAGATGGAGCAAATGGAGAATGGAAAATGATCCTAAGCTACTATACATTGAAAGGAAAGCAATGCTTTTAGAAAGGGAACTCCTGAGAATGTCCATCTATTGGAAAACTCAAACCCTTCAAAGATTCCTAAAGCTATTGTGCATGGAAAATAATATTTAAAGAGGCATTGCTAAGAATTGTCCATGCACTGGAAATCCTTAATCCTCTGTTGATCCTCAAGAGAAAAAATGCTTCAGGAACTACCCATGTATAGGCAACTCTTGCTCCTCTTCGGACATATTTTGCAGGAAATAGGAGTCTTCACCTCCATTACCAATTATGACAAAAGGGCCAATCCATAAAGCTTCAAACTTTCCATGTTGCCCCTTCTCCTGACACCAAACATTCCACATCAACACCAAATCATCTTCTTCAAACTTTCTCTCCTTGGCCTTTTTATCAAAAAGGTTCTTCATTTGTGACTGCATTTTCACATTATGCTTCTGAGCCACTCTTCTCACCTCATCAAGCTCTGCAAGTTGCTCCATTATTTCCTCCATTGGGTTAGAAATATCCATATCTTCTTGCAAAATAAAATTATAGACCAGCAAGAGATTCTGCAATGGCATCCTAGCCTGTGTCCCATATACAAACTCAAATGGAGATTTTCTAGTTGCCCTTTTCACTGTAATCCTATATGCCCATACAACTAATCTTAACTTTGAATTCCATGCCTTTTTTTTTGTATCGAGCATCCTCCTTACTATCTTCAAAAGATTTTTATTACTTGACTCTGCCTAACCATTTGCTTGTGGATGGTATTGGGCAGAATAGGAAATATTAATGCCATATGTTTTGCAAAAATCTTTAAATTCATCTAATCTCAAACACATCCCATTTTCTGTTATCAACCTGACTGGGGTGCCAAATCTGGTTATAACATTCTCCATCAGAAAATTTATCACCACTTTTTCATTGCTTGCTTAGCTGGAACAACCTCCACCCACTTAGTAAAATAATTTGTGGCCACTAGTATCCACCTATGTCCTCCACTTGATCTTTCTTGTATTTATCCAATGAAATCAACTCCCCATTGGTTAAACAGTGCTTCCACCTACAAAGGTCTAAGTGGCAATGCTCCCTTATACTTCAACTTTCCTAAAAATTTCTTACAAGCCTCACACTTCCTCACATATGCAAAAGAATCATTGAACACCCTAGGCCAATAATAACCATCCCTGAGAATCTTGTGCATAGTAGTCTTAGTAGAATAATGGCCTCCACATACCCCTTCATGCATTTCTCTCAAGACATACTTTTCCTGGGATTCATCTATACACAACAGCAATATACCATCCCTATTGTTCCAGAATAGGTCCCCTTCTAAGAAAAAATATTTAGAAGCTTGCAACTTCAAATTTCTCCTTTGATTATTATTCATCCCTTCAGGGCACTTCATGTATTTCAGATAATGCATCACATTTGTATACCATGGAGTATGCTCAATACTTGCTATAATATCTTCTTTACCTTCTACACTGCATATTTGGTTTGCTTCAATATTTGTTTCTACCATTAGCCTGGCCAGAACTTGACCTCTTACCAATTTGGTAATCCGAACCTCCATATTGAACTCTTGGATTTTATTAATCCATCTACGTCTCTTTCCTAGAACTTCTGTGTGCACTAGGATATCTTTCACAACTGCATGTGGGACATAAGCAATTACCTTAGCTCCAACAAGGTAAGGTCTTAAAGCCTTTGTTGCTTTAACTAGTGCATAAGCCCATTTTTACATAATATCATACTTCAATTCTGACCCCTGCAAAGACTTACTGAAGAAAGAAATAGGCTGCTCATGACCTTCATCATTTTTCTGTAGCATAATAGTAGCTATGGTATGAAATGAAGTGAAAGAAAAAATCTGAAATGGTTTAGTAAAATCAGGGGACTTTAGGACAGGGGCTTCTTTGATAGCTGCTTTTATAGATATGAAGGCATCAATAGCTTCAGCAGTCCAGTCCAATTTTCCTCCTTTTTTCAACATCTTAGATATAGGTTTAACAATCTTAGCAAAATTGGACACAAACCTCCTAACAAAATTAATCTGGCCAAAGAATGATTGGATTGCTTTGACAGTTTTGGGAATGGGAATTTTATCTATGGCATCTACCCTTTTAGGATCTATCCTAATCCCATTATTTGACACAATATGCTCCAAAATTTTACCCTCTGTGACAACAAAATGACATTTTTTATGCCTCGTTGCCTAATGATTATCTCACCGCCACCATGACACCGTGGTCAATGAACTCACTGCGCGCAGTGTGGTGGTAATACTTCATTCCAACCTGTTGTCTGCTAACCTCGCCATTTGTTAACCCTTTACCATAGCACCACGAGCCCTAAGACTACCCTCCACGGTGTAGCGGTAGAGGTTTGAAGTGTATGATAAAGTGGATGGTGAATAAAACAAAGAATTGTTTTATGAAAAGATAGGCAAATATCACAGAATTAAATGGGGAAAATATGAGGGCAATATAGGCCAAAAAGTAAGGCAATGCAACAAGGAAAAAGACATTTGCAGTCATTGCAAAGGGTAGTAAATGATTTTTATAAGAAGGATACTGAAAATATTAAGTTCAAAATAGGAAAATCATTAATTTTCATGATGGAAATTTCAGGTTCTTAGAACACCCTCACCAAAAACTAGAGCAAGACGACGCCTCTCCCATGACTGGATGAAGTCTATCGCTACCGTGACATTATTTACCACTGCCATGACTGATAGATCATGATCAAGGTCATCATCATCTGAAAATATAATGTTTATGATCAAAGGGGGAGGGTGATCTCCCACCCTCGCTGCACTATGGTGTGCCCTAGTGTATGTGGGCGCGTGGGATGGTATATTCTAAATACGACCGTGTTGTCACATGACCTAACTCCAGTAATAAGGAACAACAAAAAAATCATGGTGACCAACCAAAAAATGGTCTCACTATAGGCTCCTAAGGAAATTACTATCATCAACCCACCTGAAATATCCATAGGGTCTCCAGCGAACCTCTCCTACGACAACAATGTCAAACTACAATCTCCAAAACTGTAAATCCCGAAAATGCCACTAGCCTATCATATCATACTAGTGGGCCATAGGGACCTAATACAACCATTGCTAGGGAAAATCAATCGACTCAGTGCACATGATGTCAGCGAAAGCTCACAACTACAAAAGTGCGCATATTCTGAGACTATGGTATTCGTAGTGCACGTACCACCCAAGATCCTGGTATAGGTGCACCAACATGCTACACCCCCAGGAAAAAATAGTTTGATGCTCTACCATCTCCTTGATAATAGGGATGAGGCCCCCATGAAGGTTTGAGCCTCACTCATCTATGATGATGTGGAAGGTGACTATGACAACAATCACCCGACATAGCAATGGCATTGTGGTCCTCGCTTGGTAATACTAGTGGGTGTAGATATGACTGATTCCATCACCACCATTTGTACTTCTTGTGCAATAGACAATTCCCTCACTACACTTATGTGCCGATTAGGTGTCATCCAAGATCACCGATCATCCACGGATGGGTAGCCCAAGGATCCGACAGACATCCTTGAGAGTGATAGTCATCTCTCCACATGGTAGTTGGAAAGATGATGTGGGGTGTCCCATGACTCCATCAGAGTGGTGAGCATCATCTTGTGGTATCACATCTCTGGCATAGTGAATATGTGCTAGAGACTGACCCGCTCCATGTGTGTGATCTCATCCTAAGAAAGGCGATCCCTCTACTCGTGGCTGAGTCATAATGCTCACTCTCAAGGATGCTCTCAGGATGCTTGCGGATCTTTGGATAAGCCTACAAAAAAGTAAAAATTTCTAAGTCAGAAGCATCATAGAGAAAGGAAAAAATGTTGAAGGATATATGCACGTCGCGCAGATGTTTGCGCGTCGCGTTTACGTCCCAGACTGCCATGGTCACCCGGAGGATGCTAGCGCATCCTTAAGATGACAACGTGGACCCGAGACCCCAATGTGTGTCTCAGATGACAACATGTATCGAGGATGTGAGCATGAATTCTAGATGCATACGCACCTTGACGAGTGGAGAAATGCAAAACAATAACTAAAATACACAAAAAGCGAGGCTTGTAGGCCTACCTCATCCACCTCATGACTCTTGGTGATGTCCTCATGTAGCTACTCTAGCCTTAGTGCCTGATACTCTCTCCTGCTTAGAATTTTTCTGACTTTTATCTCGTAGTGAATAGTGAAAATTACCCTTCTAGGGGCCCACCTAGGTATATATAGGCCCCTTGGGGCCCATTTTTCCTAGAGTTTTTGGCTCCTTGGTTTCTCCTGAATCTACCTGACCATTCTAGAAAAAAACTTAGGTGGGGGCATATATTCACCTATTGATCATATTTTTCCTCTAAATCAACCACTTTTTCTTGATCATTCTTCTATCTATAGTAGTTTCTTCCATTTTTTCAAAAGTGACTAAATTTTTTAGTTTTGCAGGATACAATTTTGAATGATTTTTCATGACTGTTGTGTTGATTTTTGTTTAGCTCAAAATTTAGGGGAATCCTTGGCACTAGTTAGCTCAACCTCGATGACCTCTACGACCCCTCTTTCTAGCACACATTTCCATAAAATCTAGAATTCAAGTGAAAATTTTCTTCTCTAATTTAGTAAGGCTGATTTTTTTCAAAATTGAGCCTACTAAAGTGGGGGCAAAATGTAATTTCACAGAATTGCACCGAGAGGCAATTCCACATTTTCACATTTTTCCTAGCATTTATGACACTTTCGAAACATTAATGGAGAAATACCATGAGTTAGAATTTCATGAAGCTGACTCCATGTGGACAAATGGTGAGATGACACAAGCCTAACAAGGTGTTTCCCAAAAATCTAGGCCTTGGATGCCTGCACAGCATATGAACGTACACATGGTGCACTAGCGTCCTGGCAGTTTTCTGAGTTTGAAATGGTGAATCTAGAAACCTGACCCTAGCAACAAGTGTCTTGACGGTCAGGTCTCAATTGTAATAGCTGCGTTCCACCCTTGCATGGATTAAAACCCCCTTTTTGGCTCTCATTTTGGGGTTGGAATTCATTAGTTGAAACATTATCAGTACTTGCTCTAGTCTTTGGTAAGATCTATCCTTGAATAGCAACAAATTTATAATTGAAGTGATACCAGATTGAGGTCCCTCCAACAACTACAAGCTCTCAAGCAGCTACAAGTTCTCAAGCAAGCACATAGCGGTACACCTGTGTGCTTTGGAAGAGGGTCTCAACTCGTAAGTAACACTCTCTCTCCCTATCTCTCTTTCTTACTAGGTCATTTACTAATTTTTGGTGTAGGCTCTACTCCGAAGCAGGTTTTTCTTTCACCACACACTTTGTTTACTCCCTTTAAACTCTTTTCCAAACTTGGTTTTATGTGGAGGTGGGAACACCAAAACAGGGGTATGATTGAGGCAAACCCCTATACAACCCCAACATTTTCCCCTTGATCTTTATTTACAAGTAACAAAGTGAAGCTTGGAATAAAGACTTAGACACATGAAGGTAACCCTAGTTTGAGTTCCTTGTGTTTTCCTCTAGTTTCTAACTTTTTGTTTGTTATCTGGTCTTTCACGTTTTTGACCTGGGTCTAGAAGTGAGATTTAGATTCACCTGCTTGAGCTCCTGATTTCTTCATGGCTTAGGACACTAGCACGCCTTTTAGATGATAGCACACCACACTGGCATCCTAAAACTACGTTGATGTCTTTTGGCCAAGAGCTCCTTAGCCAAAGGTGGAAATCTCAAATTCTCACTTTCCTGGGGTCTGAGATTATTTTCCCACTTTCCTTCACAGTTTCATCATTTCATTCAATTTGAGGTGTATAAGGGGAGTTCGTTACCTAGTTATCTCTTGAAAATAAATAGACTTGTATGTAGTGAATCCCTCTTATATCATAGTTATATTTTTGCATCTTTAAAGATTAAAAATTTCTAAAATTTTGTATTTTCATCTTAGATATGCCTTATCCAACATATAAACCACCTACTCTAATCCAAAACATGTGTCAAAACTGAAAAAAAACACCAACAAGATTAAGTCACCACCCTGGGCGACCTAGTCCCTTTAGGCCCCATAAACTACCTTTTACAGAGCTAAAGGCCCTATTTTTAAGCTTCTATTTTGAGCTAGTAAGTATCTATATCCATTGGTTGTGTTTCTATTACATGCATTTCATTAAAATTAGCTTAAATTAGCTCATATCATGCATTTCATAGTTTCAATTTTGCATATGCTACATTTCTTTTTCAGATTGTTGCATAGTGTAATCAAAAAATTACCTTGCTTCCCATACAAAAAATTCCATTTCAACATTTCACTTTAAGTCATTGCATCACATTCTCTTTCCTTTATCTTCATAGCATGTTTACTCTCAAGAGTTGTGGCTTTGATTTTTTTTCACATGGATTGCATAAATTTATCATTCCCTCTTATGAGTTCAATGTAGATTACAATAATGAATTCATTAAAGAACATTTTAATAAAAAAACCATTGACACAATTCTGAACATTACATTACCCCTTGATGAGGATTTTAGTGTTCAAAATCATCACAATCATACTTGTTCTTCTCCCTATTCCTCTCCTATTAGTGATGAAGGTATTTTGGTGACATAAGATAAAAGCTTTGAGGGTCTTGATTGTACATCTCCTCATCCCCCTTTTCCAACAATTAAGCATCACACATTTCTAAGCATTTCCTTACCTAGTCTCCGTAAGCATGATCCTCAAACTTGTCCTTCTTCTAATATTCCTCCTTGATGCCAAGAGGATAGGTTGGTGTTAGAGGATATACCTATTATAATTCATGAGAATCTTGACTCTCCCTTCCCTCATGCTCCTACCCTTTGGGACAATTTATTTGAAAATAATAGTGGTCCTTCTCTTGATGCCTCCCCTACCTATTTTGAAGCTAGCTCTCCTACTAGGGTAGATAGTGTGGAACAAGAGAAAGAGACATTTGACAATCAAATAGAACCCTATCCTAATCCTCCCACCCTTATTAATCCCATCATTGATCATTCCCCTACTTGTGATGAAGTCATTTTAGAAGAACCAAACCTCAAATGTCAAGATCATGTGGCTTGTAGTTCTCCTAAAATCTCTCCTCCTAGGGAGGATACCATGATGCAAGATGAGAATAACATTGACAATAATAATATCATTCCCTTAGAAGAAGATGTAGAGCCTATGTTAGACTCTCCTTCCCTAAAAGTTTTTAATATTATTCAAACTCAACTCATCCTTTACCCCGCTTCAAGCAAACCTAAACCTGAATTTACCCTCTACACACCTCAAAATAATATTTTGCAGCAACTGAGTCATAATATTGTTTCTCATACACATTACACAAGAAACAATCTATGATCTCAAAAACCACCCTCCACATCCTTACCTTCATCCCCTCCCATCTTACCTGCTACCTCTCACTTAAATTCACTCATTAGGGAGTATGACCTTGTTGATCAACTAAGGAATACTCCTACTAAGATATCTTTATGGGACCTTATTCAAGCCTACCCTCAAAAATCTAGGGTGGAACTCATTTTCCACCTTCAATGAATGAGTCCCCCTAGGTGGGACACATTCACCACCTTGGGCGAATGAGTACCATTTGGGGTTTTTTTCAAATCTGAGTAGGAAAATCACCTTTTCAATTTAAATTTTTTGTTGATGTTGGCCTTTGAGACCTAAATAATAGTAAATTAGGTATAAATGCCTATATAAGCAAGTTTTTTAGTCATTATTTTATCCATAAGCAATCTAAGCAAGCATTTTCAACAACAAATTCAAGATCCAAGCATTCAAAGTCTTCAAGCATTCTTTCACAAGAGCATTCAAATGTAAAAAGCAATCAAAGTTGAAGTCTTGGAGCAGCATTAAAGTGTTTTTGTAGGTCTTCAAGTTAACTTTGATCTAAGATCTAACATTTTGAAAGGTTAATCATAGTTGTCTATGGTGAATCATGATGGATTCTAGGTTGGAGAGATGCAACTAGCCATCAAACCAAGCCTAAGGACTTGTTTCCTAAGTGATTCCATCGTCCATTATCACTCCACATTTAGCCTAAGGAAGGTACAAGCATTATTAGGGCTCATTTGGGTGATAAGAGATCTGTCAAAGTGAGTCTTATCTTCATGTTTCCATTCATGTATCATATTTTTACACATTATAATAAGATTATATTGTGTTTCTGATTTCCTAGTCTCAGATAGACTTAAGGATAGGGTTTACATTCCTATTTACATTCATGTTTCAATATTTCTATCAAGGTTTAATTACCAAACTAGGGGTTTGACCGAGGCAAACCTTGAATAAGAAAATCAAGTCTATTTTTTTTTTGTAGGTATTTTCGCATATTCAGATCCATAAATCAATTTGGAAGGAACGAGTAGGTGTTGAAGTGAATATAAGAACTTTAAATTCTTGAAAAAGAAAAATGGGACTTATTCGCCCAAGGTGGTGAATGAGTCCCACTGTAGGTGTTTTCTAGAATTATTTGTAGATTCAAATACCCTATTTCCTGAAATGGGTTCCTGTGCAAAAATATAGATCTAGGACTGATCTGCCCAGGGTGGTGAATGAGTCCAAGTAGGTCAAAAAATCATATTTTCCAGCATTTGAAAGCTTCAATATATCATTTCCAGATTTCTAGGTACATAATTCTTCTCACAACTCTTTATTTTGTTTCATTTATTTTTCTAGGTCATTTTGTAGGTCATTGCATTGAACTAGGGTTTAGTGTTGCATCTTGCATTTCATTTATCTTTCAAAGTTCTTACTTTGTGGTGATCCCATTATTTGCTTATAGCCCTATTGGAAGATCTCTTTCTCCTTTGCATTGAGATCTCAAGGGTTTGTTCTTGATTTAAAGTTTGTGAAGATTTTCATTCTAGGTCCTAAACCCTAGAAAAGAAAAGAAAATTCCATATCATATCATATCGCCCCTATCCCTTTTTTATGATGTTATTGTATCCTATTTATTTGTACTTATCTTTCATAGTTGTTTTTTAATGATGTGGTGCTCATTTTTTCTCCCTCACGTGTGTGTCAAAATTACCATGATAATATCTCATTATGTTTTGTGGGTCACAACATTACTTTTTCATTCTTGATTTTTTCATTTTGGGATGTCAAATGCCTTTTGTGTTTGGCATGTACTATCCCAAGGGGACTCTATCATGCCACCTTGAATTTTTGAAAACACATTTGGTGGCCAACAAATATTTTCCTAAAAGTATTTTCAAAATACTTTTCAAAAATTGCATTCCTCAAGAAGGATCCCTAGTGGAATACTTTTCCTTCATCACGGGTTTGTAAATAAATAATTTGAGAAAATTTCCTCCAAGGAGGGAGCACCTTCTCCTATGGGTGAATTTCTAACCTTCCCCTTGGAAAGGGGCCTTCTTCCTTTTGAATTCCTTGATGAAGTGAAAATATTTCAAAAGAAATCCTTGATGCTGAATTGATTCGCAAAATATACTCTTATAATTTCAAACAACGCATCTCTTGAGTGGACCCCCCTTTATTTTGAAGGGTTCCCAAGGGACCACTTTGAAAGCCCTCCCTTCAATTTTTGACTGCTTGCATGACTATTTGTCTACTTGCTTGCCTACGTAGCTTTTTTATTTTCTAACATGTTTTGTCTTCAAATTAACATGTTGCTTTGTAGGTGTGCCGACAAAGCTACTTTCCAATTTGAATCTATGGATTCCCCCTCACATTGGGCTTCCTTTAGGAGAGAGTAGTTGGGGGAACCTTCTTTGCAAGTCTAAGGACCGGTGAAGTGCTTACATCCTACAATATTTTTCTATCATTGCTTTGTGGGCCTTCTGTGCAATTTTTTCAAACATCCTCAAGAGAGAGTACCTATGGAGCCATTTTCCTATTGTTCACTTTCAAGCTTGCTAAATTGTGGTCTACTTCCTAGATAGTTTAGGTATACGTTTATAAACTCTTTCAATCTAATTTACCAAAAAATCATATACACTTATGTTCGCTAAAGTGGGGAACAGTGTATAGGAGTGAATTTGCACCCCTCTTTAAATTTCTATTTTACACCCTCCACCTTAGAAAAATAAAATCCGACCAAGTAATTCCATGTCCTCATTTTGAAACTCATCCACTTGGTGCTTGTTTTTAGTGTTGACAGGGGAATTTATGCTGGGGATGGGTGCATAGTGTGTGGACATCTATGTGACATGCTGACATCCTAATAGGAATCATGCCTCTAGAATCTTCAGAGGTTTTATGTTCTCCATTTTTGATGAAGCTTAACACCCCGAAAACTTTTTGTCGATCTTTGAATTCCTCTTTACCTTTCGTTTCATCTTCAAATGGATATCTTTCACTTTCCTTCTATCTTCTACACACTAATTCAATCTTCTTCACATTCTCCACACATTCATTCAATTGTACACATTTTCTTCCATACTCTTGCAACTTCAAGCTACTTGCTATACTATTGGCTTCACAACTCCAAGAATCATAATATTCTTCACATCTACCACAAAAACTAGAACTTGGTGTCTTGTGAGACTTCTTTCAGTGTTGTTGAGGCTATGCCAACTCTACTATAGTTGTAGACTTGCATTCCTTACTCTTTGGTCGAGGGTGGTAATGCTTTCTTATTTTTACTTTGTTGTTGGATTTGAGTAGAATAGTACCTTTCATAGTGTTTGGTTTCATTTCCATTCTAGGATTGTTTCCTTTATCGTATTTATACACATCTATCTATCTAGCTATCTGTGGAGGTCGAAACACCAAAGAGGGGGTTTGACTATGGAAAACCCCTATGCATACATAACATTTTCCCCCTCTTGGTTGTGTGTAGATACGCATTCATGTGGATATTTATAGTGAACTAGACCCTTCATGAGTTAATTTCCACCACCTTCGTTCTTTTCATTTCTATATCATCTCTTCTACCATTTTAGTCATTCTATTATTTATCATTTTAATTAGAACTTCAAACCTCAACTACTAAGCTATCAGTAGGTTCATTGTACCTTTCACTATCCTTTTGTACTTTCTATTTGTACAGATGCCAGGGCACATTTGAGACACCAATGTGTCATGTTGTTGTCCCTAATCTATACTATTGTACTCTGGAAGAGAGCTATCTGAGGTATACTTTTGGTTCCAAAAGCCTGTTCATTTAGCTCCATTAAAACTATTTGGTCAGTATATTAACAGAAGCACTAAGAGTTCTCTTCCTTCTCTATCTTTAACATATAACACCTATCTAATTTGAGGTAAATTAGGTTAGCCTTCCACACTCAGCTCTTGATGACCTAGATCCTTGGTGTGGTTGGTCCCCTCTACATTTTGGTGAACCCGACGTGAACCATTTTGGTTCCATTTGGTAGTGCTAAAACACCCTTTCCCCATATCCTAGGAGTGTTGTGGGTGTGAGTTTTGTGAGGCACCTAGCCTTACAACCCATCCTATGACCCCTAGTGGAATAGCTGGAAGGTTCCATAAGCGTCATGGAACAAAACCTTTAGTGGGTTACCATCTAACTACAAAACCCTTTGGGGCTCTTGTGAAATCTCTATCTAGTATATGAATAAATGGCTTCCTTCTTACATCTTCTCATGCCATATGAGTGGATATCCTACCATAACATTCACCTCGTAGGACATGCTAATGAATACCAGGAAAGAATAATCTCAATTATAAATCCCCACATGAATCAATAGAAAAATAGTAATGAGTTTCCTCATTCACCCTACATGTTAGGTGAATGTCATCATTGAGGCTATTATGTTGATTAATTCCTTACATAAGGATGTGTATGAAAAATATATGAGCACTATTTGTACACAAAAATGGCTTTATGTTCCTCCCCTTGATTGTGTCACCTTGTGAGCCTAGGTTGGGCTTAGAACCGTAAATGCACTCTTTGACATAATCTAGGGGTCTGAGCTCTTCATGGTGAAACTAGGTATCCCCTAATTAGTCACTATTAATGCATTTCCCTTGGTAGTTCACAAGTGTCTAATGTTTTCCCATGAGGGTTTGGTGCATGTAGTCTATGACACTAATTATAAACCACCGAACACACATACGGGCTACTTGCTATATTATTTCTAGCCTATACCCATTGGTCCACTTCCTCCTAGGATGGATCTCTTGTACCAAAATTATATGAGGTACAAGAGTGGGTATATAACACCTAAGGTAAGATACCCTCTTTCTCCCTATGCCATTTCACATAGAGCTTTTCTGAACATAGACAACGAGGTTGGCTTGGCTTAAAAAGGGTATAGGAGAAGTATGCCCGATGCTCTTCTTCTTTTTCTTCTATTGTATTGCCTATTGCTTCCTCTTTCCCTATTGCATTGACATAAATTTTTTCTCTTGGATGTTTGCTAGAGTGTCCAATGGTACCCACTTCGTAAAATCCCAAGCATCTAGTGTTTGAACTTCATGTCTTACCCACAGTGCCTCGACCTGTTCGGTATGGTAAGGGGAAGGGTCCTCATGAAGAAACCTCTATGTCTTGACCTCCATGACCTCCTACTGCTCCTACCTTTCAGGAAATGAATTGGAAGAGGCTCATCATTGAGGCATTAGATCCGACTACCTTTGTTGTTGTCCCAACATCCTCTCAATCTCGCCTTCTTGTTCATGTCTAGGGTTTCCTCTCTCAGCTAGAAACGGTTGTTATGCATACTATGATGGTCAAACAGGAGTCTTCCATCCCTTCTTAGCCTAGAATATATAACTCTTAGAGTCATTGAAACTACATTCGACATGAGTGAAAGTCTTAGAGAAAGGATCTAGCTACTGACAAGTCCACCTCACATAAGATAGTGGAAGAGCCAACTGTCGGCCTCCTACAATGATTTAATAACTAAGCCCTTACAATTTTGATTCAGAGATTGGAAATTTAACCTAAATAGCTATCTCAATCATCATGAAGGTGCATTTAACTTGTCAACCAAGGGACGTAAAGTTGAAATGGGCCAGCATAGTATGTACACTAGGAATCCCAAAGTAGCCATTTTCATCCTAAAGCTAAGAAAGACACAATGTTGAGATTAAATTGCTTGGAAGGAAATAACATAAGTGTTGAGCATCAACCAATAACTATACTAAGCTGAAATACATGATAGAAATGAAAATATGAGTGAACATATAGGAAACTAGTCCGCCTACTTTGGCTACAAGAACAAACACATAATGGAATTCTAGTGGCTGCATGACCAAACAATGCTAGATTATTAACTAATTATTAAATAGAAAATAATAACTAAACTAATCGATAGAATACTCACCAAGTGGGCCCCCTTAGATGAGTATCTCTTAAAATAAATGTAAACTCAGATGCATGAACTTATAACTTCATTTTATTCATTGGAAAACATGAGTACAATCGAGTAACATGACTGTATTATTGAAAAACTAAGAATGTGAGTACATCATCATATTAAGAAACCTCCTGAGAAGGAGCATCCGAGTCTTATTTATAGGAAACAAAGCTACTAACTAACCACCTAGCAAGGTTCATTCATTCATTTTCATCCTAAGATTTCATGAGATCATCCTAAGCATTCATGAGATCATCCTAACAACTTGAGTATTCATTTTTAAGGAAAAGTTATGAGATCAAGAGCATTCAAGAGAAAATCATCAAGCATTTTGAACCATCATCAAGATTCAAGCATCCTATCAAAATTCTATTCTTGCACCATGTTTGTTGTTGTTCTAACATTTGTGATGTAGGGTTTTGATCCAAGCGAGCAAGTAATTCAAGAGCTTTCAAGCATTTCAAGATCCATATCCATTGCAACCATTTCACACAAGTTTGTAGCCTTTACAAGGTTTTGGTTATTTATAGCATTGCATGTTGTTCATTCACCATTTCCTTCATCATTTATATTTCATTTCAAGGTTTAATTACCAACAAGGGGTTTGACCAAGGCAAACCCCCATTCATTAACAATCAACAAGTTTTTCCATCTTGTACATTTGTGTTTGTAGATTTAGGTTGAAGACTTGAAGATTTCATGGAGTGCAAAGTTTTCAAAGTTGCAAAGTTGCATTGCCAAAGTTGTCATCTTCAGAGAAAATCACCTACAGGTCAGATCTATCTATTTTAGAACCTAAGTTCTGAAAGGAAGCAAGTGTAGATTTGGGAGCTCAAGACCACATTCAGACTTTCTAGAAATTTAGAGCGGGACTAATACACCATCTTGGATGTCTTAGTTCTTCATATCATATTCTTCAGAGATTCTTCAAGATTTTGTTTCAGCATCTAAAGATTCTATGTTTTCCTCAAAAAAATAGCAATGAGACTAATACACCATCTTGTACATCTTATTCCTCCAAGGAATATTTTGATAGCTCATCTGCATTTCCAAACAATTTATATCAACTCCAGGCTTCTCAAGTACACATACCCTAACTTGGTATTGTTCATTTTCAGTATTTGCATCTTTCATTTAGCTCATTTTAGGTTGTTTGCATATCACATTATGTTTTCCAACATTGTCGTTTCCAAGAATTTGCTTGGTGGTGAACCCCTTAAAGCTAAAAAGAACCCCCTCCTAAGCCCTCCTAATTGTGAATTGACTCACCTTGAGAGGTTGATAGTCAATCCTATTAGGGTTCTTAGGACATATTCAAAGAACCTAGATAGAATAGGAAAGAAGGATATTCCTCTCTTTTCCCACTTTTATCTACAGTTCAAATCTTAATTTTCCTTAATTGGCACCATAATTCATTCACCAAGCCTATTTGATTAAATTTTCCAAAGAGGAACCTAACATTCATTAATGTGTTAAAATAACACTTCTCATTAAGCAATGTGTGTCCTAGGTTTATGGACCTAGGACTCATTCGCCCATGGGTGAATGGGTCCTCCTTAGAGCTTAGGACCTAAATTTAAATTATGTTTTTGGTGGTATTTTAATTTATTCAAAGCCATAATTCAATGTTATCTTGTGATATTTGAATTTCAAAAAATTAAGGATACATATCTATAAATACAAGGTTATTCCATCATTTCAAATCCTAGAAAAGGAACTCAAAAACCTAGCAATTTTCAAGATCTAAGAGAGAAATTCAAGATAATTTTTGAGAACTTAAGGCATTCAAAGAGAAAAATTATCAGATTTTTATTGCATCATTCAAGATCCAATTGTCATGTTAGCATTTTTGCATCCTGCATGTTTTTGAAGCTAATATGGTGATATAGGTTTCATGATCAAATCAAGCATTCAAAGAAACTATTTCAAGAAAGATTAAAGTTCAATATCCACATCCATTGAATCCATTTAATGCAAGTTACAAATTTACATTCCAAGGTTTATTCAAGGGTTTGTTGACTGGTAACTTTTCTTTGTTCATTCATCATTCCCTCTTTCATGTTACATTTCATTTCAAGGTTTTATTACCAAAACAGGTTTTGACCAAGCCAAACCCACATTCACCAAAAGAAAACAAATTTTCCCTTCCATGTTGTGTTGTAGATATAGGGTGGATAAAGCTTGAAGATCTCTTAAAGAGAAAAATTGAAGAAATTTTCACAGCTACAAAATTGGTCATAAAATTTGTCATTTCACGAAAACTCATCTACATAATTTATTTCCAACTTTCCAACATTGAAACTTGAAGAATCTGGAACTGTAGAGATAGGACTAGAGGCTCTTAAAATTTGTAGAAAAACCCACACAAAGGACCCATTCACCCCTAGTTGAATGAGTCCTAGATCAACTTCAAAAAATGACTTTTAGTGAAAGGTACACTTAGATCTTCCCTTCTCTAATTTGTAATTTTATTATAGGTTCTATCAATGTTGAGTTTAAAATTGTTGTTTCAAGTGTTAAATTACAATTTGGTGTTAGTTTACTATTTTAAGTTTTTCTCTGCAAATTATTGTTTGATCATGACCCCCATCCTTTAATCATAAGTAAATCTAAAGATTTACACCTTGATTTGACTCACCTAAGGGTTGTAAGCCAATTATTTGTGTGGATCTCATTTCCTAATGAAATAAAGGAGAATAGGTCTATCTATTATCATCTTGGTGAACCCTCACTTTACATAACCCTATTTTTTGTTGTTTCAAAAATTAAAAAATATTTTTTCATATGTATTATAGATAGAGCAATTCAACTTCAACATTGACTTGTAGAGTTAATCAATCAACAAAAAATTTAAGAATGAAAAACTTGTGAGAGAATACTAGAGGAACTAGTAGTGTACTATAAATATGGGTTATTCAAAATAGTTAATGTGAAAAGATGAATGATTATTTCTGAAACTAAAGCTATACACGAATTTTAAAATCATACATTTAATGGTATGACCTAAGCATGATAATACACAAAGTATTCCAACAAGAAAGGAAAAGGCTTTCCTATGATAGAAGATCTTGTAAAATAGTTATTGTGTTGGTTTACTATGATTAATCAATACATAGTTGGATGCTCCCTTAGTTATGACAATGAAGCAAAGAAAATAGTGGGCTCTCTTTTTGCTTCTAGTGTTTTGGACATAAAAGGAGATAGGCTATTTTTTCTATCACTCAAGAACAACCCTTGAGATTCCAATACAAAGCAGATTGAATGATGTAAATGAGGGGTCCATCACCATGTTTATATTGGAAAGACAACATAATGTAAATACACTAGTCTCATGCAATGCTTCAAAGAATGATCTAGAAATGTAAACAAACAACAATAGAAAACTATAAAACTAGAAATGTGCACCTAGGAAAATGGAGCAGGCAAGATGGAAGTCTAAAACACTAGAAAATTCATTGTTGAAGCCAACTAGGACTCATTCACCAAGTTGGACGAATCAATCCAGTATCGGTAAAACTATGTCAGAACATGTTTCATACAAAAGGGTACTTAGATCTGCAAAACCTCTGACAGACGGGTATAGTGGGACTCATTCGCTACTAGTGGTGAATTAGTCCACTTCTAGACTTCTAGAAATTCAAAGTTGTATTTTATAGCCCTCAATCTGCTCTGATGTTTCCAATTCATATCCGAGTCTGAAACTACTAAATTGAACCTATAGGTCTTCTCCAAGCTCCTCCAAGGTTTGTTCACAATCCTGAAAACTCTAACTTGCTTCAACAACTTGATGAAATTTTTTCCAATCTTTCTCTTTGATAAATCCACAACCTAGACCTACAAATCACATGCAAAGAGAGGGGAAAATGGTTGTGGGGTTAGAGAATGGGGGTTTTCCTTTGTCAAACCCCTTATTGGTAATTAAACCTTGAAATAGAAAGAAAATCTAAAGGAGAGTGATGAATGAACAAAAGATGATGTTGCAAGTAACCAAACACTTGCAATGAATTGTTGCAATTATGCTTGAAATGGCCACAATGGATGTGGTTCTTGATTCTTGCTTGAAGGAGATAGATCTTGAATGTAAAGCTTGCTTGGATCATGAACTCTAGACCATAATTGTAAGCACAATAACAAACATCAAAAATGTGATGTTTGACATGATGATTGATGCTTGAAGAATGCTCTTGAAAGCTTGATAATATGCCCTTGAAAGCCTTGAATTCTCTTGCTCAAATGAATGCTTGAATACTTAGGATTGCTAGGATGATAGAATTGGTAGGATTGAAATGAGTGAAAGAACCTTGTATTTATACCCAATTAAGCAAGAATTCTTGAAATTACATCACTACAAGCCGACATTAGAACTTTGAGAATAAAATCCCACCAAATATTTAAATTAAATTTGATTTTTGTGTTAATGGGGACTCATTTTCCCTGTTGGCTGAATGGGTCCCACCTAAGGGGACTCATTCACCCAAAATGGCAAATGAGTCCCACCTTAGGAATTTGAGATGGGTTTTGGGGGATTTGATGTTTTAAATTCCATTTGTTGGGATTATCCTCAAAAATACACCAAAATAAGGCTTGTGGATGAAAAAAGGGGTTGATTAAGCATAGCAAAATATACCACATGATATTATTGTTTTGGTGGGATCAAATAAAATTACTAGTCCTTGGAGTCCCATCCATCTTAACATTTAGTGCCAATCATGTATGAATGGAATAGTGGAAACCAAATATGTCTAATAAGACAAATGTTTAATCATCCTCCTCACAAAATATATCACATTATTTTGGTGGGGTCGCACTGAATTATTAATCAATGTGGTCCCATACATCCTACCTAACATTTTATGCCATAACTGTACAAATACAATAGCAAATTTGCTTGATGGATTTTAGCAACTTAATTATCGATTCAATTAACTCGTGAGTTTGCTGACATTGTTCTTATCGTGAACGGAATATCACCTCCATATAAGACAAATGTTCAATTGTTAGCCTAGCAAAATATACCACATGATAATATTGTTTTGGTGGAATCAGACATAATTATTAGTCCATGCAGTCCCATCCATTTTAACATTTAGTGCCAATAATGTAAGAATGAAATAGTGAAACTAAAATGTGTGAAATAAGACAGATATTTAATCGTCCTCACAAAATATATCACATGATAACAATGTTTTGGTGGAGCACACACAGTTATTAATCCACGTGGTCACATCCTCCTACCTAACATTAATGCCATTAATGTACAAATGGAATATCAAATTTGCTTGATGAATTATATTTTACAATCGGCCACACAACAATTAGTAAAGACCACACATTTCATTTTTAAAGCCAAGCGCAACTCGTGGGATTGCTGACGTTGTTCTTATCGTGAACGGAATATCACCTCCATATAAACCCCATCGCCTCCTCAAATTTTTCCACATCATATTTTCATTTTGCAGTTTGCTTTCAGCAGAGAAAAAGCCATGGCTGCCTGTGTGAAAAGCTTCGCCTCCCTGATCCTGCTTATTGGTACGCTCAGTGTTTTTACAGTCTCTGCTCAGGTATGTATAAAATTTGAATTTATCCTCCCTTTTCTATCGTACGAGTAGCTGCTTGTGAAGGATTGGTTTACTTTCAGATCTGAAAAAGCGAATGGGGTATGTACTTGTGTGTGCAGGGGAAAAATGTGAGCGTGACGATTATAGTTCAGCAGAATCTGACACAATGTGGAGGACTGCTGAAGATTGTGGGAAACAGTTCTGAATTTGGTAATTCGAACGCTTTTGATGCTCCCATTATGAGGCCGACGCCTCCCGACATTTGGGCTCTCACTGTGGTATGTTTATTTCATTTATGTAACATAGTAACTCTATTCTCTTTCTTCCTCCTATTCACTATTTTGGTGTTCTTTTCCTTGCATGTTTGGTGATAAGACGTTGACTGGAGGAGTAACATACGAATTGAAATTAGCGGTTTTGCCTTATGGTGCCTTCTTCGAATGCTATTGTACACCATATGACCCCCACGTTTTCACCGTGCCATCAGAAGGTGATAGTCACGTGGAAGTACTGAGCGGCTACAAATGCAACCACATTCCATGCCCACTCGTACGAGAATCCAAGATTTTCAACTCCATTCGCCGCGTCGTATGACATTCTCCAACGTTAAGCCTGTCGTCTAAGAAATAGCAGACGATGTTTACTTTCATCGTCAATATTATGAATAAATGCTTTAATGTGCACGCACTTATGTTATATTTATCTATATGAATGGAAATATAATAATATATGTTGTCCTTACTTTTATTATTTTCCTTATCAAGATTAGCTTTGTTCATATTGATTATACGTGTAATTAATTGGATTATAGAAATATTATTTTTATTTAAACATAAAAATAAAAATGATTATAATTATCAATCAGAAGGATTTTTTCGTAATCTAAAATTTGTTGATATTTAAGAAAAATCTAATAATTTTAATTTATTTTTAATAATGATTTATCTTATTTAGAGTTTGGATATGATTAAGAACTTTTAAATATATATATGGTTGAAATATGATTAGTGTAAGTATTAATAAATGATTTCTTGAAATCTTTATATACCTTATAAATTTATTAAAAAATAATCTTCAATATATTTGTAATTTTAGAATAGATAATAATATTTTTGTCATGGGTCAATCATTCTTTCAATTCGTAGACTATGTTTTATGTTAATATTAGATTTTTAAACAAAATATTGGATTAAGATATGTATAGAAAGTTTCCTTAATAAATTATTAAATACCAAATATGATCCATGTCCATATAAATTTTAATTCAAGGTATTTTCTTTCAAGATGGGGAAAAACATATCAGACATGGACAATTTAGACACTTTCAAAAATAAAAAATAAAAACTCTAAATGATTAAATATATTAAAAATGAATGTTGATAAATAATCGATTAAAACAATATTTGAATATGATACTAACTTAAAATGTTCTAAATTTTTCAATGACAATCACATAATTTAAACATGATATGCAACATGTTTTGTTTACATAAGCAATATTTTCATGAAAGAATAAACTTTAAAAGTAGTAGCAGAGTAATTTATGTATAAGGGGACAAGAAATGTTTCATTTACTCATACATGTATATATATATATATGTATATAGATATACATATAGATATACAGATAGATATAGATATACATATAATGTAATCTTATGTTTGCGTTCTTATGATTAATGCAATCCAACTAAACATATATAATATTGTGAAGGAAATATATAATTTTCTATTTGTTAGTCAATCAAGTACGATAGATAACGTTATTTTTAAAATCCAAAACTACTAAGAACTTGGAAAAGAAGTCAATACTTGTTATTTTTATTATTAACCTTCAAAAATGGATAATTTCTTATGTGTTGAATGCATCTAATTTTTTATTTATTTTAGAATCACTATCAATATCCAATTTGAGAAAGAGGTGAGTGAATATAACAACCATGTAGTTTAAGTGAATTTTTATATTAAAAATCCTTAGTTGAAATAATGCAAAGTCACTTCTTTTATTGATAATTCACCCTATCTGATGCTTCAAATTAATCGGATGTATCATGCATAGCTAGAGGGAATTTAGATGTTCTATGGTATATTATTTGCGTTAGTGCACAAAACAAGTTCTTGGATGGCTTTATGAACTTGGATTATCCGAGGATCCAGTACTCTCATGAGGGGTAGGGTCACTTCTTGTAGGAACGTGTGTGGGGGACCATCTGTCTATGGTTGGAGGAAAAGCACTTGGGTGATGATCTCCCTCTTGTAGTTGAATTCCAAAGACTTGGATTATCTAAAAAATGATTAATGATTCCTTTATATATTATAGTATTTGTTGGAAGAAGGAGATTGTTGGAAGGAGAGGGTTGGAAGTTTTGGAAAGGTTGGAAACATGAGCATGAGTTTCATAATACTATTTGATCCAATGTTATAATTGATGTCAACATTGCCATGATCAGCCTAGCATGATTTGGAAGTGCCATTGAAGATATGTGTATAGGATAATTTGGCTCACTAAATATGGTTGTACATGATAAAGTAAGTGCTTCGACTCACTATTTTGTGGTTCAGTGCGTCAGTTTTTGGGTCCACACTCCACCACACTATGATCTCACTCTATGTTTGTAAACATGGTTTGAAGTCTATCAGATTTAGGTAAAATCAAAATTATCTGATGCTTTATGAAATAGTCTAGAGGATATCATTGGTAGAGTTCAGATCTATGTATCATAATCATTTCTCTATTTAGTATATCAGTGTTGAAGATTCCACAGTTCTTTGAGAAGAATTATTTTGTGTTGTGGTTTTAAAGTTATACGTACTGATGTTAGTGAAGCATGAAATTGAAGAAATATCAGGTCTTGATGTCACATGTATGGAGAAGTGTATGTATGATTGAAAGTTTGATGATTAGATTCAATTCCTAGCCAACCTAATGCATGATATGTGTTGTGAAGATTAAATATACTTTTTGGATGTTTATAGGATATACTTTAGGTCCATGCTAACCTAAATTAAGTATTACACATTTGGTCTGAGTGTGAAGAAGTTTTTGAATCTTGTGTGAAGTTGAAAAAGCTATTTTTGAATTGTTTTTGGTTACATCTAATTAAGATGACCTAATTGATGTATGCAAATGTAATTAGGTATATATATGCAAGAAATTTTTGAGTTCTTGTATGCATGAGAAGGTATAAGTTGTAAATCAGATGTGAGAGGTCTCATATTGTGAGAACATACAAATTTAGAGGTGTGAGATCAAAATAAGAGCATAATTATTGAGCGGTTGCTAAGCAGAGCAATACTTTATATTCAAAGCTTCAAGAGAACTAAAATTTAAAATAAGGAATGTGTACTTTTATTAGTTGACAATTTGGCTAAGTAGCCATCTTTATTTTGTATCTATCTCTAGGTATGAGCCTTATAAGGATAGTGTGTCTTGGTAGTGAGCCCCTATAATATACTATATCTAGATATAATATATTGTTAGCTAATCCTCACTACGGTCTTTTCCTTTTTGGGTTTTCCACATAAAAATATTGGTGTTCACATGTGTTATGTGAGCTTGTGAATCTTTCATGCTTTCATTCTTTATTTCTATTGATATGTTTTGGTGTTTGGATAAGATATGTTCAAAATTTTAATAGAATATTGATTCACTCCCCCTCTTAGTATTCTAGGTGTTCAATAATTGGTATCAAAGCTTGGATACTTCAAAAAAGCATAATAGTTTGAGGAAGATGTTGTAGTTTGAACACATGGTTGACAAAATGTGTCATATTCCTTCAGAAGAAATTTTTGCAATTGAATATGAAGAAGATGACTGAATTTTTTGACAAAGAAGAACTTAAGGCTACTCTTGAAGATCTTGATAGAGTTGAAACTAAGAAAAAAATTATGAAGGAAATCCTAGGAGAAGCAAATGAATGCATAAAAAATCTAAGAAAAGAAATCAAGAAGTTCAGAGAAAGACATAGGGAAGTCAAGCATAGTTGAAGCAAGAAAATAGAGAAATCACTAGACTAAAAGTGCAAATAGAAGAAAAAGGGAGGATTGAGGAATGTCTAAATGCATTGGTATAAAGCAAGACTAAAGAATTCTTAAGACTTGAACAAGAAGTGGTAAATATTAGATCAAAAATGGAAAAGGAAAGAATACATAAGGGCAAATTCAAAATAAGTAACTGCAATGCTTGATGAATTGATTGCAATACAAAAGCCATCTAAGGGTAAAGGTGGTTTGGGAATTTAGGGAGGAAAAATTTCAAAGGAAAATCATACAATTAACAAGGTTGAAAATCAAATGAAGAATCAAGGAAATGGAAGACAATTCAAAAATTAAAGAAGCAATGCTAGAAGACCTCCTATCAAACAACCAAATGCTCAAAGGTACCTGTATTTTAATGGTATTTGTTTTTCATACAATAAATTTGGACACAAGGCCATAGAATGTAGAAGTAGAATGAAAAAAAATGTTGGATCTTTCTCTAAAAAATTTTTTGCATGCAAGAAATTTGGACATAGAGCTACTGAGTGCAGAAGTCGAATGATGCATAGATTCAATATTGGTAGAATGTTTCAATCTTTCAATGGCTATTGTTATACATGTAATGTATTTGGACATAAGGCTAACTAGTGCAGATCAAGTATGAATAGAAGTCAATTTGGTCAGAAAAATGTTGTATAATACCTTTTCAATAAACCTAGACATATTTCAAGAGTCTGTAGAAGAAAAAATAGAAGATAGTCTAATCTAATAAAGAGGAATGAACCTGTGAAGGAAGTTGTTCGTACTGAAGTTAAGAAGGAAATGCATAAGATATGGAGAAATAAAGAAGAGTATGATAACAAAGATGTATCAGGAGCTTCAAATACATCTATGCCTCCCTCTGGTGTAGATAATTCACTTAAAAATTAAACCAAGGCATGGGCATATGTCATAACCCAATTTTTATTGCATTTAAATTATAATATGATAAAATGAATTTGAGGAAATTGAATATGTTGAATGAAAATTTTGATATTTTTGAAATGTTTGAAAGAAGTTGACTATCTTTTGACTATGTGATCTTTTGAACTATCTTATACTTTATCATGATTGAATGTTCTTGATGAACTATGTAAGTGCAAGTTTGTGAAAATGTAGGAAAACAGGTTGAAGGATGAGAACACGGTTGAGGTAGGATCGTTTAGCTAGATTGAATGGTAAGCTTGATGGAATATGGGCGCACATTCCACTAAATGACATGATAGTTGTATTTAAAATTTCATATAGAAGATTATATTGATCTAATTCAAAATGATTCAATGCTTAAAAAAGAATAGGCTTGTGGAATGTTAAACATGTGATTTCTTTTTCAATTGTCTATTTTGATCTCATGTTTTTGAATTTGATAGAAAATGATAGCATGGTTAAACATATATGTATATGTTTGAAATTTCATGCTTAAAGGATAAGAATTTCATTTAAAGGATATTATTTGAATAAAATAAAAGCTTATTCTTTATTTGAAGTGATTAATCACAATAATGTTACCAAAAAGAACAGTGATATGTCTACAAAATTTATTTTTGACTTTTTGACACTAAAACCAAGAGAATTTCAAAGTGTAGACATAAGACCAGAGGCTCCCAAAAGGTGTAGAAAAACCTTAACAAATGACCCATTCACCCTTGGATGAATGATTCTTGGATTAGCTTCATAAACTGACTTTTGGTGAAAGGTACACTCGAATCCACTGTTCTCTAATCTACAATTTTATTGTAGGTTCTATAAGTATTGAGTTTAAAATTGCTATTTCAAGTATTAGATTGCATTTTGGTGTTATTTTACTATTTTTAGTTTTCCTCCCCAAAGTGTTGTTTGATCTTGACCCCTGTCCTTTAGTCATAAGGAAATCTAAAGATTCACACCTTAAGTTGACTCACCTAAGGGTTGTAAGCGAATTTTTTGTGTGGATCTCATTTCCTAATGAAATAAAGGAGAATAGGTCTATCTATTATCATTTTGGTTAACCCTCGCTTTACAAAAAACCAATTTTCCATTGTTTCATTCTAGTGAACCTGATGTTTGAGCATTGTATCTTTCTAATTTTGGAGTATATTTCAGCCCTAGATCTAGATTTTGCATTCATTTGCATTGCATTTCATTTAATTGAATCTCATTTATGGTTTTAGGATTGCATTTTTGCATCTTTTAAAATTTGAAAAATACAAAAAATTAGTCAATTTACAAAGAATTTACATAGTATTGCATCATCATTTATTTGCATTACGAAATTGCACATCAATTAGGTCTTCTATTTTGGCATTCATCAATATTTTGCATTTACATTTAGACTTCAAGTTTACAGAAAATTCAAACTCCAATCACATGTCTTAGTCCAGAATATGAAAACCATAGGAATCAACTCAAAAATATGTAAATTCATTTTTCAAAACCCTCGGCTAGGACCTATTCTCCGATGGGTGAATGAGTCCCATATTAGGGCTTTTTCTTGCATTTTTGGGCATCAAAATCTCTATTTGTATGTTCTACTATACTATTTTTAGTTTTTTGTTACAATTCAAAGAATCTTGGTTATTTCAAATTGATCATATTAAGCTTCATTTGATAAATTCAATGCATTGTGTGAATTCAAAATTGCATTTACAAAACATCATTTTTAGGTTTTACATAGTATAATCAGAAAATTATCTTGTTATAAATTTGAAAATGGACAATATGGTTGGATTTATTAAAGTTAACCCTCATAAGTACCAAACTAAAATTTTGCTTGGCATTTCTTTCTCACAACAAGAGATACTTAAACATGTACTTGATGGTCCTCTTTACATAGCTAGAAGAATCAATGACAAGCTTACTAATGGGATATTAATTGATCATGTCTATATAGAGAATGTGATCACTAAAGAATTCCTATTTATGCATTAGAATCATCAACATACTTATGAAAAACCAAAAGCATGGATCAAAATGCATAATGGTTTTTCTTGCCCGATGATAGGTTCCATAAATATCCCTTTAAAAGTTGGCTCAAACCAATTAAATGTCTCATTCACCATCATCCCGAATTTAGACCAATTTCATGTAAAGTTAGGCTATCCATGGCCTCGCTCCATGAATGTTCTCACATCGATTGCACATAAATTTTTTAAGTTTTGATTTGGCAATGAGATGTTTACTATGCATCATAGTGGCTTTAATTCTGTGTCTTCCTATGGGAACTTCTCATTGGATTTCTTTTTGCCCGAGCGTCAAGAACCTATTAGATCTCATGAAGACATATTTTTCAAATCCTATGAAAAGTTTAGGGCAAAGAACATAACAAAATTATCCCCTACCAATATGCCTCAATACATGATTGAGCCTCCTATCCTTGATGAGACTATGATTGAACCAAAAGCCCTTCCAAGTAACCAAGACCATACTATCAGAAATCCTCCAGCTATCTCCTATAAGATACCACAAGATAATCAAATAAGTCTCATTGTGCCTCCTATTGCCAAACATGTTTACAAAGATAAAGAGAAAGTGATTGAAACCTCTCATGGTTTGTTTTGTTCCTCTCGTAAGGGAAGAAAAGAAACCTATGGTTGACAAGCCCACTCCTACATAATCAAAAGAAATAGAAAATCTAGAGAGCATAGGCATAGATGTCATTATATTGCTCATTTGTTACAAGAAAAAGAAGAAAATAACAACATAGAAAATAAAAATCCAAACTTGTCTCAAGAAATGTGTAATGTCTCTCAACTTTTCCCACACATAATCAACAACAACCTTCTATGAATATTGTCCTTAGACCTCCTATTATGATTAACATAGATGATGATAATGAATCTTCTAAGATTGATGAGGAAATGCATAAAAAGCTAAATTCATTATTTTCCTCTTCCATAAACTTAAATGATGATCCTCCTAATAAGGTTGTTCAACTTCGTGCTTGTCCTAGTTTGGCACTTGATGTTGTCCCTTTGGCTAGTTGTCTACCTTTCGTATATGCTAAACTAGATTGGGATGTGGGCAACCTACTATAGGTTGAGTCGCATGTTCCTTGCTAGTATTTTCCTTTTTTTATTTTATTTTCATGTTTCTTTATGTGATTTCATGTGCGTAATGTGATCTTGTCATAGTGTTCTATTTTATGTATCTCTTCATGTGTATTCCTCAATTTGTATCTAAATTCTTATTTATGTCGTACCATTTATCTTTTTGTTTGTCTTGAGTTTTCCTTTTGAGGATGATGCAAGGCATCAACACATTTAGGTCTCTTCATGATACCTAGGAAATAGGGGATTGCTCTACTATTTAGGAGATGAAACAACGCATAAAGTGGGGGGTATCTTTTTACCTATTTCACAAATGTTCATTGAAAGAAAGCTTGTGGATCTCAATCTAGGGATGGAATTAGGTTATATATCTATAATAAGGTGTCATAGGTTGTGATTAAAGATAAAAGAGGGGCTCACCAATAAGCAAGAGATTAGAAAGATAAGAAATATAAATGACATGCAAAACCGGACAATATGAAACTAAAAATAAGAATAAAGAACTAAGAATGGAGAGAGGGGCACCTAGAAAACTGAAGAAGCTTGAAACAAGCTCTACACTCATGAAAATATAAATTCCAATGCACACTAAGAATCATCCACCAGTAGGGGTGATTAAGTCCCAGTTTAGTGTTTCAGACCGAAACTAGAATCTAGAACTGCTAAACCAAGATCTACAAAAAATGCCTGAAATCTGGTATATTGGGACTCATACGCCACAAGTGGTGATTTATGCCTACTATTAGGGTTGATCTAATTTTTTTATATCCTCTAGTGGTCTTCTATAGCTTCTCTCCTTCCAATCTCTAGGTCTGAAACTTGGAATTCTACTCTGTAGGTGACTTTCTATGATGCTCCAATGTAGATGACAACTTTGCCAACTTTCTCCAATCTTTATCTTCAATGGATCTTCAATCTAGATCTGAAAATCACACACCAAAGAGAGGGAAAAATGTTGTTTTGTTAGTGGATAGGGATTTCCCTTGGTCAAACCCCGTTTCGGTTATGAAACGATGAAATGAAATCAAATAGAATGAAGGAATGATGAATGGAAAATTATGCTATGTTGCAACTCACTATACCCTTGGATAAAAGGTTGCAATCTTGTGTGAAATGGATAGCATGAATGTAGATATTTACTCTTGATGGAATGCTATGGATCTTGACTTTAATGCTTTCTTGAATAATAAAAACCTACATCACAAATGTTATCTCAAAAACAAACATGATGCATGATGACTTTGACATGATGCTTGAATCTTGAAAGTAGCTCTAAAATGCTTGATAATCAACTCTTGAATGCTCTTGTGATCACAAAGTTTCTATAAGATTGCTTGCATAAAACTTCTAGGATAAAATATGTGAAATAACATTGTACTTATAATTGTTTATGCCAGATTTCCCAAAATTATAACACTACAAGCTGACATCAGATCTAGGAAAATAAAATATTATCAATAATTTTAATTTAAAATAGGTCCAAGGTAAGCTAGACTCATAAGCCAGTTGTGGCGTATGAGTCCCAGTAAGCTAAGCTTGGGACACAAATTTCAAAAATTGATAAGTTCAATGTCAAATTCAGGACTAGGCCTCGAAACTTAGGTGGGACCAATATGCCCAGGGTGGTGTATGAGTCCTAGATCACTAAATATAGGTCATAGAAATGAAAAATATAAATTATGATTGGTCATTAGATATTTTCTAGGATTATCCTCAGAAATATGGATTAATTAAGGCTTGTGGATGCAAAATAGGCCCAAATAAGGCATAAGGAAGCCCAATTTTAGCAGGGAGGGCCCAAACAAGTGTGAAAATATAAAGGGGTACATTTTTCTACACTAAATTTAGACCCCACTTAGTGTGATGAGAAACTTGTTTCCAACTCACACTAAGGTAGACAAAATTACATCAAGACGGGTCCAACTATACCAATCCTAGTAAGATAGGATGCTAGTTATCAAAATGGATGATCAAACCCCCAAGATCAAGATCCTATGGAAAACCAAAATAGGAACAAAAAAACACACATGTAAATGGTGCACCACTTGTAGCGGAGTTGGCTAGGCCTTGGGGTTTGCATTCCTCGAGGTCATAAGTTTGACTCCGCTTCATAGTGGGAAAGATGTGGGTTAGCATATAGTTTTCCAGTTCCTACTCCGCTGACCCAAGGTATAGGAATGGACTTTACCACAAACATTAATGGATGGTTCTGGATTTAACCTACAAAAATATAAAATGGCTCTGCAATAGTCAAGGCACCAATGGTCGTCCAATGGTCAGTATGTAGAAAGAGATAGGTCTCTAGGCATCCACCAGAATTGAAGTCATGTCAGAAATTTTATTCATCAGCATGGTCACATGGGTAATCAAGGGAAATATCATGAGGGACCAAAGAACCCATCAACTGGACATCGATCGTCTAATGGTCAAAATGCAGAAAATGACAAGTTTTCTCATCCTCATCAGCCTCAAAGTTTTTTCAGACAATCTAGTTGTCAACAAGGGCCCATGGGAAAAGTAGGGCAATATCATGTGGGAGCACAAAACCAACAGATTAGATAGAGGTTCACATGACCTTAATGGAAACCATTCAAGCAACAAAGACATTTGGATAGGTCTAAAAAGCCAATCTTTGATATTTATGGAGATAGGGTTTTACAAAAAGAAGACAAGAGTCATTTAGATTGCAGATATGCTAACAGTGAAAAGGATTTGAAGGCACCTCAACAAAAAATAAAGCCATCTTCAGATAGGGTTCCTCAACCTCTAGGAGATCCCTTCAATCCAAAGATATCTAATGTAGATCGGTTATCGTATGTTGCGGTCTTAGGGAGAGGAAAAAACGGTAAAGAAAAGGGTATTTTCCAAAGTCTGCAAAAAGAAAAACCTCTGAAAGATGGGAATATTTCAAAGAAGAACAATGGGGAGAGACAAGGTCATCATAATGAAGAGGTATTTAAGTCAAGGCTCTCGCAAGATCAACACTTTAAACAGTAGAAGAAGAGAGGTAATTAAGGTGATAAGTGTTTTTAGGGGAATAGAAATAGAAGCAATAAATTAAGGTATTCATCATAACAAAAAAAGATCAAACAAAGCAAAGTATGGAGAAGGAAAGAAATGCAACAAGGGGTCGATATGCAAAATAAAGGGGTTCGATCTTTCAAAAATCCAGATGATTCACATCCAATAGATGATCATGAAGTCATTAAGGGTATGTGTAGGATCATCATGGAAAAAACAAGCCCTTAAGTGGCAATAAAATTTAGAAAATCAGAGTTAGGAAACTTGACGTAAAAGTTTGAATAAGTTATCTATATTATATTAAAAATATGTAAGAAAAGAATCTGTAGAAAATTGAATGTAGTTCTAAAATACTAGGTTTTTTTTTTTCTTAAAATCTATTTGGTGAAAATTTGGAATTTCAATGCAATAGTACTTAAATTTCAAGGGAAAAATAAGAAGTAGGTGTCTGTCTGACCACCCTAACCACAATGAAATGATAATATTTTTTTATAAGATTTTAGATATAAGTAGGGGAATCATGTCCCGATGTCATGCATATTTTTTTCTAATTTTTTTCTAAGTAAATAATTAATTATGATTTTTTTATTACAAAATTTTAAAAATATAAAAACTCGTATGTCTGACCAACGTAACTTGGTCAAAACTTCATGAAATTCAATTTTATTTTTTATAATCCTATATTATGTGAAGCATAGAATGTTATGCATGTTTTGGATTTACAAAATGTTATATCATTTGAAAGATATGGATTTTTATCAATCATCCTATCAATTAGGACTTTAGTCATGATTCAAATAGAAAATGAATAATAATTAATTATTAAATTCAAAGTAAAGCATAATTTATATTGGTGGAAAGCTGAGAATATCCTTTAAAAACCCTTTTCATTTCATCAATTTTGGGTTAAAAAAAAGTTGTTAGCCACATGGGCCATCATATCACTTAGATATCGCCACTTTTAATATTTAACCTTTCCAGAACACATGATCCAACCACAAATTATAGATCTAAGAGAAAAAGCACTTATTTGTAAGTTCTAGAACCTTACTTTGGATTTAGAGTCTTTAAAGAATATATTTTTTGAGGAATGGGAAGGGGCTATCAAAGTTTTTTACCTAGATTAGAGCAAAGAAGTCTTTGTTGTTTTATTTTCAAATAAAATATTTAAAGACAAGGTTTTTAGAGTAAAGTCATGGACATATCAAGGCTCTGGATTATACATGCAAAACTGGACTCCAAATTTTAAGTCCGAGGAATTTTTTGTTCGTTTTTCCCCTTTTTGCTTCCAATTGCATGCCCTGCCCATGGAGTACATGGAACTAGATTTATTAGAGATCATGGCTAATCAAATAGGAATTTTTCTAAAGCATGATTTCTTATTCTTTATTAATCCTGCAAGACTGGTTAGGATGTTGTATAGGAGAAAATTTGCACCCCTAATGTAAATTCCCCTTTTACCCTCCTTTACTTTAGAAAACCAAGTCCCAAGGCTAAATTCCACCTAAGCCCGCTACCTCCATTCCACTTGGTGCCTATTTTGAACATCGGTAGAAGTGTAATTATCTAGGATGCCTGCACAATGCGCTTATGTCCCTGACAAATTCCTACATTTGGATCCTGAAGAGGCATTACAATTCCCATTGGGAGTTGACTTTTAACACCCTCTTCGGCCGATCGACCCGAATATGACTATTTCCTTCATCTCTTTCCTTCAAATTCACCATTTCACTCTTTCATTGGGATCTCTCTAAGCTTTTCTAGAACTTCTCTAGCTTCACCCTAGCCTTGCTTGCACAACTTCATACACCTTGTTACAACAACTCTAAGCTCTTTCAATCCATCACACAACACTCCATCACTTCAGTAGAGAAAGTGTGGAAGAAGCACCATTCTAGCAAAGGCTTGAGTTCCTCTCATTTGTATCCCCCACTAGCCTTGAGCACTTCGGGTGGAGGTGGTAAGCTTTAATTCCTCTCATCTATTATTTGATTGAGTAGCATAACACTTTTTTGTAGTGATTTTGTGTTTACTTCATTTCCTACTTTTCTCTCTATCTATCTTGGCTACCCGTGGAGGTGAGAACACCAAAACGGGGGTTTGACTGAGGAAAACCCCTATACAGCCCCAACAATTTCTCTCTCCTATGTGAAGGTATCGAAGAAATTCACACACTAGAAGTTTCATCACTTGCATGGTCGTAAGTGTTTCCTTTCCCTTCTCCTTATCTTCATCATCTCTATTTCACCTTGTTTCTCTCTCATTACTTTGTCTTGCTTTCTTTCTTTGTAGAAGTTCTCAGTAATCAGATTGCCAGTATTCACTTAGCTATTTTCTAAGATAAACTTGCTCTCTAGTCCGTATAGGATGCCAATGTACCTCGGGGATAGCAAAACACTGCGTTGTCATATGTATTCTATGTTGATGTCCTTTTGCTGAGGGCTTGTCAATTTGTCCTGAGGATCCTCGTGACCTTCTCTTTCTGGTTCTAGAACTCTCGCCGCTATTCTTTGAGGTAGTTTAGGGAAGTTCACCCCGTGAGGCTCTCTGAGTGAAGAGAGCTCATGAGTAGCAAATCACCCTTCTCTACACTTTTGTGAGCCCGACGTGAAGAACATCTTTGTCAAAAACTAGGAATTTATATACCCTTACTTGGCGGGGTCATAACTTTCGACTCGGTGCTCAGAATTCAGAACCATTTGCACCGTTGGAAAGGTCTTCTAGAGAACTAATTGAGTCCCTAAAACACTAGTGCTTATGGCAATCAAATTTTAGGGAACAACATAAGTTTTGACATCAAATTCCACTCTAGAGACCCCAAAAAATGAAAATTACTAGAACATAGAAAATACCGAAAAAAAATAATGAATTTAATATCTTCTTTTATTAGTTATGTATCTAATTTGTTTCAAAATGTTAATGATGTTCCATTTCATGCATGTGAGGGTGACTTGGATTTTCCTATGTCACTCGATGTCTTTGATCCTTCTCATGTAATTCCTCCTACTTCGAAGGACATTTTGTTGCAAGAAGATGAAATCATTGATACCTTTCTTAACATTACTCTACCTTCTCTTCATTCCAATGCACTCTCTTCTAGAGATGATGCATTTGTGAATGATGAGTCTACTAATCATTCCAATGCACTCTCTTCTAGGGATTTTGTGGTTGTGAATGATGAATTTCTTATCTATTCTAATGGACTCTCCTCTAGAGATGATGCATTAGTTCATAAATGAATCTCCTTCTGCATTTGATCCTATTTGGATCTATGTTGAGAATATGTCTTCAAATAATCATTCTACTAATTGTGATGATTCTGTAAATGTAATATATGTCTTTGTTGCCCCTCAAAGGCCTAAGAGACCAGTGATTTATGTCACTCCAACTAGTCCTTCTCCTAAAAGGGTTTGTTTTATTGATGGTGTTCCATTTGATAGTGATTCCCTTGATCTTTCTAAGGCTCCCTCTTATAGAGTAGTATCCCATACCTATAATACTAGAATGAATAAAAAACCATGCCTTCTTCAAGCACCTGAACCTATGACTAAAGCACCTAGTGATTACGATCCTATCGAGAAACCTTGAGTTACTCCAGCTAAGATCTCACTGTGGGACTTGCTTCAATCTACTCTGGTTTATCAAGGTATGCTTCAGGAAGCCTTGCAAAAGGTCCTATTGCCTTCTTCTGCTCGTCCAATAGATGTTGATGCATTGATGGCATATATTCATGTGGATTTTCTGAATACCACATTCTATCCTCAGGAACACCTACCTTTGGAAGTACAAAAGCAAGCGGACCCTCTAATGATTATAGTTAACACTAACAAGATTGGAATTGGACGTACTCTTGTTGATGTTGGTTCGACGCTTAACATATGTAGTATTGATCTATTACCTAAGATTAATATTGATTCATTCTCTCTTAATGCTTCTTCTGTCGAAATTCATGGGTTTGATAATGTTGGGAGAGAAGCTCTAGGTACAATAGTATTACCTTTGCAGCTTGGACCTATTACTGTACAAACTCTTGTATATGTTATGTCAGAGAATTTACCTTATAACCTTCTTCTTCATAGACTATGGATTCATACAATGGGTGTAGTCCCATCTACCTTGCATAAATCAATTAAGTTCATTTGCAATAATCAAGTAATCATGTTTAAGGTTGACCCTGATGCTATGCACCTATCTAAGATGGCAGTTGTTGGTCAAGCTTCAGTTGTGCCTACTCTTATTCCTTCAGTGTCTTCCAATGTGTCGATGTTTACTCTAACATATCTACTACAAAGGGTGCTCTTGAGATAGATGTCCCTGAAGAAGATCCTTCTGAAGTGAGAAATCTTAACTCTTCTCCTTTTGCTTCTCAAAGGAATGGACGTCTTGGTGATGATTGGGGTGCTTTAGAATTTGCAGATTCCCTCATTCAGGAAGATAAAGTCGACCCGATCCACCTAGACCCTTTGATAACATCATCTGCACCTGCTATTGAAGATGGTTACTCTTTTGCATCGCAGGGTAAGGTGAATGCAAATTTGTAAAGTTTTCAGTGTTGATCCTCCTTCTAAGGAAGATGATCACACTTATGTTAAGGAGGTTAGTGTTGGTAGTCCTATTAAGAAGGTTGATGGTGCTCCCATAAAAGTGTGTGATTCCCCCTATTAGAATAATTCTCTCCATGGAGATCCTCCTCCTTTGTCTCATATCTTTGTATCCTTTTCTTGTGAGCAGTCAAAATTTTCTCCATAAGAGAAAGGTTTTCTTCCTGCTCGTCATTCTTTATTTGAGAAAGAGTGTATTATGTTGTAGCTTCTAAAAGCTCACTTAATTACCCTTTCTTTGCATACCATCTAGTGCCTAGTCATTCCACTAGTGAATGTAAGGCCTTGAAGGATAATATACAACAACTTCACAATTCAGATGTGTGCCGATGCACCTATCTTTTCTTCGCATGACAAGTAGTATTGAGGTTTACCTTTATCCCGTTCTAAATATCTTGCATGGTTATCCTCCCCTCTATGCTAGGGGCAATGATAACTTGTTTTGGAGATGTGTGTCCTTCTAAGGACCCCCTCTCTCTCTTCTCTTTGTCTTTTGAATGAAGCATCCCTTGAGTGGACCCCGCTTTTCTTTTGAAGGGTTCCCAAGGGACCTCTTTGAAAGCTTTTCTTTTGAATGAATTCTATACCGTCTAGCTTGGGGATAGCCTGACTAGATCTCTTTTGTATCTTTGTGTCTAGCTTGGGGGTAGCCCGACTAGATCTGCTTCATATCTTTGTGTCTAGTTTGGGGGTAGCTTCACTAGACCTCACTTTTCAAATAGTGTGTCCCTTGAGTGGACCCCTCCTCCTTTTGAAGGGTTCCCGAGGGAGCCCTTTGAAATTTTTCTAACTTGATGATGGTTTGCGTGACTATTCACTTGCTTGCTCTACAGGACTGAGAACTTGCAGAGCTCCTTCACATCCTTACTCTATGATATAGGTTTCCCTCCTTGAGCGGGGATTTCTTTTATCACTTTTACTCTATGATACGAGTTTTCCTCCTCAAGCGGGGACTAATTTTATCACTTTTACTATGTGATATGGGTTTTCCTCCTTGAGCGGGGATTTCTTTTATCACTCTTGCATTCATTCCTATCTTCATCTTCTCAATTGTATATACCGGATCGAAGATCTACATCTTCTTCATCTTGAGTATATGCTCTTTCTTTAGCTTCATAGTTTTGTAGAGCTATGAAGTCCTTTTATTGTCTTACACTCTTAGGTTTTCTAGATTGTGGTCTGCTTCCTCGATATCTCAAGTATACATTTCTATCTTTGTTACTTCTTTGATCTACTTTACTTAAGCACTCATTAGTATTTGTGCTCTCTAATGTGGGGGAAAAATGTATAGGAGCAAATTTGCACCCCTAATGCAAATTCTCATTTTACCCTCCTTCACTTTAGAAAACCAAGTCTAGAGTCTAAATTTCACCAAATCTCGCTGCCTCCATTCCACTTGGCACCTATTTTGAGCATCGGTAGAAGCGTAACTATTTGGGACACCTACGTGGAGCACAGATGTCCACATGGCGTGCTTACATCCCTGAAAAATTCCTATGTCTAGAGCCTACTGAGGCATTACAATTCCCATTGGGAATCGACTTGTAACACCCTCTTTGGCTGACCAACCCAAATATGGTTGTTTCCTTCATCTCTTTCCTTCAAATTCACCATTTCACTCTTTCATTGGGATCTCTCTAAGTTCTTCCAAGTCTTTCTAACACTTCTCTAGCTTCACCCTAGCCTTACTTGCATAGCTTCATACAACTTGTTACAGTAGCTTGAAGCTCTTTCAATCCATCACTCAACACTTTACACCTCATATCAGTAACATCAACACTCCATCACTTCAGTAGAGAAAGTGTGGAACAAACACCATTACAGGAGAGGCTTGAGTTCCTCTCATTTTTCTCCCCCACTAGCCTTGAGCGCTTTGGGCAGAGGTGGTAAGATTTCACTCCTCTCCTTTATTATTTGGTTGCGTAGCATAACACTGTTTTGTAGTTCTTTTGTGTTTACTTCATTTCCTACTTTTCTCTCTATCTATCTTGGCTGCCCATGGAGGTGGGAACACCAAAACGAGGTTTTGACTAAGGCAAACCCCTATACAACCCCAACAATTTCTCTCTCTTATATGCAGGTATTGAAGACACTCATGCACTAGAGGCTTCATCACTCACATAGTCATAATAATTTCCTTTCCCTTCTTCTCCTTATCTTCATCATCTCTATTTCACCATGTTTCAGTGTCATTACTTTCTGTCGCTTTCTTGCTTTCTAGAAGTTCTCAGTAATCAAATTTCCAGTAGTCACTTAGTTTTTTTCTATGATAAACTTTCTTTATGATCTATACAAGATGTCAGCACGCCTCGGGGACACCAATGCACTGCACTATCATCTGTATTCTCTATTGATGTCCTTTGGCCGAGGGTTTGTCAGTTTGTCCAGAGGATCCTTGTGACCTACTCTTTCTGGTTCTAGAACTCTCACCGCAATTATTTGAGGCACTTTAAGGCAGTTCACCTTGTGAGGCTCTCTGAGATAAGAGAACTCATGAGTAGAGAATCCCCCTTCTCTACAGATGTAAATATTGCAAGATGCAACTAAAAAGAAGCCAACTCACATTGAGCTGAAAACTAAGTTTGGTAATTGGTTACAAGAGATAAGCTGGGAAACCTTACAGGATACATGTACTCAATGTCATTCGATTGGTCACCCAGCTATAGAATGTCCACTGCAAAATAGTAAGTTTCATCAAACCCCAACTAAGTTAAATCGGAGGCAGGGCAAGCTTCATCCCCAGGTCTCACCAAGTAAAATGCAAGCCGTAGATATATATCAATGGGATAAGAATGATAAGGTTGTTCATGGGAATAAGATTCAAACAGAAGTATTCAATCAAGGGCATAAAAACAATAAGGTAACAATCAAATTGTCAGTTCTCCTGCATATCAAGGCTTAAAAGGAAAGAATCAATCCAAAAAAGGAAAGCAATTTTCAATATCCATGGACTTCTCTTTGCTTTTCAACTTGTTAAGGAAAAGACATACCACCCAAATTCTGAACTTATGTTCCCCATATTTTGAAATCAATAAGCATCAACTGGATGAAGTAGTCAGAAAAATAATGTTTCAAGAACCAAAGGCTTTCACTCAGTCTAGACATATGAAAAACAAGGATAGAAGATTGGATTTAGCAAAATATTTCTCTCTGAATACAAAATGGAATTATTAGGTGGATATACCAAAGGAAAATAAGATTGAAGAGGCATAATTAGAGCTATTAGTAGAAAATATTTTGGTATTGTTGGATTCTGAATTGTTGAAGAGATAGCAAATCAAGTATTGGAGGAAGGCTCCTTTTGGGATTGGGACAACATTGATGGTAAAGGGGAAATTAATTGCCTCAAGCAACAAGGTCAGAAAGCCTTTGTCAAACCTTAAAAAAACCTTCAAAATCAGGAGAAAATTGTAAGTGTTGCTGAATTGATTAACTCACAGCCTTTGGATGCTTCCCAGAATTTTTTGCATTCAACTAAATAAAATGTATTAGGGGAATCACAATCACAAGGATTGAAGGAAGATTTTGGTGAGGATATAAAGGACTCCTCTAAGTTGTATTATTCATAGCCAATTTCTAAAACTTAGACCCCTTATCAATCACTCCCAAAGAAGTCTCCAGGTAAGAGAGGTCACAAATCAAATATTACAAAATTACAAGAGGAAATAGAGTCAAGCCGACAAGCAACTTTATATGAGACTATGGTGAGTTCATCAAAAAAACATTCAAGGAGAGCATGTTTATCTCCTCGAGTACAATGAAGATACTATCATGGAATGTGAAGGGAATTAATGCCCATTACAAACGTGCTCATATCAAGCATTAAATTTATGGATGCGAAGCTTATATTGTCATCCTTTAGGAAACTAAAACTTCTAAAAATGCATACAAAATAAAAATTCAAAAATGGCATCTATGGAATTCGGAGAATTCCCCTTCCCAATGGGCCTTTGGGGGATTACCTGCACTTTGGAACCCGAACCTAATATCTATGGTTTTGATTAGAAATGAGAGTAATTGAAAATTCTTGGAAGTTACCAAATTCAGTATCAAATTTGGGCTGTTCAATATTTATGGCCCATCGTCCACAGTGGATAAGAAGAATCTTTGAGATCATCTCACCGAAGCAATATCAAAGTTGGGAGATGGGAAAATTATTTTGGCAGGAGACTTTAATGCCATTGTGTCACTTCAAAATAAAATTTGGGGTATTAGTCCTCCACCCAAATTAATGATAGACTTTAATACTTCCGTCAATTCTAATGCTCTGAGGGATATCATGCCAATCAAGGGTAAGTTCACATGGACCAATAGAAGAAAAGGTTTTCTTCAAATTACAATAAGATTGGATAGATATTTTGTCTCCTCAAATTGGTTCAATTTGCACCACCAGTCTACATCTAAAATCTCACCTTTTCTAGATTCTGATCATTATGCAATTTCTCTTAATATATCAAATATATCTTCTCCACCTTTCAAATCATCTTTTAAGTTTGAAAGTATGTGGCTCAAGCATTCCAATTTTGTAGATTTGATTCATCAATGGTGTTCCAGTTGTGTAGAAGCTGATGCATATCAAACATCAGCTCATGAAATGGAATAAGGAGGCTTTCAAAAATGTCTTCCAATAGAAAGAGCTCATTCCTAAAGAATTGGAATATTTTCATGCACAAATTATTCAACAAGGCTTGGATGAATCATTGTATGAAAAACAAAATAGGAACTTGCAAGTGAAATGGGAAGAGCAGTGTGCAAGAGAGGAAGTCTACTGGAGACAAAAATCATGGGAATTGTGGTTGAGGGAGGGTGATATAAATACTAAGTAATTTCATCCATCTACCTAGATCAAAAGGGTTGCTAAGGTTGTTCAATATTTTTAGGAGATCCCCATGGGTAATTGGCTTTCTAAAGAGAAAGATATAAGAAGGGAATGTGTTAGATTTTTTTCTGAACTCCTATCCGCCCCGCACGACAAAAATGAGAAAAATGAAAAGGATGACATGGAATTATTGGATTCAATCCTAACATCCGTTTCTGCAAAGGAGAATGAAGAATTATTAAAACCATTTATGATAGAGGAACTTAAAAAGGTAGTCTTTTATTTTCCTCCAAATAAAGCTCATGGGCCAAATGGTTTAACTGCACTTTTCTTTCAAAAATGTTGGGATATTGTGTGTTTTGATCTTTTCTAGGCAATTGAAGAATCAAGAAGAACAGGGTCCTTACTCGAATAGCTTAATGTAACCAACATAGTCATCATTCCCAAAGTTAGAGATCCAATATCATTTGTGGAATACATACCAATATCCTTGTGTCATACAATTTATAAGATTTTTTCTAAGGAAATTTATTTGAGGTTGCAACCAATTATACCAAGGATAATTTCTCAAGAACAAGGGGACTTTGTACTGGGAAGAGAGACACATGAAGGGGCTATTGTAGCTCATGAGAACTTGCATTCTATTTGAATTAATAAAATTCCTTCTATCATCATCAAATTGGATATGATGAAGGCTTATGACAAAGTCAATTGGATATTCTTGAGAAAACTGATGTTAAACTTTGGGTTTTCTACGAGATGGTGCAAATGGATAATTGCATACCTCTCAGGGGATAAATTCTCAATAATACTTAATGGGTCTCCCACAGGCTTCTTCAGTGCTTCACAAGGTGTGTGGTAAGGGGATCCCCTTTCTCCTTTCTTGTTTATAATCATGGCTGAGGCACTGAGCAAATTTATCATAAAAAAAAATTCACTTGGGTTATGGAAATGGATTCAAATTGAAAATACAGAGTTAGTAGTTACTCTCTTTTTTTGGATGATACAAACTTATTTGGGAAAGTAACAATGGTAGAAGCAGACCATATCATGTTGGAAAATGTGTCTCAACTTGCTACCTTGAACCTCTGTTAGAGACTTGGAAAATGTCCCCTTGGTGTTCATGACTTTACCTCGTTACCACTGGGAGCTTTCAAAAGAGGCACAGATGCATGGTTTACCTCCTTACCGTGGAGGTCTTAGGTCTTCTTGGTGGTTACACGGTGTTACTGCCTTACCACAAGTCTCTTCTAGTTAAGGAGCGGTTGGGCAGTGTTACCACTATACCACAGAGTCCTTTATCTTTCTTAGTGGTAGCGTAGTGAACCCTTGTTGTTAGGTGTTTGGGTGGTTTACCTCCTTACCACGAGGTTCGTCTGGTCATCTATTGTGGTAGCACGATGGAACCACCATACCGCAGGGGCTTGCAGAATACGACATGGTACAATGGTTACCACCATATCCTGGGTAACTTCAAACTGTGGAGCAGTAGAGTGGTGGACACCGCCATACCGTGAGAACTCTCAGGATAGGTCACGGTAGTGCAGTCATCTCTATACCACTGGGTGCTTATTAGAGAGGCGTGATAGCATGGTGAATACCGCTATACCGCAGGAGACCTATGAAAGTGTAGAGGTAACGCGGTATACCGCCTTACCTTGAGGGTCTATTGGATGGCTAGCGGTGGCGCAGTAGAAGGAGCGTACGATGGTGTGATGTAGTTACCACCACACCGTGAGGGTGTTATGTCTTGGCTATGATACAATGGTGGGTGTTTGTATTTGTCTGGCTAGATGGAGGACGTTGACTAGGGTGACTGAATGTCTATCCTACATGGTTGGTTGTGGACAAGTGGCAAAAGTAGAATGTGAACCGTTGGTAGTTAGACTAGTGCGACCATTGGAAGATCAACAAACTATTTGAGAGTTTAAACAAAATGAAACTCTCTGAATATTTGAGTATGGAAAAATGACAAAGAAGGAGAGGAAGAGAATGCTGCTCTGAAGGAGAAAACTTTGTTCTCTTTGTGTGGATCGAATGTGAAACTTCTCTATATGCTATGAGAGAGTATTGTAATAGAGTGAGATTTCTAAACACTCAAGAGGTTAATCAAAGATCCATGAGAGATAAGATTTATACTGTATGTTGTAAAAAAATATTGTAAAAGTATGAAGATTGTATAAGGGGTTATGTTGTTCAGTATGTCTCTAGAATGGAACAAGATGTAATCTTTGTAAAGCCTTAGTGCCTGAGTTGTACTTGTAACTATTTTGTTGCATGAATAATATAATGGCAATTTGGGCTTTTGGAGTGTGGGGTTTGTTACCTGAAAGGGTTTTCCCCACATAAATTTATGTTCTAATCTTTTGTTCCATATTTCATATTTATTGGTTCTGTTTGTTGAATCTATTTATGCAAGTTGTTGAAACTAAATTTACACATGCTTCTCTCAGAAGGATTAATGTGGGAAATGCACTATGTGTAATTTCGCTTTATCGCATAGTTGTACATGTATTTGAGGAAATTTAATGAAATTAAAAGTTATCGAAGGCACTACAAATCTTAGATGCTTATATGAGATGACTAGATTTTCCCAACAAGTTGTATCAGAGCCTTCTTTTGGTTGTTGGTTCTGGGTATTTCTCCTGCAAAGATTTCTTAGTTTGTCAGGCTTGAGGAAATCTAGAGGAATCGACTATCATATTGATCCGTTGGTGACTGGAAGTCTTGTGGTATTGAGAGACAACACACAGCTTGAAGGATGGTGAAGATGGAGACAATGAAGTTGGCCATGTTGAATTTTTGTGATCTGTGTCTCGTAGTTGGCAGCGGTATAAACTTGATGTATGAGGTGGATTTTCTTTGCTTTGTGGTTGTGTAGCAATAAAGCTTTCATATTGGGTGTCTGTGTGAGGCTCCCTAGTAATATGGAGAGGCCTGGGTTGTTTCTTAGCCATGGAAGAGAGTGCTTATGCCGGGTGGTATTTCCTAGTGTTGGAAGGCATTGTTTTATGTTAACCTCGAATGCATAAAGGCTATGGAGTTAATCATTAGAATATTTGAAAGCTTCTAAAATAGCCTATCTCTTTGTCAATGCATGTGCATATTGGTGGTTTTGGAGTTGGCTTGAAATGGGACCAGGGTTCCTGAATTGCTATTCCTTTTTTAAGGATGTATTGTACTTGCATGTTTATTATGGTTTTGTAGGTTTTGCATGGTCAAGAAAACCTGTTGTTTTGTGGATCTACTGAAGAGCTATTTTCTTGACTCCTTTTTTCTCAGGGTGGTACTAGATGAGATAGTTGTAGCTCTACTTGCATGCTTTGTGCATGGTGAGAGAAGGTGTGTTTCTTTCTCTGCATAGAAATGTTTGGTATGTGGTTAGTCACTCATCATTCTATGGTAATGCTTGATGAATTCCTAGACTCTGGTGCTTGGTGTGGACATAATTGGAAAATCAGATTTGTACTTGATTTGGTGCTTAAGTCAGGGTGCCTACATGTTTGTTCTCTTGTGAGACCTCATATTGTGCAAGACATTGATGTGATTGTGAGTCTTCATGTTTCATTGATTGGATCTATAGGTTCTGAAATTTTGTGGGCTATCTTTACCCATATGTTTGCAGTGGGACAACCTGGAAGTGGACTCTCTATATCCATGCGATTTGATTGAGTGTTTATGCAGACTTGTAAGTTGGCCTTGTCTGTGGTCACTTGTGCATTGGTGTGGCTAATTTGAGGTAAGAGGATGGATGTTAAGTCAATTATGGAGTCCCGTAGCATGGTGAATCTCCTTACTTATGAGATCTTGGTTTCACTTGGGATAATTAGTAGTACAACTATATGTTTGTGGACCTGAAAGTTCTTTTTCAGTTTTGGAGATTGTTGGTCATGATGCTTGGAAAGCTCGGTATAACTGTTTAGTCGGAGCTTTAGCAACAACTGTTAAAAATTTGTCTTCTTTTGTTTGCAGATGTTACTAGGAGGAACTCTTTGATCATATTGATACATAAGGGTTCTTTTGCATTTGTAGGGATACTATTTGAAGATTGTTAGCATTTTGAAACCTTGAAGGACTTGTGTGTTTTGTGGGTTGAGATGCTAATGGTGCTTGACAGGTGATGTTGGTTTAGAGCTTGTTTGTTTTATGTCATGGTACACTCTTGCTTTTGCATTGGAGTTTTGGCATTGAGCATTGCTCTTGAGACTTTGGTTTCTCCACTTGAAGCATGGTATTTCCTAAGAGGGAATGAAAAGATCATGATGTCATATTAAGTTCCTCATTTTGTAGTTAGATCATTGACGTTGATCTTGGTATATTCTTTGTGTTTTGGGTGCATTGATCATTTTCCTGATACTTCATGATGTTGCATTTAGAGTTTGGCATGAGGTGATTGTTTAAAGGTGCTCATGGTTACATGGATAATAAGGTGAGGCTGAATTTCTCTCTAGATAAGAGAAGTGTATTGAATGGTTACTCTAGTTGAATTTTTTAGCAAAAAGTCTGAGGAGCCTAGACCTTGATTGAATGCGAGTTCAAAAAGACCTATGAGGAGATAGTGCATGGATGAGTCCTTTTTTACTTGGATATCTTGGAGGAGCTTTCTCTTTCCCACTCTTGGTCTACTCAACAATTCATTACTTGAGAGGTGGTGCCCATTGTTTCTCTTACGTGTGTTATGTATTTCATTCATTAATGGATCTTGAGCTATGGTCAGATGGTTCTGGAGGATTCATTATGAGAGATAGACAACTTGGTTATCTCCTTGGTGTAAATTCTTTATTTATGATGATCATTGGGGGATAGTTGTGGGATGATTTCTTGAAATTGCAAATAGAGTAGTTTGATCTTCTTTGAGAAGCTTACTTTCATGTGATTTAATTGGTTGAATGTTGTTAAGGCATATCTGTTGAGGACATAAAGAAGATAATACTTGACACAACTGATACTTGGAGGTTTTTTGTAGAAGGATGAGCTACATGTTATGTTTTGCAGATTCTCTTTGGTCTTACTGATCTTTCTAGATATGTGGTTTCACATAACATTGTTTTCTTTGATGGATGTGGAGTACATGGAAGAGTTGTGTAGACTAGTTAGAAGAGATATGTTTCTTGTAGCAGCTTGTTTGTAGGTTTGTGCATGTCAGTGCGGAGTTGGGTCCTTGGAACTACATGGTTACATTCTCCTTGTGTTGTAGATTGGTAGACTTGTTTTTCCCTTTGAAATTGTTTCAGTTTTTTGGCATGACTCATGCAGTGTGAGTTCCTGTAAATGTTTGTTCTTCATCGAATTGTATACACGTGGAGCTTGTAGTTGTAATTACATGGGTTGGTTATGGATGGGACATAATTTTACTAATTTACGATACCTTTGAGGTATGGATGATTGGATGTACTAGCACTTGTTGTGGGTGTTATTTTCAGTCACATGGGTTTATCAGTTGGATAGAAGCAGTCTATCTGATTGTTGTTCTAGTTGTCTTGTTATTTTGTTTTCTCGAGTGATGGTACTATCCTATTGTTGATATCACTAGGATCTTTTGCTTGTGTTCATTGGAATAGTGCATATTCACCTTGCTTGTACCTTTCTTCCATAGGTGGCATGTTCGAGGATGACCGGGATTGTTGCCTGAATGGTGAAGATCTTGGATGTTGTTGTAGAAGTCTTGATGGAGCATGAGAGAATTTTTTAGATCTATGTGGTTTCATAGATGACTATCATTGGTTACAATGTTGGATAGTTAGTTGTAGCTGGATACTTGATTTTGTTGTAGATTGTCTGGTAGAATGTTATCTATGGAAACATGTTGGTTGGGTGTCTTGAATGTTGTTTAATAGGGTCTCAACTGGTGCTGCCAGCATGGTCTTAGTAGTTCCTAAGTGCTCTAGAGGTGGCAGTGTGATCTTCGTCAAGTGGGAGATTGTTGGAATTGTGTGCCAATTCAATGGGTCTTGGGCCTATGATCTTCATTAAGTCTGAGTCTGGAGGAAGCCAGTAAGTCTTCGTCAAGTGGGAGATTGTTGGAAAATGTGTCTCAACTTTCTGGCTTGAACCTTTATTAGAGACTTAGCAAATGTCCCCTTGGTTTTCATGACTTTACCTTGTCACCGCTGAAAGCTTTTGGAAGAGGCATGGTTGCACGGTTTACCTCCTTACCACGAAGGTCTTTGGTCTGCTTGGTAGTTGCATGGTGTTACTGCCTTACCACGAGTCTCTTCCTACTGAGGAGTGGTTGGGCGATGTTACAACTTTACTACAAAGTCCTTTATCTTTCTTGGTGGTAGCGTGGTGAACCCTTGATGTCTGGTGTTTGGGTGGTTTACCTCCTTACCACGAGGTTCCTCTGGTCATTTTTCACGGTAGTGTGGTGGATCTGCCATACCGCAGGGGCTTGTAGAATATGGTGCGGTATAGTGGTTAATGCCATACTGTGGGTAACTTCAAACTGTGGAGCAGTAGAGCGGTGGGCAACGCCATACCGTGGGAGCTCTCAGGACTGGTCACGATAGTGCAGTCACCTCTATACCATTGGGTTCTTATTAGAGAGGTGCGGTAGCACGATGAATACCATTATACCATAGGAGACCTATGAATTTGTAGTAGTAATGCGGTATACCACCTTACCTTGGGGGTCTACTATATGGCTAGCGGTGGAGCGGTAGAAGGAGCCTGTGGTGTTGCGGTGTAGTCACCGCCACACCACAAGGGTGTTATGTCTTGGCTACGATAGAGCGGTGGGCGTTTGTATTTGTTTGGCTGGATGGAGGACGTTGACTAGGTGGACCAAATGTCTGTCCTACATGGTTGGCTGTGGACAAATGGAAAAAGAAAAATGTGAACTGTTGGCAATTAGACTGGTGCAACCGTTGGAAGATCAAAAAACCGTTTGAGCATGTGAACAAAATGAAAATCTCTGAATATTTGAGTATGGAAAATTGAGAAAGAAGCGGAGGAAGAGAATGTTGCTGTAAATGAGAAAACTATGTTCTCTCTGTGTGGATTGAATGTGAAACTTCTCTCGATGTGAATCTACTCTGTATGTTATGACAAAGTATTGTAACAGAGTGAGATTTGTAAACACTCAAGAGGTTGATCAAAGATCCATGAGAGATAAGATTTATACTGTATGCTATAAGACAGTATTGTAAAAGTGTGAAGATCATTTAAGGGGTTATGCTATTGAGTATGTCTCCAAAATGGAACAAGATGTAATCTCTATAAAGGATTAATGTGAGAAATGTACTGTGTCTGATTTTGTTTTGTGGCACAGTTGTACATGTCTTTGAGGAAATTTAATGAAATTAAAAGTTATCAAAGGCACTATAGATCTTAGATTCTTATCTGAGATGACAAGATTTTCCCAACATATCAAAGAGGTTTTAAACAAATATTCTTCAGCATCACGTCAGAAGATAAATGCCTCAAAATCCAAAATTTATATCCTTAACACAAGTGAGGGTGAGAGAAGAAGATAGTTAAATTTTGGGTTTCCAAAAAGCGTCCCTACCATGTTCATAGCTAGGGATTCCATTCATAGCTAGGGATTCCATTCTTTCAAGCCCAAATAAAGCAACCTATTGGGTAAAAGTAATTGAAAGACTTATTTCAAGGATCTTGGTATCAAAGGCCAGATGGTTGTCTCTTGCTAGGAAAATTTTATTAGTAAAAGCAGTATTGTCTTCAATTCCTAACTATTTTCTTGTAGTATTAAAGGCTCCAAAATCTGTTATTGAAGAAATCGAGAGAGTGTTCAAAATTTTTATTTGGAAAGGTAATATTGATGAACAAAAGAAGGGTTCATTAATTTCCCTTGAGGCTATATCATGTGAAAAATCTCAAGGTGGAGCAGGTATTCTAAACCTTTCGAAAAAGAATAAAGCATTTGGTGCAAAGCTTTCTTGGAAAATGTGTGTTAACCCAAAGGCCAAATGGTGTAGAATATTGCAAGGAAAATATTTAGATAGCATGGATCCCACAAGAATTTTCATTGTTGCTAATCCTCCAAAAGGATCAGCTATTTGGAATTTTTTGATCTCATGTAGGAAGTTAATTGTTTCATATATTTCATGGGAGGTAAATAATGGCCAAAGTGTCAAATTTTGGATGGATTCTTGAAATGGCAACACCCCATTGAAAAATAATCTAGATCTTTCTCTGGTAATGGAATCTTTAAAGGAAGTTTGGGGAGAATCTTTTTTGGACTATGTCCAGTCGATTGAGCCTATTTCAAGTAAAGTAATTTGGAAAATAATATCACATCCATCGTTGTCCACCCAACAGTGTAGTATTTTAAAAAATGTGTTGAATGCTTGAATGGTCTATCTTTCTTCAAAGCCTAATAAATTGATATGGGCTCCTTCAAGGTATGGGAATTACACGGTCAAACAAGGTTATAAGGCTTTAAATCAGAATTCAAGACATCTGCTTACCCAAAGGGCCTACTCCTTTTGTTGGGATTATAAATTCTTACCTAAGGTAGGAAGCTTTGCATGGTTGGCACTGAAGAAGTGAATTTTAACTAGTGATCGGTTAGCTAAATTAAAAATAGCCGACCCTTTCATGTGCCCTCTGTGTAATGAAAGGATCGAGGAGGTGGATCACTTATTTATAAGATTCAAGTTTGCACAACAAAGGTGGGAGTTTGTTCTTAACAAGCTTAATTTCTGCATGCCATTACCAAACTCCTTGTGGGACTTGTTTCAAAGCTGGTCAGTTCTTTATAAATATTCTTTCTTTGCATGTATATGGAGAGTACTCACAGCTCTAGTTATATGGAACCTTTGGTGGGAGAGAAATTTGCACATTTTCAAGAAAGTAACCTCTTCAAATGGTGTTGTAAATGTTAAAATTGAGAAAACAGTCTTTGAGGTTGTAAATGCAAGTGTTCAAGAGTTCAGAGACATTAGCTCATCCTTCACTAATTGGGATAATTATGTCCTATAGAAATAGAAGTACTTAAAACTACATTTCCCAGGCAATCTCTTGCAGCCAAAGACATAGAAGTGCAATAGGAAACATGTCAAATGGAAGGATCCCCAAGTTGGTTACATAAAGTTGACTTTTGATGGTGCTTGAAAAGGAAACCCAAGAGAATCAGAGGCAAGTATTTGTTTGTGTGACTCAAAGGGTAAGGTAATAGCTTTATGTTTGAAATATATTTTCACAGGAACCAATATCTTAGGTGAATCAAGAGCTTTGTTGATGGGGTTGGAAATTGCTTGAAGATGGGTATTAGAAACCTTCATATTGAAGGAGACTCCCTATTAATAGTCAATGCTTGTAAAGAAAAGAAGGTTCAAAATTGCAATCTCCAATACGTTCTTCAATGAGTATGGGTCTTGTTTGATAAATTTCAAAACTACCATATATTTTATGACCTCTCTCCACTCTCATATTTTCCTCATCTAGCCGAAATTGCTCAACAGGATGTACTTGATCTAGAGGAAGGGTTACCATATTAAGTGGAGTAGAATGTTAATTGTTAAACAAAAAGGCATGGATGGTGGGTATGTGCAGGATCATGATGGGCCAAAAAGTGGCAATATATAAGTGATATGATGGCCCATGTTGCTGACGATTTTTCTTTTACCCAAAATTGATGAAACAAAAAAGGTTTTTAAAGGAGATTCTCAGCTTTCCACCAATATAAATTATGCTTTACTTTGAATTTAATGCATAATTATTATTCATTTTCTAATTGAATTACAACTAAAGTCCTGTTTGATAGGTTGATTGAAAAACATCTATAGCTTTCAAATGGTATCACATTTTTTGAATTTGAAACATGTGTCACATTTTATGCTTCACATACTATAGGATTAAAATTTAAAAAATTGAATTTCATGAAGTTTTGACCAAGTTAAGCTAGTCAGACATACAAGTTTTTATATTTTTTAAAAGTTGTTAAAAAAAATCATAATTAATCATTTAATTGGAAAACAATTACAAAAAAATATGCATCACATCGGGACACGAGTCCTCTACTTATATCTAAAATCTTATAAAAAATAATTATCATTTTATTGTGGTTAGGGTGGTTAGGAGGATACCTACTTCTTATTTTTTCCCTAAAATTTAAGTACTACTGCATTGAAATTTCAAATTTTCACCAAATAGATTTTTTTTTTAATTTTTAAATAAACCTAGTAGTTTAGAAACAACATTCAATTTTCTATACATTCTATTCTTACATATTTTTGAAATAATATAAATAACTTATTCAAATTTTTACGTCAAGTTGCCTAACTCTGATTTTTTGAATTTTGTTGCCACTTAAGGGCCTGTTTTTTCCATGATGATCCTGCACATACCCTAGTATTAATATATTAATTTTCTTGACTAGGGCAAGGAAATTTTTGTAGGATTTAGAATTATTCAAAAAAATTACATCCTTGTGTAATGATTAGTTCATACCATGTTCGTCACCTCGAGGCACATTGTGCTACCGTCATTGGTACCATCAAAGTAACCCAAATTTTTGCAGCAGATGACACGGTATGCTTAAGATATTGGTGATGGGATAGACCATATTGATGGAACCTTCAAAATTTTCAGATTTTGAAGGCCCATGTAAAATTTCATCTGCACACTCAGAAGTGCACCTGCAAAATCCACCCAAGTGACCTACTTTGAAGGGTCACAATTCAAAGCTAGTTCATTTTCATGCCAAACCCCTTGGTGGACACATTCACTTGACATATGTGAACATGCATGTCAGTTTTTAGTTTCCCATGATGAGTTTTGAAAGTGTTTTAAAAGGCGAAGCTTGAGGGTTCTGGCACTATTTTGTTATTTGCAAACTCTCTATCCTACGAAGTGGCCTCTTGTTCAAGCTTATATTTCACAACTGGATGATTTTCAAGACAAATGGGTTGTTTCTCTCCATTCTCCCTACATTCATGTACTCCCTGGTCTAGTTTTAGAGCGTCATGATCAGATTTGATATTTTTCCCTAGTCAAAAGAAAATGTAGTTTGTTCACTTTTCGCATCTGTATTTTCAGAATATTTCAAATTGGTTAAGTTTGACCCTCAATATCTTTTCACTAATGTGGATTGAAGGAAAGCCCTCTTGAACACATATTTAGTATACCCAAATAACCTAGTGTATCTAGTAGAAGTTATGCAGGTGATGATTTGATATTTGTTTTCAAAATGGCAACTTGGTGAGCTTTAATTGGTTTTAAACATGAATAGTTGCAGAAAATTCTGAGTAGGCCACTTTGACATTGAATATCTTCCACCTTGTGATTGTTTTTGCCAAGTCATTTGTTGCATTGCATTCTCGATTCAAATGTCTACATGCCTATAAGTTTTCATGGCTCCAAGAGGTCGTTTGACTGATTTTCCAAGGTGATTCTAGGGCCCACTTGACCTGTTTGATTCACTATTAAAATATGCCAAAAAGCAAGTTTTAATGGCAACCCAATTCATTTTTTTCATCTCAGGAGCATTCAGAAGCAGCCTTATGGTCAGTTGAAGTGAGATTTGTTTGAAAATGATTTTTTTTTTAGTCGGGCCCACATGGGGACCTAACATGCTTTACACATGAGAAGGTGAAAATGTTATTGCAGATACTTATGATGTGGATGATTTTACATATGATGTTTATAGGAAAACAATTTGATTTATTGAGAAGAATAATTTGAAAGCAAACCTTTGTTTAAGCTTTTGTCCCTTCATAATAGTTGGCTACAAAAAAAGGCCTCGTTTCAAGAATGTAAAAATTAAGGATGGCCTACAACTTAGAGTGCATGTATTTGGACAGCAATAGAAGTTATTGTGCCTTTGTAGAAGATGGTTTTATATTGGATATCAATAGAAATGATAGCTAGGAAGAAAATTAATTGGGTTATTGAGTTGCAAAGGATAATTTCCAACATTCTTCACTTGTTTCAGAGAAAACATGGAAATAATTATAATGTAGCGTACAACTCTATCATTGAAATTTAGAAGCAAGGCCAGCTACATCAAGGTTTAGTGCTCTTTATTTTATGGTTTCAAATAAAAGGATAGTAAGGAATAGTAAATTGATGAATTCTTATGCATATTAAGTCTTTGAAAAGGGTGGTGCTTCACTTGAGTTACCATGTGGTAAAGCCATAAAACTATTTAATCTTGCTAGATTGTTTGAATAGCTACATGATATTGAAAGAGAAAATGTTTAATCAAGCTAGCATTGTTTAGATCTCTTGTTTGTTTGTGTAGATGCATACTTACTTACAACAATGGCTTGGGTTTTTCTGACACCCAACTAAGTCTGGAGTTTATTTAGGGATGCATTGAAAGTGGATCAAAACTTACCAAATGTTTTATGCAAGCTCTACAATATGGAACAAAATGTGAAAGAAAATTTTAAATTTGCACGCCTTTTTTACAATGTTCAAATTAGTTGATTATTGAAAATGGATGGAAAATTAGTTATAGATAGTTTTTCAACAAGTAAATTCACATGAAGGTAAATGGAAGTCATTAGCTCGAAGGAGAAATATTTGATACCGCACATAATGAATCAGATAAAGTGGTGTGACCATTATGCTGAGTTGAGGGGGTCAACTTGATATTGGAAGTGTTTATTATGCAGAAACTAAAGGCTTGATGGAGTATATGTGAGTGTTGGTATGGAGACTTTGAAGTGTTTGTGCTACATGAGATGCCTTTATTGTGAGGTTCAAACTATTGATGAATAAAGCACATGTCTACATGGTGCATGGGAAACTAGCATTTATAGTGAACATGCATCAAAATTGTTTGAGAAAATACTACATTTCGATGACCAAAGAGTTGCAGAAATGAGTAGAGGAATCCAACGCAAGAGGCATACTACCAAAACATATAGAAGGGATCAAACTCGAATACATTACAAATCAGAACAGTGGCCTAAATTCATGAATGAAGGATTATTGGAGAAATTTTAAAAGAGTATTAGCTAGTTTGTAAGTGACATCCCCTAGTGCATGGAGCTTTCGTGCCTTCGAGCTTTCTTCTTTTGTTGTGATCTTAGGATGTAATGCAGATCCAAGTATCGGCTCTGAGCAATCTTTTATTCTCACATAGTCTTGATAGGAGAAGATGCAGTTGCATGTTGATTATTGTAAACATTTGTTGGTAGCTTCAGTAAACCCTTTCTTAAGCTACCATGACTAGAGGAAGGATTGCAGAGATGATTTAGGGTACAATAAGCACATCAATGACCTATGAAAAAGAAGCTATGTGGACTGATCTCCACCCTAACCCGCTAACCCACGAGAGTGGATGATAACATGAGAAGGAGGTTGTGGGAAAGCGGGGAAATAAAGACTTTCCTGCCAACCCGAATGATTTTTGTTTCCATCAGAAAAGAGCCATGGGCGAGTGGGTATTGAAAAGTGAGGAAAAGTTTCCCATGAGCCCAAATGATTTTTTCTGTTGTCATAAGAATATGATGGGGAAGTGGGCATTGGAGGAAAAACAAATTATGGGCCTGTGAGAAAATTGAAGTGCATAGGCAAAGTTTCTCAATAAGCCCCATAAAATATTTGAATGCCACTACATTTTAAGGATAATGACATTTAGTATAAAGTGAGGTAAATATTTGTAAAATGTAAAGGGAAGGAATAAATGTTTTATTTTGCTTAATTAAATATTCTTTTAAAAAATTTACCATTTCAAGGGTTTTAAGTGAAAAATGCAGAATGGTGAAGATAGGAAATGGGTAAATATCTTATTTCTTTAAGGAATGAATAAAATTTCTTCACTTATAAAGTGAAAAGTGAAACATCATGGGCAAAGATTTTTATGCAGCTCAATGCAAGGTTGAAAGCTTCCATTATAAAAGTGAATATTTTATTTGCTGGGATTAAAGTTTTTACAGAATAGGGCATTCTTGGTTGTTGGGTAAAAATGGAGAGGAGAATGACGTTTTTTCATAGTGAAATTGATTATTTTTACCATAGGGGTAATTGAAGAGTGATTTTCACCACATGGATAAAATGGAATAAAGACTTTCATGGAGATATTTTTTAGTTGCAAGGATATTTTTGACAGTAGGGAATAATGAAGAGGGTCATCATTATGGGGCATATTTTTCTATTAGAGGGCAAGAAAAGGCAAGATGCATGAATCTGGGAGCAGATTGAAACTTCTTCAACAAGCAAAGGTAGTTACAAATCAACGGGAGCTGAAGATGCCAGATGTCAATTGAAGATGTAGTTTTAGGGTTTCTCCATCTTCTATATCTTCTTTCTTCTTCTCATTTGTACGGGTTCTAAAGTTTTGGTTTAGGAGAAAGAAATAGAGAATTCTTAGCTTGGAGTTGGAGTTTTATTTACAATAAATGAATGTAGTGAATCACATAAAGTGCTGCAGCCATTATGCTGAGTTGAGGGGGTCAAATTGATATTGGAAGTGTTTTTTATGTAGATACTAAAGGATTGATGGAGTATGGGTGAGTATTGGCATGGAGACTTTGAAGTGTTTGTGCTACATGAGATGCCTTTATTGTGAGGCTCGACCTATTTATGAATCAAGCAAATGTCTACATGGTGTAGGGGTAGCCAACATTTGCAGTGAACATGTATCAAAATTGTTTGAGGAAATATTGCATTACTAGGACCAAAGAGTTACAAAAATGAGTAGAGGAATCCACCGTAGGAGGTATACTAGCAAAACACAGAGAAGGGTTAAAACTCGAATACATTAAAATCAGAACAATGGCCTAAATTCATGAATGAAGGATTATTGGAGAAAATTTTAAGAGTATTGGTTGGTTTGTAAGAGACATCGCCTAGTGCATGGAGCTTTGGCACCTTCAAGCTTTCTTCTATCACTGTGATCTTAGGATGCAATGCAGATCCAAGTATTGGCTACGAGAAATATTTTATTTCACATAGTCTTGATGGGAGAAGATGTAGCTACATGTTGATTATCGTAAACATTTCCTGGTAGCTATAGTAAACCCTTGATTAAGCTGCCATGACTAGAAGAAGGATTGCAGAGATGATTTAGGGCACAATAAGCACATCAACGACCTATGAAAAAGAAGCTATGTGGACCGATCTCCACCCTAACCCGCTAGCCCATGAGAGTGGATGACAATGTGAGAAGGAGGCTATAGGAAAGCGAGGAAATAAAGACTTTCCCGCTAGCCTGAATGTTTTTTGTTTCTGTTAGAAAAGGGACATGGGCGTCCATGTATTGAAAAGTGAGGAGAAGTTGCCTATGAGTCCAAATGATTTTTTCTGCTATCATAAGAATGTGACGGGGAAGTGGGGATTGGAGGAAAAAAAATGGTGGGCCCATGAGAAAATTAAAGTGCATGGGTACTATTTTTTTATATAAGCCCCATAAAAAAATTCGAACGCCACTACATTTTAAGGATAATGACATTTATTATAAAGTGAGGTAAATATTTGTAAAATATAAAGGGCACGAATAAATGTTTTATTTTTCCTGATTAAATATTCTTTTAAAACTTTTACGATTTCAAGGGTTTTAAGTGAAAAATGTAGAACGACAAAGATTGGAAATAGGTAAATATCTTATTTCTTGAGGGAATGAATTAAATTTCTTCACTTATAAAGTGAAAAGTGAAACATCATGGGCAAAGAATTTTATGCAGCTCAATGCAAGGTTTAAATCTTCCATTATAAAAGTGAATATTTTATTTGCTAGGAGTAAATCTTTTACAAAACAGGGCATTCTTGGCTGCTGGGTAAAACTGGAGAGGAGAATGAAGTTTCTTCATAGTGAAGCTGATAATTTTTACCACAGGGGTAATTGAAGAGTGATGTTCACCACATGGATAAAATGGAATGAAGACTTTCACGAAGATATTTTCAATTGCAAGGAAATTTTTTGATAGCAGGGCATAATGAAGAGGGTCATCATTATGGAGAATATTTTTTTGTTAGAGGGCAAGCAAATGCAAGATGCATGAATCTGGGAGTAGATTGAAACTTCTTCAGCAAGCAAAGGCACTTACAAATCAATGAGAGCTAGAGCTACCAGATGTCAATTGAAGATGTAGTTTTAGGGTTTCTCCTTCTTCTATATCTTCTTTCTTCTTCTCATCTGTATAGGTTCTGAACTTCTGGTTTAGGGGAAGGAAATAGAGAATGCTTAAGTATGAGTTGGTGTTTTATTTATAGTAAATGAAGGTACATATTTCTATAACACTGTCAATTAGTTTAAGAAAATCAATAAACAATATTGCAAAATTTATCTCCATTTTGTGTTCTCGGATAACATATGGATTAAATATATCAATGATATATTGATTTCTCTTTGCAATCATTTTATAGTTGTGTGATTTGTGTATAGGTTTCTTCAAGTTAAAAATTAAATTCTATATGAAAATTATTGTGGGTTTGAGGGAATGAAATGGATCTTTAAGTATGATTATGCAATAATATGAGAGGTTGCAATTAATGCAAGGCATTAATTTTCAAATGGTGACTAATTTGATATAAGTTGTTGTTTAAGTTTGCATTCATGAGCTTAGATTTGATTCCATGCCTTAGGATTAGGCATTGATCTGTGATATTACCCAGATCATGTTCAAAACCAATATAATCATATTAAATCTCTATTACTTTGGTCTTTTTTCTTTCACGTTTAAGTTATTGGAGTTTCCTATATCTTCATGGTGTTTAAAACAGTATAGAGGCTGAATTTGAGAGAAGTTTACCTAGTAACCCTCTATGTGTTTGAGATGAGGATATCTAAGTTATGTTTTCTCAGCAATTTTCAATGCAAATGGGATTATTCTTGAACCTGATAGAATTTTCAATACACATCACTCATATACCTGAGAACTATCCACTTTCATAGGTCTATAATTTATTGCTTGGCATGAGTTTATCATATATTCAAGCCTATAATTAGGAACACCCTCTTGAGTCCTACGGAGCTCAAAGTGCAGAAGGATTTCATAGCCTTGTTCATTGGCTTTTTCTTGTCTTCAACCTATTGATAGTGCAGATTCCTTTTCCTAAATATTGTATCCCCTAGTTTAGGCATTTTGTTTCTCCTTCGGGTTGAAGGTTCCAAGAAAAATAACCAATACATATCATGCATTACCAAATATTTCCACCTCTCCATCGAATGATGGCTTTTTCCTAACATTTTTTTGTGGGTACTTGCAATGGCGATGAGGTACTTGGCATTTATGTCAAGTTGTAGATTGGAGTGTTTTCACACAAGCTCGCATAATGTGAAGGATTCAATTCACTTAATGTGTTCTATTTGTATGACCAACAATTATGCCTTCCAAAAAAAGTGAAATGCCTTTATCAAAGTTTTTGGGCTTTATAAAGTGCATTCTTCCTCAATATTTTCACTTGATTGTTTTTAGCTTCAAGTTTCCTCTAGAGGCGACATGTGTAGTTCTAAATTCAGTTATGTCTTTTCTATGTTGCAAAGTGGCAAAATGGCATTTCACCCATGGAATTTTAGGGTTAAATGCTTTGTTCATCCATGGGAGTGACTGTTTGAGGATAATATTTCTCAAAAGGACCTTAGTCTGATCTTCAAAGTTGACTGTCTAAGGGTTGAGGAGTCTGTGAGATCAGTGGTTGGTGTGGAGGTTACAAGTCCTAGGGCTCTTCAGCTAATCTTCCCATCCCAGGTTTTTTCTATGTTTTTATCTAATACTATGGATTTTCTTTAGTCACTAAAGGAATTAGAGATAATCACATAAAATATTGTTAATCCCAAGTTTCTTGATAACAAAGCTTTGTTAAATGCGGTCCAAGAGTATAAATTGTTTAATGGGGAAGGGTATATAGGAGGTATGTTCCCTAGAGATTATGTCAAGCTATGTTTGGGTTTTGAAGAAATTTTTGAAGCTATTAGACTGGTCGTGCAGTTTAGAATTATCATTTGCTTTTAAAAGTTCTAAGGAAGAACTATGAAAGGGTTTGTGTGTCCATGGATATTGACATTAAAGAAAAAGTTTATGGTGTGTCTCATCTTCGTGATCATGTACCTCACTTTCCATTTAATTCATCTATTGTTGGGTCAAAGCAAAAAATGTCATATGCTCTAGGTATGCAAGATGTTGCGGGAAGACAAGGGTAACCCTTTGCAGAGAGCTCCAAAGCCATGAACTAGGGTTTTATAGCAATGGAATGAATTGATAATGTTGATCAGCTAGAGAAGGTGTAGGTTTCAGTGGTTAGTTTTGACTTCTTTGCCAAATAATTGCTTCCTCTCAGCCCCTTTGAAGCCCAAGAAGAGAATTTAGTTTGTGTAGAACAAATGGAAGAATAGTAGCTGCTATTAAACATTATCAATTGAATGTCATTGAAGATGAATTTGGATAAGCTAATATTAGATTCACAGTCAGTCTTCTTAGTGTTTATCATGTGATGTTTATAGTAGTGCTTAAAAATTTCAATTGGTGCCTTTTGGGTAGTTAATTATCATGTAAAACTTTGTTATGGGTCCCTATTTCTGGGACATTTTTGTTATAATTTTGTACCTAATTGGGCTATAAGTAGAGGTTTTCTTCCTAGTTCTTTCCTTCCGGTATGCTCTTTTTAACCAGGTTTTGTAATACTTATTTATATATATATAATATAATATATTATAGTGGCTTGTGACTTTTTATTTTAAAAAAAAGAGGAGCAACAAAAAGGTAAACACATACACTTTAAAATACATAAACAAAGAAGAAACAAAAGAAAAAATGGACAGATTAAGCTTTGATCATTTGTCTTGCACACTATGGATCAAATGTAAGTTATTTGTATTATAACATTTACAAGTAGAACATAATGTCCACTATGCAAACCAAACACATGCTCACAAGGACTATTGGAACCTAAGGCCATCTACTAGGGGAGCCCCCAAAGAGGTGAGATGTGTATGCACATGTTCATTATGTCCTCACATAAATAAGAAAGTGGATATGGGAAAGTCATGCCTAAGTTTAGCTCCCATACGTACAACCATACCAAAAGTATACCTCCCAATAACTTTGATCATGTGCCACATAGCATGACAACAGGATTCAGGATGCAAGCAAAGCTTCATATGCTTAACACCCATGAACAAAAAAGATGGCTCCACAGGCAAACAAAGTGTGTTATACAAGGTGGCCATATAAAATATATTTTAAATACAAAATTAGTAATGAAGATACATTCAAAGGATTTTTTCTTAGCTCATGTAATGTATTAATATAGGGAATATTATGCCTAATTTCTCCAAGAGAGGACCAATTGAAGAATAAAAGATTCATAACTTAGGGAATGTAATGTGTCATATCAAGCCACTAAGAGGAATATAACATGCTAAGAGAGATCATGCTCTTGAAGGACATCACACCCAATGTCACCACAAAGAGAAAAACACATCAAATGAAGGAAGAATACTACACAATGAAATATGAGATGCAAAATAATAATGTCAATGTATGCGCCCACTTTAAAGAAATTGCTAAACACCATGTTGTGAGAAATTACTTTAAAGTAGAAAATGATAAATGGTAACAATAAAAGGGACATGAGATATTATTTGGAAAGCCCTATGCCAATTCATATGTTTCCAAATGAAGTTATGTCATGAAAAGGGGTCGTCTAAAAAATGTAATCCTAAAATCACATAAGGGATCCATGGATTCAGGTTCAATATGTATTTGCTACATTGTTGTTAGAGAGCTAGAAATTGTCATCATTCCCTAAATACTCATGGAACAAGAAGAATGACACAAAGAGAGCGAAGATAATGGAAAGATTTTGGGTCAACATGGAAGAGACCTAAATTTCTCGACACCTTCCGTCATCCCCAAAGGAAAGCACAAGACAAATGAAAAAGATAAATGTTTATGCCATAGAGAAGAATGTAGGTAAAAATAGAGGAATGCCACAAAGAGAGAGATACATCAAACAAAATGGTACGAGGGGATCAAATTGCATACATGTAATCAAACAATATTAAAAAGAAAATAAATACAAGACTACTCAGGTACATGAGAATCAACCTATTAGCAGGTCGCCTGCATCCCAATCTTGTTCATCATATACGAAAGTAAAAAAACTAATGAAAGGGAAAACAATGAGTGTAGTAGTAGGTTCATTACCACTTTCAACACTCTTCTTAGGAGAGCTGTCATTTAAGCTCATAGAAGTGGAAAACAATGTATTCAACTCATTATGCACTTCTTTGTCAATCCTAGCAACCTCATCACTGTCATCCAAGTTAATTACAATGGGAGGTCGAATGATAATGTCCAAAGAAGGATTTAGCTCTTGTTGTGGTTGCAATATAGAGTCATTTTTATTTGGCGAAGGGGGAGACTCACTGTGTATTTCTTCAGTCAAGTTTTGATGTTGATTTTGTTTGTTGCTTTCTTTGTTTAGCCTTCGAGTGAGAACACAAAGTCTATTCCTAAACTCTCTACCATTTATATTTATTTTAGTACAATTTTCAAGTTGTGTTTGTGTAGGAGTAGGTTGATCAACGATGGGTTTGTTTTCTTCCCTAAGGGGACGAAAAAAAGGAACCACAACAGGCTATTCAACAACTTTCTCTTTAGCTTTGTAAACAATTTTTTATCCTAGGAGGAGTGATGGGATTGTTTTGGTTGTCTCTTGGTATTTTATAAAAGATAGGCAAAGGATCTATCTTAGTTTGGTCTTGGTTGTTTGGTATGTCTTTAGGTTCAATTGAATAGTTTCATCGAGGATGGGAGTCTCAATCATGGGTTGAGGCAAGCTTCTAAGGGATAGTTTTGAGATGCATTTTGCCTTAAAATTTTGGAAGGATTTGTAAGAGAATTCCTCATGAGATTTAATAGGTTCCACAGGCTCAAGCCAAAATATATCCAATGAAAAATTCCCACTGGAAGATAGAGGAATAGAGCCACTATGGTACACAATAAAGATTTCATTATCAAAGGGAAACTTTAAACATTTATGCATGATCGATGAGACAAATTTAATGGAGCATAACCATGGATAACCAATCTTCACACAAAATTGATCCAATGTCGAGATGATGGAGAATGAGACATCAAATTATTTTGGTCCAACTTTTAAAGGAAGGGTGATCGATCCCATCATAGGAAAATCAAAAACCATTATGCATTTTTATCAATGCTTTTGGTTTATCATATGTTTCTTGATAGAGTTCATGCAAAAGTAAGAATTCTTCAGTGATAACATTCTCTCCATAGATGGGATCAATTAATATCCCATTAGTGGGCTTATCATTGATTCAAGTGACTATGTAAAGAGGACCCTCGGGTGCATGTTTAAGTATATCTTTAGATGAGAAAGAAATGTCAAGAAGCTTTAGAGTTAGACACTTATGAGGTATAATTTCAATCAATCCAACCATATCATCCATAGGATTTTGTTTAATAGTATCCATAGGACCTTGTTTAGTAGTATCCATTTTCTCATCATCTATGAGAACATTCATCACATCATTCTTCTTAGTTTCACTAGCTTTGACAAATGAAATATCATGATTTGGCATAGGATTGTCAAATATTTGCAAGTTTTTGTTAGGAGGGGAAACAAACTTAGTTCCTTGATCATTAATACCTCCAATTTGAAGTTGACCAGAATCAAGGAGGTCTTGCACAAGATGTTTAAGACAGTTACAATGTTCTATATCATGTCCATTCTATCATTGATAATGGCAGTAGGAATTTTATCTAAAGTTAAGATGTAAAGACTTATTAGGCTCAAGAGTTTTAACATGAGGCAAAGTGATCATCTTTTGTTATAGAAGTTGTGGCATTGTGATATGGAGGGTATTAGGTAGGGGAGTAAATTATCTAGCCAAATCCCCAAAAGTAAAATGAGGTGTCTTCTTTACAGCAGCCACTTGGGTATCTACATATTAAGTCGGTTGAGGGGGATTTAGTTGAAGGAATCCTTTATTCTATTCCCTAAAAGGTTGATAATTATTTTCGTTTGCAGATTCGAGCTTTTTAGGTTGGCTAGAGGTGGGTTCTGTGTAACAACTACTAACCGAATTTTGATAAACACAAAGGGTAGTACACAAGTGTACAAAGGAAGGAAACTTTGTGATGCCAAGCTTATCTTGTATCTTAGTTTGTAAGTTTTCAATGAACATCTGTTGAAGGTGAGGGTTGATAATCTTTATCTCAATTTGGGAATAAAGCATTTGGTAGAGTGAAATAAAGTCAATAACCTTTTCATCATCTTTTTTCTTACATCTCATCAAATCAGCTAAGATCATCTTAGGGGTCATGTGCACTTGGAAATGGTTTATAAAGGCCTCAACAATTTCATTGAATGAACGAATTGAGTTATTCGGTATCAAGGAAAACCATTCTAAAGCAATATCCTTGAAGGACCTAGGGAAAGGCTTAGCTAAGAGCTTAGCTTCAAGGATGAAATCACTATATAAGGTGGTATAGGCAGAAACATTGTTAGAAGGATCTCCTTTCCCACCATATTTCTAAAACCTAGGAATCTCTATACCTTGTGGTATCAACGTTCTCAATATCTCCAAGGATAAGGGATCGCTTTTGACATAGTATGTAGGTTGGCCATTTTGACTTTGTTTTATGGTGGAAATTAGATTTTGAATGGATGAAACATTTTTCAACAATTGGTTAAGGATGGCATCATTGGTTGTTTTTTGAGATGGAGGTGAATATGGTAGACGTGTATATGTGTTTGAGGGGCAAGTGAATGGAATGCTTATAGGAGGTAAAGTGGGAGGAGATATGGTGTGTGATGCCACAAAGGTACTAGGATTGCTAGTAGACATACCCAAGGTAGGAAAGACATTACTAGTAGGTTGCATCATTGTTGTAACTTGAGGGTTGGTATAGGTAGGAATAGAGGCAATGGTAGGAGTAATTTGAGTTCCTCCTCGAATTTGGACATTGTTTGATGATAAAGCACAACTAGTCGTTGAGGTAAGATGTTTTCCAAAACTCTGAACTAGGTTACACACAATTTCTACACCTTGTTAATTTTCAATCATGCAATGTATGTTATCTATGGTAGGGATAGCATTGTTGGAAATGTTAAATTAAGTTCTCACTTGATGTTGTAGGTTTTCTAAGTCTTGATGGATTTGGATTATGTTTTCTTGAAAAATACTAGCAACCATTATTTTAGCACTTGTCACACTCCTTGAAGGAAAATAGTTGTTAAGGGTATGGTCCATGGCTAATGAACTAGTGTCAAAACTAAGAGTGAAAGAGATGGATAACCCAAGATCCACAATGATTGTGCTATCGCGAGATGATATGATTTTCAACCTTCATTTCACTATAGTATTAGCAATAGGACACCAAGTTGTAAAGCTCATGCAAGGGACAATCAATGAATGCAAGATAAATGCAATGAAAAAAAGGGAAATGATATTATTTAATTCCAATTCAAATGAGATTAAGCTAGATGCAATGAAATGAATGAAACAAAAATTTGTTAAACTGAAACAAAGATCTAACAACAACAAACAAAGTAGAAAAACACTGTTTTTCATGCTATAAAATGCAATTTGAAGTCTGACATGAGACTAAATCATAGAGAGGGGTGTATAAGTCCCAATTACGGTTTCGGAAGGGTTCAAATAGTGAGTAAAAATCACCATAGAAATCCCAAAACTCGGGTAAAACAACCAATATTGGAACAAAATTTCCTAGAGGGTCATATGAGTCTCAGATTAGGGTTTTTGCACTAATTTTGGCAAATTCTAAGTGAATGTTAGGTTTTTTGGTTTGTATGATGTCTACACTATATGTGCAACTACAGATTATAAGTGAAATTCAATGATGTAAGAGGAAAAATGCAACCTATATGCACTTTCGCTAATGCAAGATTTAGAAACGCTAAATGAAAATTAACTAATGTAAGATCTAATGAAAAGTAAATGTAAGCTAGATCTAGGACTATGGTGCACTCCAAATCAGGAAATAAGGTTTTGTAATGGCTACCTTCACCAAAATGAAACCTACGAAATAGGGGTTTTCTTGACCATTTAGGATATTGAACAACACAAAAAGAGGGGGTATCTTATTCCCTATTTCACAAAGGTTCATTCAACGAAACATTAGAGATCTCAATCTAGGGATGGAATTAGGGAAAGATATTTGTAATAAGGTGTACTAGGGTGTGATTATAGATTAAAAGGGGGTTCACCACTAAGAAAGAGCTTAGAAAGACAAGAAATGTAAATGACATGAAAAACCTAACAATATGAAACTAAAAATTAGAATAAAGAACTAAGAAATGATAGAGGGGCACCTGGAAAACTGAAGAATTCTAAAACAAGGCCTGCACTCTTGAAAATATAACTTCTAATGCACACTAGGAATCATATGTCAGTAGGGGAAATTTAGTCCTAGTTCATAGTTTCAGGCTGAAATTAGAATTTGGAACTGCTAAATGAGGATCTACAAAAAATGTCTGAAATATGGTATACTAGGACTCATATGCCACAAGTGGTGATTTCGTCCTAGTATTAGGGTTGATTTGAAATTTTGATATCCTCTAGTGCTCTTCTTTAGCTTCTCTCTCGTCTAATCTCTGAGTTTGAAATAAAATAAAATTCTCTATAGGTGACTTTCTATGATCTTGCAATGTAGATGACAACTTTGACAACTTTCTCCAATCTTGCTCTTCAATGCATCTTCATCCTAGATTTTCAAATCACACATCAAAGAGAGGGAAAATTTTTGTTTTATTAGTGGATAGTCTTTTACCTTGGTCAAACCTCATTTTTGTAATTAAACCTTCAAATGGAATAAAAAAGAATGAAGGAATGATGAATGAACAAATATGCTATGTTGCAACTCATGAAACCCTTGAATAAAAGGCTACAATCTTGTATGAAATGGCTAGCATGAATGTAGATCTTGAATCTTGATGGAATGCTATGGATCTTGACTTGGATGCTTGCTTGAATCATAAGAACCTACATCACAAATGTTATCTCAAAAACAAACACGATGCATGATGAATTTGACATGATGATTAAATCTTTAGTTGAATAACACTTGATAATCAACTCTTGAATGCTATTGAACTCTCTTGTGATCATAAATTTACTATAAGATTGCTTGCATAAAACTTCTAGGAGAAAATATGTGAAATAACCTTGTATTTATAATTTTTAATGCCAAATTTCCTAAAATTACAATACTACAAGCCGACATTAGACTTAGGAAAATAAAATCCTATCAAGAATCTGAATTAAAAATAGGTCCAAGGTAAGCGGGATTTGTATGCTAGTTGTGGTGTATGAGTCCCAATAGGCTAATCTTGGGACACAAATTTCAATAATTGTTAAGCTCAATGTCAAATTTAGGACTAGGCCCCAAAATTTAGGTGGGACCCATATTCCCAAGGTGGCATATGAGTCCTAGATCACTAAATCTGGGCCATAAAAATATAAAACATTAAATTATGATTGGTCATTAGATATGTGTTGAGATTATTCTCAAAAAGATGCATTAATTAAGGCTTACGAATGTAAAATAGGACAAAATAAGGCATGAAGAAGCCCAATTTTAGCAAGGAGGGCCCAAACAAGTGTGAAACTGTAAAGGGGTACATTTTTCTAGACTACACTTCCATGTTGACCCAAAATCTTTATCTTTGTTTTCACTCTCTATGTGTCATTCTTCATGTTCTACAAGTATTTTAGGAATGATGATATTTATGAGCTCTATAAAAACATTGTAGCAAAGATATACTAACCCCAAATTTGTGGATCCCTTCTGTTCTTTTTCAGGATTTTATTTCGAGGGAAAACCCTTCCTCTCTTTTTCATGGCGTAGCTTCATTTAGAAACATATGACTTGGAACAGGGCTTTCCAAATAAGCTCACATATCTCCTTTATTGTTTAGCATTGATTATTTGCTACTTTATATTAAATTTCTAAAAAGATCAAAATTGGGCATGGCTCTCTTTTACTTCTAGGGTTTTGGACCTAAAAGGAGAGGTGAATTTTCCTACTCTTCACTCAAGAAAAAACCCTTGAGATTTCAATGCAAATGAGATTGAAATCTAACAAAGGGATTGTTCTAGGGGATGAAGGATGTCTAATGAGGGGTACACCACATAGTGTAAACTTGGAAAATAAAATGTTGGAAAAAACAGTGTGATATGCAAGATAACCTAGAAAATGCCCTAGAAATACAAGTAAAATAGAATAGGAAAGGACAATATAAATAGTGTGCACCTAAAAATCATGAAGAGACTTGGATGGAGACTGGAAATGTTACCGATTCTGAAATTTTAGCCCACTGGGACTCATTCACCATTCCAGGTGAATCAGTCCCAAATCGAGGTTTCTGCACAAGAACATGTTTCTTGGAAAAGGGTATCCAAATATGCCAAAATCTTAAAATTGACCAAAAATGGGACTCATTCACCACTTGTGGCGAATGAGTCTAGGTTGGATTTTTTGGAAATTCAAAGTACTGATCTACACCTATTAGTCTACTCTTTCTACTCCTCAAGGTTCCCAGATCTGAAATTTTGATTTCAGGGTTGTAGATGACCTTTTAGTGAATATTATGGCCTTGCAAATGGGGAGATAATCTTGAAACCTAATCTTCAATAACCTTTAAGTCTTCAACGCACCTAGACCTACAATCACACAAAGAGAGAGAAAAACTTGTTTATTGTTAGGGAATGGGGGTTTACCTTTGTCAAACCCCGTTTAGGTAATTAAACCAAAATTATGAAATAAGGTAATCAATCATGAACATTAAATAATGCAATTAGAACCTTTCCATGATTATGGATCTTGAATTGTTGCAACAATTGATGAAGAAACCTACTCTTGAATGCCTTAGAATTGATCTTGAAAACTATCTTGATGGCCTTCTGAAGACATGAAATCCCAACTCTTGTATGCTTGACTTGAGAGCATGAATGTATGATGAAATGATGATTTGAGAGCTCATTTATATAGGCAATAAACTCACATAACTGTTAATTTGATTCCCAAGGTTGACATTGAAGAAATTTGAATTCAAAGCCCACTTTTCCTGCTCAGAGCCTTAAAAATAGGCCAAATGCGACTCATTCGCCATCCTGGGTGAATGAGTCCCACCTGAATGGGACTCATTCACCCAAGGTGGTGAATGGGTCCCACGGGGGCTACTTTTCATGCTAAAGTGTCGGGGAGTGAAGAATTTAAGCTTCTATGTTGATTTTGTTGGGTCTTTGATCAAAATATGCCTTGGGATGCACAACATGGGGTCATAGGGGCCTATTAGTGATGAAATTAAGGTCATAAATGAAATGGGACCTAAAATACAATTTGAAAGTGTGAATAAATACACTTTACAACATTAAATTAAGGAAAAATTAGGTCTATTTAGCTTAGAAGGTTCCTAAATCCCATGTGTATGTGTACAAAACATTACAAAACTAGATTAGGTCCATTTGATTTACAAGCCTCCTAAATTTAATGTGAAGATGTAAATAAATGCATTTTACAACATCAAATTAGGATAGAGTTAAGTTAATTTAGCTTAAAATGGGCCCAAGACCTAATGTGGATGTGTAAAACACCTCACAACACTAGATTAGGGTGATATGAAGTCTAATTTATCATTAATTATTCCCATATCAAGTGTGAAAATGTCAATGGACATATTTTTTGACACTATGTTTAGCCTCCACTTTAGTGAGAGGATGAACTTTCTTCAAACTCACGTACATTCAAGAGGGGTCCAATTGTAGCAATGCAGATGATAAAGGATGACAAAGATCAAGGCAATAGTGAGGCCCCTAGGATCCAAGATCCTAAGTCAAACTGACATAAGAACAAGAGGACACACACAAGGTACATAATATGTAGTAGAACAAGATACACAATCATGCAATGTCAAGAACTAAAAGAAGTAAAAATGAGCAATAAACATGAGGTGGATCAAAGATGCACTCACTCTGGGGCCATGGAACATCAAGTTGTATGTGGGGCGAGTTGTCCTAAAGAAGTGGTTTAGTGAGAAAGTCATGCCAATGTGTTAGCCTCCCATCGTATAATGAGAAATTCATGCCAGTGTGTTGGCTTCCCATCATACAAACCATACCAAAGTTTTCCTCTAAATAACTTTGATAAGGTACTACAAAGAAAATTCTGTTGTAAATGCTTTTGAATGTCATGTAAAAAATTTGTTAAAGGGGATTTTTCTTTCTTCAGGTAAGGTCTTCTTCTTATGGAACATTGTGCCAATGTCTCCAAGAGAGGACAAGTAAAAAGTGTTAGATCATCACCCATGGGATGCCTCATTTGCAGCATGCCCTATTAGTATATCGTACACTCTTGGATGGCATCAAACCCAATGACACCACCATGAAGAGGACACATCACAATAAAAGAATGAAAAATCACGCCATGAAATTTTTTCCAAAAGATGTCATCTATGTATACCCCACTTTAAAGTGGTTGCTACACCATAAATGTGAGCAACTTCTTTAAAGTATCCAATGATAAATGCTAACATGAAAGAAGACATGAGAGCCAACTTGGAAAGCCCTATGCCAAGTCATATGTTTCCAAATGAAGCTACATCATGGATAAGTATGTCACATGTGAGTCAACTTAAGGCATGTCATCCATATCCCAAGCTTACTCTTATATATACAAAAGGTGATCAACTAGCCAAAAGAGACAACACCAAGTGACATATGAGGAGAAGGCTAACTAACCCCCTTGCTCCCACCTAGTGTAGGACAAGGGTGAGCCCAAAATGGATGATGATATGCTGCTCCTTGCAATAAGGGAATGCCATGCAATAGTGAGTATGCTATGATCCTACAACTATTGCATGTAAAGGAGCAACAACTAATATTATTTATTATGGTGAGTAAACAAAGTGTCAAATTGATACATATTTAATGAGATATCTACCAGTTTAGAATGTACCAAGGTTTTCTTGAAAGAATTGTTTGTGAATGGTGTTGACATTGATTGAAGGTTTTTGTTTTTAGGGACAATAACCAAGACTATTAGTCTTTATAGGGACATGGATGCCTTGTTCTATAGAATCATATCCTTTCCCAAGTTCCTTCATAAGTCCTTTAGGTTTGAGGTTGGCCTTGATTTTATACACTTTGTTATATATGTGAGCAATGCCATTGTAACTCAATAGGTGTGAAATGTTATCATTATCGAGTTTCCTTTTAAGTGGTTATAAGATGAGCACATGGTTATTTTGTATTTGTGGTTGTTGTGAGGGTGGATGAAGAATTAAAGGATTCTTAGGATGTCCCACGAGGTATGTAGGAGGTCCATTCTAGGGGGATCTAATGGAAACTTTTACATTCATAACCTCAGTGGTCTTGGTTTGATGTATCTCTAATAAAGGGAAATCTAGAATCACTTTTGTATCATCACCTAAGGAAGACACATTACTATTTTTATTTTCTTTTGTCATGATAGTTTCCTTAGGAGGAGAGTTGTTAGAACTACAAACCAAATGCTCTTGACATTCAAGGATTGGTTCTTCTAAAGTGACTTCCTTGCAAGTAAGGGAATGAGCCATGGTTGTATTTTATTGCTTGCCAATGATGGTGTTTCCTTGTTCAATAATGTTTTCCTCATGATTCTTATTGATGGGGTCTTGTAGCACCATAATATCTTCTTCACCAGGAGAGATATTAGGAGAGGGGTAAATTTGATTGTTGTGATTGTCGATGATTTCATTCTTTTTCTCGAAGGTCTCATTCTCTTGTGCCCTAATTTCTACCATAGTAGGAGAACTTTTAGGAAAGTGACAAACAAGAGGTTCAAGATGTTGTAAAGCAGCTTCATAAAAAATAGGGGAGACATCAAGAGAAGGATAACTATGAGTTGCATGGTTACCAATGATTGGACTTTTTTGTTCAAATAGGTCTTCCCAAATGTTAGGGGCATCAAGAAAGGGAGGAATAAGATTCTTATGAGTCTCAATAAGGATATCTTATAACACTAAATTTTCTTCTTCATGTCTAGAGTAGATATTAGGAGAAGGAAAGGTTTGGTTGTCATGATTATCTATATTTACATCCCCATGTCCTATAATGTATTCCCAAGTAGGAGAGGTGTTGGGAGATGAATGGAGAGTAGGTAAAGTATTGGCCATGATCTCATCTTTGTGTGTCATAATATATTTCCAAGGGGGGGGACAAACAAGACTTTCATGATTGTTCATGATTGTGTCTCCTATCACCAAGATACCTTCGTCACTAATACGAGAGGTATCAGGAGAAGAAAAATAATGATTTTCATGATTGTCAATGCTTGCATCCTCTTGTATCAAAACTTTAGTGGATGATCTAGGAGAGATGGAGTCAGCAAGGGCTTCATCTAACATTGCAAAGTCAACACTACTAAAGGGCTTGAGAGTTAAGTTAACTTTGCTTGGTTTGGGTTGTTCATAACAAGCCTTAGTGGATGATCCTAGTGAGAGGAAGTCATCAAGGGTTTCATGTAACATGTATAATTCATCACTACTAAAGGGCTTGGGTGATATGATTTTTCTAAATTTATGCATTTTTTAAATTGTTTCTTTTGATTTTTTTAGTTTTTAATTCTCATTTTCTAATGAATCTGATCTAAGTGAACTACAAACAAAAGTTGAAAATGACAATTGAAAAAATCTAATGCTATCCATAATTTCCATGAATGTAAATAATGCTAGTTCAAATGAATTTAATGTAACAAACAACAACTGAACTGAAATAGAAAAGTAATCAGAGAAAACAAAAGCTTAATTACTAGAAATTTAACTCTATAAACAACAGTTTAAAATTTACACTGGGACTGATTCGCCTGAGGTGGGGAATGAGTCCTAGTAGGGATTTTTTTTAGAACTTTTATATTTTTTTGGTTGATTTTTATGTTTTGTATGTTGTATGACCTAGATCTAGGATGCACATGCAGATTTTGAATGATTTTGAATGAAATTAAATGCAAAACATTAAGCTATATGAGCTTTAACTAATGCAATAATTTGAAACCCTAGAATGCAAATTAACCAATGCAAACCCTAATGCAAGCTAAATCTAGGATGATGATGGAATCCAAATCAAAATTATGATGTTCTAAATGCAAGTTCACCAAAATGAAAATAATAAAATTGGGTGCGGCTCTCTTTCACTTCTAGGGTTTTAGACCTAAAAGGAGAGAGGTCAATTTTCCTACTCTTCACTCAAGACAAAACCCTTGAGATTTCAATGCAAAGGATATTGAAATCTGACAAAGGGGTTGTTCTAGGGGCTGAAGGATGTCTAATGAGGGGTTCACCACCAAGTGTACACTTGGAAAAGAAAATGTTGGAAAACACAGTGTGATATGCACAATAACCTAGAGAATGCCCTAGAAATGCAAATAAAATAGAATAGGAAAGAAAAATATGAATAGTGTGCACCTAGAAATCGTGAGGAGACTTGGATGGAGACTGTTGATTCTAAAATTTTGGCCCATTCGGACTCATTCACCAATCTGGGTGAATTAGTCCCAGATCGAGGTTTCTGCACAAGAATAGGTTTCTCGAAAAAGGGTATCCGAAAATTAAAAATCTCAAAATTAACCCAAAAATGCGACTCATTCTCTACTTGTGGTGAATGTGTCTAGGTTGGCTTTTCTAGAAATTCAAATTTCTAATCTAAACCTCTTAGTCTGCTCTATTTCCTCCTCCAGGTTCCCAGATCTAAAACTCTGATTTCAAGGTTGTAGATGACCTTTTAGTGAAGATTATGGCCTTGCAAATGGGGAGATAAGCTTGAAACCTAATCTTCAATAACCTTCAATTCTTCAAAGTAGTTGGACCTGTAATCACACAAAGAGAGAGGAAAACTTGTCGATTGTTAGGGAATAGGGGTTTTCCTCGGTCGAACCATGTTTAGGTAATTAAACCAAAATGATGAAATAAGGTAGTGAAGAATGAACATGAAATAATGCAATTATAACCTTTCCATGATGATGGATCTTGAGTTTATCCAACAATTGATGAAGAAACCTACTCTTGAATGCCTTAGAATGGATCTTGAAAACTATCTTGATGGCTTTGTGAAGACTTGAAATGCCTAACTCTTACTTGCTTGACTTGAGAACTTGAATGTATGATGAAATTATGATTTGAGACCTCATTTATATAGGAAATCCACTCACATAACCATTAACTTGATCCCCAAGGCTGACATTGAAGAAATTTGAATTAAAAACCCACTTTTCCCACTCAAAGTCTTAAAAATAGGCCAAATGGGACTCATTCACCATCCTAGGTGAACGTGTCCCACCTGGATGGGACTCATTCCCCCAAGGTGGTGAATGGGTCCCACAGGGGCTATTTTTGATGCTAAAGTGTTGGGAAATGAAGAATTTAAGCTTTTATGTTGATTTTGTCGGGTCTTTCACCAAAATATCCCTTAGGACATGCAATATGGGGTCATGGGATCCTATTAATCAAGAAATAAAGGTTATAAATGAAATGGGGCCTAGAATCCAATGTGAAAGTGTGAATAAATACACTTTACAACACTAAATTAAGGAAAAATTGGGTCTATTTAGCTTAGAAGGGTCCTAAATCCCATGTGAATGTGTAGAACACATTACAACAATAGATTAGGTCCACTTGATTTACAAGGGTCCTAAATTTAATGTGAAGATGTAAATAAATATATTTTACAACATTAAATTATGATAGAGTTGAGTTAATTTAGCTTAAAACGGGCCAAGACCTAATGTGGATGTGTAAAACTCCTCACAACACTAGATCAAGGTGACATTAAGTCGAGTTTATCATTAATTATTCCCATATCAAGTGTGAAAATGTCAAGGGACACATTTTTTGACAATACAATTTCCAATAGCAATAGTGTTAGAAATTTCTTTAAACTGGGGGCATTTATCAATGAGGTATTTGCAGGATCATCATGGAAAAAATAGGCCCTTAAGTGGCGATGAAAATTAAAAAAATCAAAGTTAGGCAACTTGACATAAAAATTTGAATTAGTTATCTCTATTATTTCAAAAATATGTAAGAATAGAATAAGTAGAAAATTGCATGTAATTTCTAAACTACTAGGTTTTAAAAAATATATATATATCTATTTGGTGAAAATTTGAAATTTCAATAAAGTAGTACTTAAATTTCAGGGAAAAAATAAGAAGTAGGTGTTTGTCTGACCACCCTAACCACAATAAAATGATAATATTTTTTTATAAGCTTTTAGATATAAGTAGAGGAATCATGTCTTGATGTGATGCATATTTTTTTGTAATTTTTTTTCAAGTAAATAATTAATTATGAATTTTTTATTACAACTTTTCAAAAATATAAAAACTCGTATATCTGACCACCTTAACTTGGTCAAAACTTCATGAAATTAAAAAAAAAATTCCTATAGTATGTGAAGCATAGAATGTGATGCATGTTTTAGATTCAAAAAATGTGATATTGTTTGAAAGCTATAGATGTTATCCAATCATCCTATCAATTAGGACTTTACTCGTAATTCAAATAGAAAATGAATAATAATAAATTATTAAATTCAAAGTAAAGGATAATTTATATTGGTGGAAAGCTGAGAATCTCCTTTAAAAACCATTTTCGTCTATTGGAGCCTAAAATTTCATGTAAATTTTAGGTTCCCATGTGAAATTTGATTTCAAGCATTCAAATGTTCAATTGGAAAATCTGCTCAAGTGGGCCACTTTGAAATATCACAACTTCAAGCTGATACAATTTCACGCAAAATCACCTTGCAGGCATGTTTATCTGACATATGGGAATGTGCAAGCCAAATTTCAGCTTCATACGATCTGATTTGATAAAGTTTCAAAAGGCCAAGTTGAAGGGTTCTACGAAAGTCTGTTGTTACAAAATAAAAACCAAATGGGTTTTAAATAGTTTGATTACTGTATTTCCAAAACAGCTACAAAGTGGTCAAGTTTGATTTTTAATATATTGTGAAGCAAGAAGATTGACTAAAAAACCTTTTGCATACATATTCATGGATCCTAAATGAAGCAATCCTCCAAGTTATAGCTTCCCAGGTTCGGACTTGATATTTTTTCAAAAGGGCAAGTTAGTGAGTTTTCAACTAAATTTGATAGTGGCAATTTGCAAAAAATGCCAAATAAGTAACCTTGAGCGATAAAAGTTTTCAATCTTGATCACTTCATGCCAAATAATTTTGTAACCATGCTCCCCTATCACAACTAAATAATTGGATGTATTTTCATGACTGTTGGAGATTGTTTGATCATTTTATCAAAGCACTTATGGAGGCTACTTGACTTATTCTAGTCACATGTCAAGAAGCAACTTATAAACACATATCCACTTCATTTTAGTATATATTTCAGACTAATAAGGGAATAATTGCAATAAATAAGGTATTATGGAATTTGATTGTTTGAGGTTGTATAAGATTTTTTGGAACATCATGATCATCTTGCACTACAGACTAGTCACTCACTTGGATGCTTACTCCAAACACTAATTTGGAAGAGACAATGAATGGTGAGAATATTGTGAAAGCACAAACTTACCCACTCACAAATTATGAGATTTTTGAATACACTGAGAAGGAGATGTTGAATATCTTTAATAATCTTTATGACATGTTTTTGAAATGCATATCATCTTGCATGTCAAAAAATTTCTTCAGCAAGATAACATTTGATAAAAGGTTCATCCAAAGTATTCCATTATAATGGCCAATGATATATTTCTTCAAATTCACCTAATATAGACTAAAAGGACTCTGACAAAGGTTGTTGCTTCTTCAATCGAATAAAATTAATAGATTCACAACTGGATATGATAATAAATCTATGATGTTGAAGTCAAATGGATCATCTAGTGTTTTGAAAATATTTAGATTGGATTGAGATTTGGTGCCCTCTCAATCATATATAATATACTTCTCCTCCATGCAAATACAAGTTGTGATTTAGTTATCGCCTTGATTGGAAAGTATTGGTTGCTGACATTAAAACTAAGAAGAATGAATTGGATTCAAAAGCTACTACATTTCATGGGCATTGTTCCCAATTGGAAAAATACCCTTGGTAATCTAGCTTGTACATCTACTGTCCTTATGTCTCGACTGACTATATTTGAAGATCACTGCTATTTGTAATATTGCATAGCCCACAATGAGTTCCCTTCTCATGATTACTGTCTATCATATGATTTCATAGTCCATTATATTGATTTATTATCACAAATCAATATTCAGAATGTCATTAAAACCCTTGTGTCTTTATGCAAAATGTGGGACCAAATGTAACTCGCATTGAAACAAAGTTACTACTACATGGTCTACATATATGTAAAATATGGAGAATTTAGATGGGTATATGTGATACTTTACATATTTACTCAAAGGGAAGGCATCAGTCATTGGCTCATTTTAAAATAATTGAGTCTACACAAGAATAAACCAAGGTGTGATCATCATCTGGGCAATGGAATTGAGGAATGGAAGAGGATAGTTATCTGCTTGTGAGGACACCCTCTTTCATCATGATGACATGACAATCCTATGGGAAATTATTGATCTTGGAGTCCACCAAGGGATGTGGAGAGCTTCCATTGTGGTTTAGAAAAACCAAATTCCACATACAATATTCCAATTGATCAACATTTGTTTCAAGAGTTGGAGCAGTGGTTAAGAAATGTCACAATATTCAACAAAAGGAATTTTACTTGACATTGAACTTGGTTTCAGTTGCTTCCAGAGTAGATTGCCACAGATCGTTTATGGAGTATGGGAATGATACAAAGTTAGGGATTAAGTGAAGAGATGAGATTTCGGTTGTATGCATTAATAAATATATTGAAGAATGCTAAGAGCATTTTTACATAATATTAAGAGAAGAACAAATTCATCAAATTCTTTATCTATCCTTGTCAGCATCAAGTCAAGTCACTAAAACTAGAAGCAAAAGAGGAGGAACTTTTCATCAGTGGGCTTCAATGATCAAAAGTGTGGAGGAAGGACAGTTTGATATACATTCAAGTTTCGATATACAACAGTAGCTTGGTGGTGGTCTCGAAATGGCAATAATAGATGAGATATTACATTTGATAGAGCCTTGGCTCGTGTGCAGAGGTGCCACTAGATTTCAGAGACTTCTCTAATGACAAAATGTCTCTCCAAAATTCCAGAATAGAATAAAAATCATTTGCAATAGAAATATCTTATGCCTGAGAAGAGTCTCAGTGATCGAAAGGAAAATAGTTTCCCTTGCTATAATTTTCTTCTACAACAGAAGACCCTAATATCAGTGCAATACCACAAATATTTCAAAGGAAACTCTAAAATATTGTATCAGAGTGACTTATAGGATCGGAGCAAGTTCTTTAAATCTCTTCGATTGTGTGGGTTATGCCAATGAGGATTTTTCGGTAAGAGTTTCACTGATAGCCAAACAATGGAACTTCATCAACGAGAGATATGAAATTGTTGGGGAAAAAATAAGTCTTCTCGATGCTTTATGTCACCCTGATATGCTAGTGCATATGATTGAAATGTAAATAAAATATTGAACAAAATACGATCATGGTAGAAAGAATATTACTTTGGGATGAGTCTAAAATTCACATTTTCTTTAATAAAGGGATTATACGATGGATGATAATTTTACCTAATGGGTAAAAAATTATAAAATATTTGCACTTGGAGGTGGAATTTTTTTCACCAGAGGAGTTACAAGAGTGGGTAAATATTGTTACATAAAAGACGTATTTATTGGGGGAAAACACAAATAGAGATTTGTTTAAAGTACTAATCATAATGGGATTGTTTTGATAAAGGTGCAATCACGATATTTCACTTAAAGGATATTTAAAGTTCAAATATTTTCACTGGAGTAAAACACTCCTCCTAGGATTTTAAATCATTTGAAGAATTATGGAGAGGGTAATTATTTCACCCAAGGCATAATTTATTAAATTTGGTGAAATATTTCAACCAAGCAAGATATAAAGAGGATATTTTCCAGCAAAGGGATTAAGATTAATGAAGATTATGAAAAGTATTGTAAAATAATGATTATTATTCATGAGAACGCAAAGATGGAGCTTAAACTATTTAATTTTCTGAAGGTAATTAATTAAATATTTTTATGGAAGAAGAAGAATACTGAAGAGATGCAGCAAATAGATATGAGGGGTCATAACCCTAAAATAATGTATATATGCCAAATGAAATCAAAGGAGAGGATAATTAGGAGTTAGGTAGGAGATATACAAAAAATACTTTCAGAATGTTTATCATATAAACTTTATTGTATGGACCATGATGCCTGCATAAATTTTGGCTAAAATCAATGGAAGATCTTTAATTTTGTGGCTCAATATTGGTGTCAATTGTTTGTTCAATTCAAAAGCAACTAACTAGCTATCTCCACATTGGTGTTTGTCTATTATTTGAAGTTGCATATCCAAGTTGATATTTCAATTTCATCAAAACACACTTGTTGTTATTGTGTAGTCAAGTTAATTGGTTTCTGTTGAAGAATTAAAATCCTTTTAATTCATTACAGTAACTTGATAAGATCAATTGGATCAATAAGAAGAGTCTACCAGTCGGGTATGTGCAAGATCATCATGGAAAAAACATGCGCTTAAGTAGTAATAAAAATTCAGAAAATCACAGTTAGGAAACTGGACGTAAAAATTTGAATAAGTTATCTATATTATTTAAAAAATATGTAAAAATAGAATCTGTAGAAAATTGAATTTAGTTTCTAAAATTAAAGGTTTATTTAAAATATAAAAATCTATTTGGTGAAATTTTGAAATTTCAATGCAATAGTACTTAAATTTCAGGGAAAAAATAAGAAGTATGTGTCTGTCTGACCACCCTAACCATAATAAAATTATAATATTTTTTTATAAGACTTAAGATATAAGTAGAGGACTCATGTCTCGATGTGATGCATATTTTTTTGTATTTTTTTTCCAAGTAAATATTTATTTATGATTTTTTTATTACAACTTTTTAAAAATATAAAAAATCGTATGTCTGACCACCTTAACTTGGTCAAAAATTCATGAAATACAATTCTTTTTTTTTTAATCCTATGGTATATGAAGCATAGAATGTGACACATGTTTCAGATTCAAAAAATGTGATACCATTTGAAAGCTATAGATTTTTTTCAATCATCCTATCAATCAAGACTTTAGTCGTAATTCAAATAGAAAATGAATAATAATAATTTTTTAAATTCAAAGTAAAGAATAATTTATATTGGTGGAAAGCTGAGAATATTGTTTAAAAACCCTTTTCATTTCATCAATTTTGAATAAAAAAAAAGTTGTTAGCCACATGGGCCATCATATCACTTACATATCGCCACTTTTTGGCCCATCACGATCCTACACATACCCAATCACATTCTTGGACGTTTATAGAAGGTGTAAACAAACATAATTACCAAACAATTAGAACTATAGCTAGTAAATAAGTCACATATCATTGACATCTTGACTCCATTAGACCAACAGAAGTAGGCACTAGTCTTACCCATTTCATTTTAGAGTTCCATAAAATCTTATACAAACATTCACATTTCAAATTCAGTACTAAGAGTAGGAGTGGTTAACAAGATTTCATCTATTCCACTTTATGCCACTATGGATAGATCCATAGATTCAACTAGGTCATATAGCTCTTAATCTGCTCTATTATAAAGGTCTACCCGCTTAGGTCTAGTAGAGCTTGAACTGTAGGGTGTCATCAACCAAATAGGTTATCTCCATTCATTGGTTTCAAAACATTGAAAGTTTGAGCATAGAGCCTGGAATCCTCTTAGGAGTTGTAACCTGCATTTTTGGGATCCAACAGATTGGTGACTCTACTGGGGAGAAATTTCAAAAAATCTGGTTCCAGCTTATTCGTTTAAAGAGTCAATATAAATCTCAAATTTGGGAAATTACTTCCATATTTTTGAGTGAGGAGATTCCACAGGGGTAAACCAATAACAATTTCAAAATCCATTTTATTTTCCTACTTTTGGAAAAGTAGGTGGCAACCTATAAAAATTTGATGAAGAATACAAAAAATAGTTTGAAACTGCAACATTGCCAATCAACAATAAATATCACACGCTGAAGTATGTAGAAAAATTATTCCTTTCCTCATACACATTATGGTGAAATTGGGAATCTTGGCAATAGAGGTGATGTATATCATACACAAAAAACTTATGCACAAAAATCTTCAAAACTAAGAAATGCTTATCCTATCCCTCCTAGTCAAATACTGGTAAGCTAACAAGATCATCAATACAATCAATATTTTGAGCATTATCCATATCAATACCACACTCCATATCAAAATGTGCAACACAATTTCATCCCTCTTGGAAATGTCAATCAAAACCTGCAACAAGATGTATATCAGAATCAACAGTCTGAGGAGGAAGATGATGAATATTCAAACATTCAAGAAAGAGGTCAAAGTCCTAGCATAAAATCAAAGTATTGCATGTCTCCCCTGGATGCATTTTTTAACTTAAGAAGACACAAAGAAGAATCTAGATGTTCTCTATTCAAACGAATGAAAAATATCTATATACAATTACCTTCCCTACCTAGTGAATCTGTAATCATTGAGTAGTTCATGAGAGCATATGAGCCTGATTCAACTTACTGGACTGAATCATTGAATCTAGTCACTTTTGAACAAGTAATATAAATTATTGCTATCATAGAAAAGAAAAGGTATGAGGATGGTGATATCACTGATCACTATGAAGAAACTGATCAAATAATGCAGCCAATAGAGGAAACATGTGCAAGTGAAGTATGCAATGATGATATGAATGAAGAGGAAATTATCAAAGATCAATTTTCCACCTTGGATGATTATTGTAGTTTTGAAAATGTTGTTGGGGACACACCATCTATGGAATATATTAGTCATGATTCAGATGAAGGGGAAGTGTAGCCATATATGCATTGCCATAGCATTGAAAGCAACAAATTGGAAGCTGAAATAAAAGAGGGCAGTATCCCTACAAAAATAAAGAAGGAAATGAATGTGATCATTTCATGGAAGATTAATATGCAATTGAAAATAATCCCTATGATAGCCTGCATGAGGAGGATGAAGATATAGAGGGTTTCTCCTACATAACAGATTGTGACTATGAGGAATCCATTGAAAATTCAGATTTTGATGATAATCATGTGGATTTGCAATTAAGTAATTCTTGCAGCTTTTATAGAGACCAAGAGGAAGAAGCAATGGAAAATGTAAGTCCATTTAATAGTAAGCAAATAACACCTCCAGCTACAATTGAGTGTCATGATGAAACAATAAATGAAGAAAAAATTTGTACACCAGAAAACAGTTTTCAGATTTTTTCAAATCCATTGTATGATGAAAATATAGAAGAAGGTAAAAATTTTTTTTATCAAGGTGTGTTGGAACATGAATTTCATGTCTATTCAAATCCATTCTATGAAGAGGAAAAGGTATGTCCAGATAACCAAGATAATATATCAAGTTGTGGAACAAATGACTGTGTCGATAGTGAATTTAATTTTTCATTCTATGATGATCTTGAGTGTTGTTGTGATGATGAGAAGAGAAAAGAATACAACAATAATGTGGTGGATGAAGAAACATGTTCACTCAGCAATGAGAAAATTTCAAATTTTCTGATTGTGGAGTATCAGAGATATACACACATGTATGATGCTGAAATTGAATTCCCAACACACATTTCCTTTGACAGAGAAGACACTTTGTGTGACAATAGTGATAAACTTCATGATGAGCATGAAATTGTATATTCACAATTACATTTTGAAAAAACATAAATAGCTGGTGGTCATGAATTTCATGGCAATAGTGCTCCAAAAATGCATACCTTTGTTAAGTCTTGGGGTATTGATAATTTTGATGTGTTTGATTTACAAATTATTGATTTTAATAAAATTTTAAGATCACAACTTTGTGGGAAGGTGACATATGAAGTTAAAAAGGGTATTGATTTTTCCAACATCGAAGATAGTAAATTTCAAATGCAACATAATTTTCTCTATCTTCTAGTCCAAGTAGACGACCATCGTTTGGGGAAAGATAGTGGATGGAATGAAATAAAGTATCTTATATAGTATGGGTGTGGATGGTTTGATGGTTGCCATTTATTCTTACCACATGATGAGATCTTTTATATTACACCTAATTTTCAGATACATAATTATAAGGAATGCATGGGCAGTATTGAGCATAATATGTCAATAGAAGATATAAACAAATTCAGTCAAGCAGATTTTAACGATATTTCCAAACTAATTTCAGTGTAGTATGATGAAAGTTGAGTGTATGACAGAGGTAAAAGGAGGATTTTTATTTTTTTTGGTGGCCTTGTGCCATCAGTCGTGGTGTGGTTTTTTCAAAACCATATCAATTCATTAGAGGAAAGAGTTTGAGTCTACTGCCCAATGGATAAAGCACTTAGTCTACTCTTCCAAAGACCTGGATTCTTTCTATGTCCACAAGGGGCATACATCCCCAGGGAAAGCCATTGTTGGAGCCTAAAATTTCATGCAAATTTTAGGTTCCCATGTGTGAAATTTAATTTCAAGCATTCAGATGTTCAGTTGGAAAATCTGCTCAAGTGGCCCACTTTCAAAAATCACAACTTCAAGGTGATGCAATTTCATGCAAAATCACCTTGCAAGCATGTTTTTCTAACATATGGAAATGTGCACACCAAATTTTAGCTTCGTACGATCTGATTTGACAATGTTTCAAAAGGCCAAGTTGAAGGGTTCTACCAAAGTCTATTGTTTACACAGTGCCAAAACTGCCAAGAGGGGCAACATTGGAAGAAAATATTAAGCAACTCAAAGGGTTTAATGATATAATAATTGTTGTTCTTTATTCTCCCCATATCAATTTGCATCCATGTCAATTTTCAGAGCTTCAACACATCATTTGGTATTTTTTCAAAATCAAAACCAAATGGGTTTTACATAGTTTGATGACTGCATTTCCAGAATAGCTACAGAGTGCTCAAGTTTGATTTTAATATCTTGCGAAGTAAGAAGATTGACTAAAAATCCTTTTGCATATGTATTCATGGATCCTAAATGAAGCAATCCTCGAAGTTCTAGCTTCCCAGGTTCAAATTTGATATTTTTTCAAAATTACAAGTTAGTGAGTTTTCAGCTAAATTTAACAGTGGCAATATGCAAAAAATGCCAGATAAGCAACTTCAAGCATTAACACTTTTCAATCTTGATCACTTCATGACAAATCATTCTACAACCATGCCCCCTATCACAACTAAACAATTGGATGCATTCTCGTGACTTTTGGAGATCGTTTGATCATTTTTTCAAAGCAGTTCTGGAGGCTACTTGACTTATTTTGGTCACATGTCAAGGAGAAACTTATAAACACATATCCACTTCAGTTTAGGATATATCTCAGACTGATAAGGGAATAATTGCAAGAAATAAGGTATTATGGAATTTGATTGTTTGGAGTTGTATAAGCTTTTTTGGAATATCATGATCATCTTGCACTATAGACTAGTCACTCACTTAGATGCCTACTCCAAACACTAATTTGGAAGAGAAAATGAATGGTGAGAATATTGTCAAAGGAAAAACTTACCCACTCTCACAAATTATGAGATTTTTGAATACACTGAGAAGTAGATGTTGAATATCTTTAATAAGCTTTATGACATGTTCTTGAAATGCATATCATCTTGCATGTCAAAATTTTCCTTCAGCAAGATAACATTTGATAAAAGGTTCATCCAAAGTATTGAACTATAATGGCCAATCTTCTGTGTTATATATCATGGCCAATGATATATTTCTTCAATGTCAACTAATACAGAGTAAAAGGACTCTGACAAAGGTTGTTGCTTCTTCAATCGAATAACATTAATAGATTCACAACTGGATATGATAATAAATATATGATGTTGAAGTCAATTGGATCATCTAGTATTTTGAAAATATTTAGATTGGAATCAGATTTGGTACCCTTTCAATCTTATATAATAAACTCCTCCTCCATGTAAAGTTTACAAGTTGTGATTTAGTTATCGCCTTGATTGGAAATTATTGGTTGGTGACATTAAAACTAAGAAGAATGAATTGGATTTGAAAGCTACTACATTTCATGGGCATTGTTCCTAATTTGAAAAATACCCTTGGCCATGTCTAGCTTGTACATTTGTTGTCCTTATGTCTTGATGCACTATATTTGAAGATCACTAGTATTTGTAAGATTGCATAGCACACAATGAGCTCCCTTCTCACGATTACTAACTACCATATGATTTCACAGTCCATTATATTGATTGATTATCATAACTCAATATTCAGAATGTCATTGAAACCCTTGTGTCTTTATGCAAAATGTGGTACCAAATGCAACTCGCATTGAAACAAAGTTACTACTATATGAGTTAATGATAATAAGTTTTCACAATCCATATCATAAATTTGTAAAGATTTTGGATTTGATTGTGTTCAAATTTTTTACATCAACATTTTAGATCACACTTTGTGATCCATCATCAGGATGAAAGAAAGAAAGAGGAGAAGAAAATATGGAGAATTTAGATGGGTATATGTGATACTTTACATATTTACTCAAAGGGAAGGCATCAGTCATTGGCTCATTTTAAAGTAATTGAGTCTGCACAAGAATAAACCAAGGTGTGATCACCATCTAGGCAATGGAATTGAGGAATGAAAGAGAATAATTATCTTCCTGTAAAGACACACTCTTTCATCATGACGACATGACAATCCTATGAGAAATTAGTGATCTTGGAGTCCACCAAGGAATGTGGAGAGCTTCCATTGTAGTTTAGAAAAATCAAATTCCACATACAATATTCCAACCAATCAACATTTCTTTCAAGAGTTGGAGCAAAGGTTAAGAAATGTCACAATATTCAACAAAAGGAAATTTACTTGATATTGAACTTTCTTTCAGCTACTTCCAGAGTAGATTGCCAAAGATCATTTATGGAGTATGGGATTGATACAAAATTAGGAATTAAGAGAAGAGATGAGATTTCAGTTGTATGCATTGATAAATATATTGAATAATGCCAGAGCATTGTTATAGAATATTAAGAGGAGAAACAATTCATTAAATTATTTATCTATCCTTGTCGACATCAAGTCAAGTCACTAAAACCAGAAGCAAAAGAGGAGGAACTTTTCATCAGTGGGCTCCAATAGTCAAAAGTGTTGAGAAAGGACTGTTTGATATACATTCAAGTTTTCGTATACAATAGTAGCTTGGTGGTGTTATCGAAATGGTGATAATACATGGGATATTGCATTTGATAGAGCCTTGGGTCATGTGCAAAGGTGCCACTAGATTTCAGAGACTGAACTCTAATGACAAAACGTCCCTCCAAAATTCTAGAATAGAATCAAAATCATTTGCAATAGAAGTATCTTATGCCTAAGAAGAGTCTTAATGATCGAAAGGAAAATAGTTTCCCTTGCTATGATTTTCATCTACAACAGAAGGCCCTAATATTAGTGCAATACCACAAAGATTTCAGAGGAAACCCTAAAATATTGCATCAGAGTGACTTGTAGGATTAGAGCAAGTTCTCCAAATCTCTCTGATTGTATGGGTTATGTTGATGAGGAGTTTTCAGAAAGAGTTTCACCAATAGCCAAACAATGGAACTTCATCAATGAGAGATATGAAATCGGTGGGGAAAAAGTAAGTCTTCCCAATGCTTTATGCCACCCCGATATGCTAGTGCATATGATTAAAATGAAAATAAAATATTGAACAAAATATGATCATGGTAGAAAGAATATTACTTTGGGACGAGTCTAAACTTCACATTTTCTTTACTAAAGGGATTATACGATGGATGATAATTTTACCTAATGGGTAAAAAATTATAAAATTATAAATTATTTGCACTTGAAGGTGGAATCTTTTTCACTAGAGGAGTTACAAGAGTGGGTAAATATTGTTACTTAAAAGACGTACTTATTGGGGGAAAACACAAATGGAGATTTGTTTAAAGTAATAATCATAATGGTATTGTTTTGATAAAGGTGCAATCATGATATTTCACTCAAAGGATATTTAAAGTGCGAATATTTTCACTATAGTAAAACATTCCTCCTGGAAGTTTAAATCATTTGAAGAATTATGGAGAGGGTAATTATTTCACCCAAGGAATAATTTATTAAATTTTATGAAATATTTCAACCAAGCAAGATATAAACAAGAGACTTCCCAACGAAGGGATTAAGATTAATGAATATTATTAGAAGTATTGAAAAATAATGATTATTATTCATGACAACACAAAGATGGAGATTAAAATATTTAATTTTCTGAAGGCAATTAATGAAATATTTTTATGGAAGAAGAAGAACACTTAAGAGATCTAGTGAACAGATATGAGGGGTCATAACCCTAAAATAATGTATATGTTCCAAATGAAATCAAAGAAGGAGAGGAGAATTAGGAGTTAGGTAAGAGATATACAAAAAATATTTTCAAAATTTTGATCATATAAACTTTACTGTATGGACCATGATGCATACTTAAATTTTGGTTGAAATCAATGGAAGATCTTTAATTTAGTGGCTCAATATTGGTGTAAATTGTTTGTTAAATTCAAAAGCAACTATCTTTCTTTCTCCACATTATTGTTTCTTTGTTATTTAAAGTTGCATATCCAAATTGATATTTAAATTTCATCAAAACACATTTGTTGTTATTGTGTAATCAAGTTAATTGGTTTCTTTCGAAGAATTAAAATCCTTTTAATTGATTACAGTAACTTGGGGGTAACAATGGGATCAATAAGAAGAGTTAGATAATTGATATGATTATCATACTGTCTCCACATTGATGTTGTATTGTTATTCAAATTAAGGGTATACTTTATTTTGTCAATACACATTTGCTGTCATTGTGTGGTTCTATTAATTGATTCATTCAAGGAAGGATTAAAATCCTTTTAATAAATTATAGTGACCTAGTAGGATCAATTGGATCAATAAGAAGAGTTTTTCAATCACATTCTTGCACGTTTATACAAGTTATAAACAAAATTTAGTGCCAAACAATTAGAATTGTTCCGAATACCAGCCACCTATTATATAACTTCTTTGAATCTGCATACCCAATATAACACTGGTCCATCTTATTCATACATCACTCATCCAATTTCACATTACAAATTACCAATTGTCACATTAGAAGTAGATTAGTTATCAAGTATCCATCTATCCCACACTCTTTTCCATTGTGGATAGCTCCATCAATTCAACCAAGTCATACATTCCTCTAATTTTCTCCATTATAAAGGTCTACTCGCCTAGGTCTAGCAAAGCCTAAAGTGCATGGATTCATCAACCAAATAGGTTATCTCCATACATTGGTTCATAAACGTTGCAAGTCTGATCATAGAGCCTAACATCCTCTTAGGATTTATAACCTACATTTTGAGATCCAATAGTTTCATCAATTTTGGGTAAAAATAGTTGTCAACTACATGGGCCATCATATCACTTACATATCACCACTTCTTGGCCCATCATGATCATGCACATACCCATTGGCACTATCATTTTATTTTATTTTATATTTCTTATGTTTCTGTAATGACAAAAAAGAGTCCCCCTTTTCATTGCTTAATATATGAATAATTAATGATAATGTCTCCTTGATCTACTATTGTGATGAGTTTTACACATCCACATTAGGTTTTGGGCCCATCTAAGCCAAACAAACTTAACTTTTCCCTAATTTAATGTTGTAAACTGTATTTATTTACACCTTCACAGTAAATTTAGGCGGCTTGTAAACTAAAGTGGACCTAATCTAGTGTTGTAATGTGTTTTTCACATTCACATGGGATTTAGGGCCCTATTGCATTTATGACCTTTATATCATCATTAATAGGCCCCTACAACCCTATATTGTGCATCCCAAGGCATATTTCAATCAAAAACTCAAAAAATCCATCATAAGAACTTAATTTACACACTCCCTGACATCTTAACAGGAAAAATAGCCCATGTGGGATCCATTCGCCACTTTGGGTGAATGAGTCCCATCCAAGTGGGATTCATTTGCCCATCTTGCCGATTGATTCCCATTTGACCTATTTTTGAGGTTTTAAGCGAAAAAAATTGGTTTTAAGTTCAAATTTCTTCTGTCGGGCTTTGGGATCAATTTAATGCTCATTTGAGTTGATTGCCTATATAAAAAATCTTTCAAATCCTTATTTCACCTAAGAAACATAAGCCTACATGATGTGAAGTCAAGCAAGGAAGAGTTAAGCATTCCAAGTCTTCACAAGGTCATCAAGATAGCTTTCAAGATCATTTCTAAGGCATTCAAGGGCAAGATTCTTCATCAATTGTTGCATCAATTCAAGATCTATCATAATTTCAAAGATTATTAAGCATCAATAATGTTATTGAGCTAGTGTTGTGATGTAGCATTGAAGATCCAAGATCAAGCATTGTTCTACACCTATTGTCAAGATCAAGATCTACATCCATCATGGCAATTTCATGTTGAGTTGCAGATTTATAAGACATCATTTACAAGACATCATTCAAGGTGTCATTACTCATGTTTGATATCTTATGTTTCATGTTTCATTTTTTCATAATTTGGTTTAATTACCTAAAAGGGGTTTGACCAAGGCAAACCCCCATTCCCTAATGATCAACTCTCTCTCTCTCTCTCTCTCTCTCTCTCTCTCTCTCTCTCTCTCTTTGTGTGATTGCAGATCTAGGTGCTTTGAAGACTTGAATATCATTGAAGATTATGTTACAATCTTGTTGGATTTTTCTCCCCATTGGAAAGGCCATATTCTTCACTAGAAGGTCATTTATAGCCCCAAAATTAGAGTTTTAGATCTAGAAACTTAGAGAAGTAGAAAGAGCAGATAGCAAAGACAAGATTCAAACCTTGAAGTCCTAGAAAATTGAAATTGGAATTATTGAACACAAGTGGTGAATGAGTCCCACTGGCAGTTTTTTTCAGAAATCTTTGCAAATTCAGATACCCTTTTGCCTGAAACCTACTCCTGTACAAAAATCTAAAATTGGGACTAATTCGCCCAAAATGGTGAATGAGTCCCAATAGCCCAAAATTTTAGGATTTATAGAATTCACTACTACATGGACGGGTCATTTAAGACGATAATTTAATTTTTTCTTAAATATATTTAAGTGATATTTTTTATTTTATATTGTCTCAAATTAAGACAATAGAAATTAAACATATTTAAATTATATTTTTTATTTTATATTGTCTTAAATTAAGACAATACCTTTTCTCTAAAAATATAATTTCCTTTCCCACTCATTTCCCTAAAATTAAATGGATGTGTTTTCCCCTCTTTTGGATGGCTTTGTGCGTTAACTCTCCTGTCTGCTGCTACAGCTGCGGCATCCCTCTCGGAATTCAGTTTCTTTTGGCGGGAAGGCTTACAATGGGTGTGGTGGGAAGTCTTATAACAATGGTTGTGGCCAGAAGTGATCATTGTATTGATTTTTTAATGATCAGGATCTGCACAAACCCTAGCTGTCATTTTCTTCAACCTGTGGGTTGCCGTTTTCTTCAACCCGTGGGCCATCTGCAAGCAAACAGGTAATATTTCCTAAAGATATTTTGCATGGTCTCTTAGCTTTTATTTCTTGCTTTCAGCACAGATGCTTGTTTCACAAGATTTGTCGCACTTGCAAATGTTATTGTGCTCCTTTTCCCTTTTCTCTCAAAATCCCCCAAAATTTGTCACGAAATCCACCCCAGAAGGATGCAAAATCTCCAGGTCACCAATTATCATGCCCATCCTCTGCATTTTTTCCCAAAACAGAGCTTGAATCTGCAAACTTATGGAGGTCATGGGGATTTAAAGTTTGCCATGCATGCCAATATTAGCTCATGACCTGCAATTTTCTCCCCTAAAAGAAGGGATGACATGCTCTCTTAATGACACAGATGCCCTTATCCTTTACCAACACCCTTTCCTTGCATACCCAAGCCATGCCCATTAAATTTTGGCCATCTCCTTGGCTGTCCTCCTCCCTTTTAGGTCTTTGATCGCCAGGGGGATGTGACAATTGGGGGTTTAGTATTTCTATTCTAGTCATTTTAACCAGTGAGGAAGTAGCCAACATCATTACCCAATGCCCTTAGAGACCATAGTTTCCACCATGAATGATGTGCGGTAATGGTTAAAATAAAAACCCCCCAAAACCTAAACATTATCAAAGTTGGATCTTTCAATGCTTCCCCATCTTCATCTTCATCCTTAAATTGTCACTATCACTCAAGAAATACTGCACATAAGCTCAAAGGGATCTTCGTGGTTTGCTTCAAGTAGCTAGCTTTGGAAAATCATAGACCTTTAAGGTCTAAAGAATGATCTAGGAAATCCATCTCCACTTGGAGGACTTGTCTCATTCTACTGGCACAATTTTGACATCACTGACAAAATGATTTTGCTCCAGCAAGTGGAGCAAAAAAATATGGATCCCTTCTAAGTCATTTGATTTAGTCACATGTTCTATACTAACAGGGTCAATTCACTAGAATATCCTCACAGACTATATCCAAATAACTGGAGGAAACTTGATATACATAGTGTATTGAGGATAATAAACTGGTATTCTAGCCTAAATAACATAATCTTAGGACTTGATTCGATCTGCTTGAAATAGAAATTCATCTGGTAATTTTTACACCAACATATTCAGCAACAATGACTGCCTTTGCTGCATTTTTTTTGCCTTCCCCTGCATATAGAGTCTGAGCAAAATAAAATAATCAAAAAAGTAGTTTGAAAAGAATATCCTATTAAACATGTTAAAGGTTTATAATTGAATTTTCTATCTGAAAATTGTTTTTTCAGCTTTTAGTAGGGTTACAAGGAAATGCCACAATAAATCCAGAAAGACAACCAAAAATATTTTCCTGTTTACTTTAGCAACTTTGTTAGAACAATTCAAGAAATATTTCAGCCAAAAGGTAGTTCTTTCTATGCATTGTTCCTCCCACAAGCACGAAAGGTAACTCATTTATGTCTTATGAATTAGTCACCCATTCCCCAGTGCCACTATGCTTTTCTTTTAATAGTCTGACAGTATTACCTAATTGCATTTTGAGGTCGGCAGAGTGATCCAAGTACATCTGGTAAATCAGTTTTATAAAATGAAGACACAAGAAAGTGGGGACGTAGAATATTGTAATGATTGTGTCTTTTGGCAGAATTCTGAGTAGAAAGATTTATTTATGTAAATCCAAAATACTCATAAATGGGTTCAATCCCAATCCACAAATTTACCACATATATGACAAACTAAATGTAATATAAGATGTTTTAATCTTTAAATTTCTTATTGGGTTTATATTGCATGCACCACCTTGATTGCTCAGTCTGAGGATGACTTCCACACTTAAAGTGAGGTGCATAAGGTTGTTCTCCCTGCACTATTACTAGACAAAGATTTGGTCAAAGCTTTAGAGAATCGATTGACTCTGTTTTGACATAGATATATCTATCTAGAATTAATGCTCTACTAATTTAATGCCAATTTTTATATACAATGACTTCTTTTCCCACTCGTATCATGGGTTTTAATGTGATGAGATAATTATAATGCTTCCTCTTCTAGAAAATTCATCTGCATTTTGTCCTATACTTTCTGGTTGGTTGTTTTTTACTAGTACTCACTAATGTACTCAAAAGAAGAGATCCCTTGGCAATGAGTTGGAGCCTGAAACCTTTTGTTTTGACCCTTCTAAGAGAACTGTGCCTGTTTTGGTTGACCTGAAATCACAATGGGTGTGAACATCCAAATAAATGTAGTTCTCATAATTTGGTTTGTTTTTTGTGTTGGAAGTACTGATGTTGATCAACTCTCTATTAATTTTTACTCTAAATCTTGTCCCAGTGTGGAGGCATCAGTGTTGGGTGTAGCCAAACAAAGGTTTGTGGAGGCACCTGTATCAGCTCCAACCACCATAAGGCTATTCTTCCATTACTACTTTGTTGATGTATGATAATGTATCTGATTCTTTATATATTTGATCTATCAATATATATCCAATGCCTAGGCTCTGCTTTGTTTCAGTATATTCAATGTGTGTATAAATAGGATCAAGGAACAGTGGGCTAGTAAGAACATGGCTTTAATGGTGTTTCTTAGAATGTGACTCGCTCTTTGTTAAACTTTGTCTTCTCAATTTTCAATATATAAATATAAATAGTATACAAATAAATATAAATATAAATAGTATACAAATGATTATATGAATATATTGTATATTTTGCAATTACACAATATACAATGTGCAAATGCTAATTATATTTGCAATATTTATATATATGCAATTGGTTAAGTTATAGCAGCATTTGTATTTTCAATTTTGTATAGAGTTTTTTTTTGGTGCATATATATATATAATTGTATCTGTACCAGGAAAATATTTGTCATACCCCAGCATACATGGGCCCCAAACCTTTACCCATTCTTGTACCAAGATCGGCAACTTAGATTAGAATGTCAGAATGTGAGCTAGCTAAGTTGTTTGAATTTCAATCACAATGGACAACACATCAGGATAACATCTTGGCAGTTGAACTTTGAATTATGCCACCACCATGAGCAAGACAAGGTTTATGCATTCCGTTGGGAGCCTTCATATAACATGAATGAATAATTTGAATTTTATTTTGGTTGTTGATTTTTGAGTAATCTTGTACTGCCAATTCTTTTGTTTAGCATTTTGTTATTTTGTATAAATTTTGTTCATCAATCTTAAATATTGTTGGTTTGATTGCATGCTTCGAGTGGTGCAAATTTGTAAAATATCTTGACCACTTCAAAGATAGGCATATGCATTTCATAGACATAAAATTTTAGCATGGTTTATAGCATGGAAGCAGACTTATTCTCTGAGTTTCACTTATTACAGTTGTTGAACTAAGCACTAAATTTACTTGATTTTATCTGCTGAAGTTAAAATTGAAGGTTGAGGAAAAGTGTACTTGTTTATGATTCTAGCGCTTTGATGTTTAAATGCATTTTATGTTTTTAGCCACTTATGCTCAATTTGGTATCTTTTAGGATTTTGAATTCAAAGTGCCTTGGTATTGTTTCATGTGCAGATATTCTTGTCATTGCAGCCAGATATTTTGTTGCTTTAGTAAGTAGACAGTAACTTTCATAAAGTTTGTTTTTATGATCATTCCCAAATTGAAACTTAGTTAGAGTTTGTGCTATATGCATTTATAAAAAATTGGAAACCAAACTTTTTCAGTACAATAATAACATACATTGAATGCACACACATATGAACTTGGCCATGTGAAGTTATGTTATAATAGCCATGATTGTGACTCATGTAATTTTAGATAAGGTTGAGAAGTATTTTCAGTTTCTTATGTTGTTGCACTATCATTGTCAATATGAATATGCAGGAGGTCCAAATTATCCAGTAAAGAAAGGCAGAAAAGATGGAAAGCTATCATCTGCATCTCAAGTTATAGGAAATCTCCCACAAGCTAATTTTATAGTGGATCAATTTCTGAAAATCTTTGCGTCTAAGGGCCTAAACAGATCAGACTTGGTAGCTCTATTTGGTAACTAATAAAAGAAACTCACAGTTCTGATTTCCTTTACAAAGATTGAATATTCTTCAACAAAAAGTATCTTACAATGAGATATACTAGCAACATTACCTTATAGTACAATTAGAAAAGTGCTACTTAGAAAAAACATTGAAATACTATTTGGGTATTTTCTTCAAGGTTGATTTGATAGTCAAGTGTGAATAGCACCCATCATAAAACCATTGTAGCTTAAAGTGGTATTCCTCATTTCTAATAGGTAAGAATAGTACCAAACAAAAAGCTAGAGAAGATGATGTAAAAGAGCTCCAAGAAGATCTTGGTCAATTTGGTTGAATAAACAACCTTTGATCCTTAGCTTTAAGTTAAAAGAAGACCTATTATCATTTCACCAAACACCTAGTGATGCTATAATCCTAACTTTATTTCATGTGGAGATATTTGTTTTTTAGCAAAAAATCCAAGGTAGATCAAAACTGCTACTTGGAAACTAATTGTTGTGAAACAAAAGACTAGATTGCTTGGGAAACTTTGATCTATATATTCTAAGTTTTTAGGCCATTTTCTTTTTCTTTTTGGAGATTATTTTTGTTTGACAACAAAGAAGCCAAAAATTGACAAGGTACAACAACAAATTTGCATTATCTTTTTAGGACCAAAAAAAGAAGCAAAAGACAACTACAGAGGGGCTAAATTGGAAAAACTTTTGTTCTTGGATCCTGGGACATCAATACATTCGTTTGAGCAACACTGAAGAAGTTCATATTCTTAATGAAAGATTCTTGAAACTAGTTATTTAGCTGTGATACTATATAAGATTTTAGAAGAATTTGCACATATACAATTCAATGTAAAACCTATAAAATAACTCATATAATATTTGTAGGATTCATCAACATAAACTTCATAAGCTTGAAGCAATACCTCTGTTACCATGCAAACCCACATGAAGAGTGTTGAGAACAAAAAGGTTTATTGTGCATGTTGGAGTGTACTTGTTTCATGATTTGTGTCATGTCCCAAATCCTTGCTCATACCTTCCATATTCTCAACAAAAGGTTGGATTCTTTCTTCGAATTTCCTCTTTTAGGGCTCTTTTTATCCCTTCCTCACTTCGAGGGCATTCTAAAAAAGATGTTAAAAAGCACAGGCTAGCAAAATCATAGGTCCGATAACATTGTTTTGAGCCAAACCAAATCTGAAAAGTTTAAACTCATAATTTTGCAAATGAAAATATTCCAAAAACCCGAAACATTATAGTTCATAGTACAAATCTTTTTTTCATTGCAGAATAAAGTCACTGAAATACTGATCTGGTTACAACCTAAATGACGCCCTAAGGTAGATTGAACTTTGGCTTGGCTGAAATGCTCATAAACCTTGTGGCATTTGTTAGCTTGGCTAAAAGACTTGGAGATTTATTTGTTCTTGCACCCATTTAAATTGAGAACCTTGGTTAAGTGTGAGATTTCTTGGCTTCAAAGGAAAGGTATTGAGGTTTTTCTCTCAATATGCTTTGTGAAGCTACTAGGCATAGAGGGGCCTCCATACCCACTCCATCTGATTTCTCTCATCCAGATGATGAATCATGATTCAAAAATTTGATGAAATAAAATACATAGCTTTTTTTAGAAGGTATTCATTTCACTTACCAATTATCAACTTTATAGTTTGTGCAAATTATGGATATTTTGTGCAAAAGAACCAACATAGACATGGTTTCAAATGTTTCTTTTAGCTGCTGGTGAGTTTCATTTTGTAAAAATCACCTGTATATAGGCTTTTATGATATTTCCTATTAATTAAATATATGTTGCTTATTTATTTTATAACATAGTTTTAAAAAAAAACAAGCTGAAAGCCTATGTATAAAGGGTACAACACTCTTATAATGCTGCTTATTCTATCAAAAACATAGTTTTAAAACAATAGAAATTTTACAAAATTTATGTAAAGAAATTGTCTCTATGAGAAAGGCCTAAGGGGAATTCTCAAATCCATGGTTGAGAGGTCATTATAGAGATAAATACCATTAATTTCAACCTTGTCGGTATGTGTTCCTCATTGCTTGTTTGACCAGTCATGTCATAAAACTGAAATGCTTCAAATATGCACTCCACACCTTTGAAAATGAGGTGGATTTCCCATGGCATGGGATGATTGAAAATGGGACAATATACAATAGTCCAAGTTCTCGAGAATTAAGTTGTACCTTACACAGTTGAAAATTGGTGTTAATCTACACCTAATACCTTGAATCAATCATAAACAGTTCTACTTTCATCATCTACACAATGAATGTTCCTGCCAGTTTCATATCATGAATTGATCGTTTGACCACCATGAAAAGTGTAGTTAGCAATCTTAGCAAAACTTGATTGCCTTTATCAACATGAATAGAGCCCCAAATCCCTCATTACTGGGTATGTGCAGGATTATTATGGAAAAAATAGGCCCTTAAGTGGCAATAAAAAGACAAAAAATCAGAGTTAGACAACTTGACAAAAAAATTTGAATAAGTTATCTATATTATTTCAAAAAAATGTAAAAATAGAATTTGTAGAAAAATGAATTTAGTTTCTAAATTACTAGATTTTTAATTTTTTTTAAATATCTACTTGGTGAAAATTTGAAATTTGAATGTAGTAGTATTTAAATCTCAGAGTAAAAATAAGAAGTAGGTGTATGTCTGACCACCCTAACCACAATAAAATGATAATATTTTTTTACATGGTTTTAGATATAAGTAAGGGACTCATGTCCTGATGTGATGCATATTTTTTTATAAATTTTTTCCCAGTAAAGAATTAATTATGATTTTTTTATTACAACTTTTAAAAATATAAAATCTCATATGTCTAACCACCTTAACTTGGTCAAAAATTCATGAAATTCATTTTTTTTTTTTTCAATCCTATATTATGGAAAACATAAAATGTGACGCATCTTTCGGATTCAAAAAATGTGATACCATTTGAAAGTTATAGATGTTTTTCAATCAACCTATCAATTAGGACTTTATTCGTAATTCTAATAGAAAATGAATAATAATTATTTATTAAATTAAAAGTAAAGCATAATTTATATTGGTGGAAATTTGAGAATTTCCTCTAAAAACCCTTTTCGTTTCATAAATTTTTGGTAAAAAAAAAGTCGTCAACCACTTGGACCATCATATGGCTTACATATCGCCATTTTTTGGCCCATCATGATCCTGCACATACCCTACTATATCTCTAGAGAAGTTGATACCAAGGCTTTGATATCTGCAACCAAAACAAATGCAGACAAACAAACATTTCTACACAAACAAACAAATGCTTCTCCATTCCATCTTCAGTAGTCATTCTTTCTTTGAATCCTGGTACTTTCCTATTGGAAACATTAGCTTTGTCAAGTGCTTCAAAGTTACCCTTGCTTTCTTTAGTTTTTAAGTTTTGTGACATCACTATCCATATAGTCCCTCAAAGTTTCCATGGCTTGGGATTTATGTACAAAATGTCTCTTCATTTGATTTTTTGATGTTTCCCAAGAAGTTCATTAAACAAAGAAGATATAAAGACCAAAGAAAAAATACCAAAATTTGCACAAAGAAGCTTTGATTAAGAGAAGAAATGACACTGAGCAATTGGGTCACTGGGACAACACTGTCACAACCTTAATTTCTCACATTTTTGATTGGCTATATCTCATGTGTGGGATTCCTAGTTAGTTTATTTTTGCTTAGCTTGTTTAATAGATTATATTAGTTGTAAGTATTTGTTCATTCATTTCCTTGTTTTGAACATGTAACATTCTGTTGAAAAGTTTGGGTTTAGGATATAACAATTTTGTTTCTTATAATATATTATTTATTTTTTAAAATATAGTGATAGGACAACAGTATTAAGTCTTCATTTAATCGTTAATCATGAAGTTTAAATAAAAAATGAATTGTCATGCAACTATAATTAATTTGTACAACATATATGATAAGTCCAATAAATATACATATTATTCTTTGATTTATTAAGTGTTATTTTAACTGATAAATAATGGAATTACTTGGGTTATTCACTTGTTTCAATTCACTAGTTTTTCTTTCTACTTTCCCATCTTATCACACATAATTATTTATAATAAAAACTTGTGATTATGTTGAGTTTGAATTTGTTTTATATTCATCTTTTTAGCATAAAATAGATATTTTTCATGCATGTGACCATAAAACACTAAAAAAACATAAAAGCAAATCATAGGTCCTTTATTCATTGAAGTTAATAATAGTTCTAGACTTATTTTTAACTTTAAATACGTAAACAACTTGAAAATTTAAAGACAAACATTCAAATGACAAACATTTAGTTAAACCCATAACTTTTTAAATAAAGTGTCAACAAAATCTTCGAGCAACCCAAAACCAATAAAACACATACCAATACATCAAGGTAAGATCTACTTGTATGTCTCTCTTGACCATAATTCAACATTCATCGCCTATGTGTCCAATGGTGAGGGTCACTGACACTAACTTAAATCAGTAGTCATGGGCTAGCATTTTCACTTGTACTGGACCACACTCTGGTAAAGAAGTGAAATGAATTAATTTACAAGAATTAATTCCAGGCTTGTAGTTACTAATAATTCCACCCTTCATCTTTATAAAGTTTTTCTTGTGCCCAATATAATCTCATTCATATTAGACTATTTCCTGTCATTACTACAGGTTTTATCTCATGTGCTCATCTTATGAAAACATATTTTCTTGTACAGGTCAAACATCAGTCGCTTGAATTATCAAGGATTTTACACTGCAGTGTTGGAGAAGGATGATGAAATAATATATGTTGCATCAATCAGGTATTATTTCTCAAAACATTCATTAAGTTTTGTTGAATTTCTTTTTTTGTGAATGAGATGAAATTTGTCAGCAGATATCTTAGACTAATAATCCCTTTTAATCTATACACTATACAAGGAAAAACTCTCTAGAAACCCACTTGATGCAGTTTTTATGCTTACTTGATCATAATTTAGGATCCATGGAGAATGTTTAGCAGAGATGCCTCTTATTGGAACTTGGCATCATTATCGACACCGGGAAATGTGTCGACGTTTTGTGAATGCAATCGAAAAGTTATGTCAGGGTTGTTTTTCCATAGGGATCAACATAGAACTAAAGTGGATCTGTGTTAGATATAATTTATGTACATGCCACAAGGCCTATATATATTGAGTAGAAATGCTTTGGCTAGTAAATAATACATCAATAATGACCTATTGAAAACTTAGTTTGACAAGTCAGTTTTCTTCTTGCTACCACAAGATGAGATTTGTACAAAATATACATGAACCTTATTGTGCTTTATTTGATGCATGAAGATAGTTGCATTTGTTTACAAAAATAGTTTCCTCTTGAGAATGAAACAGCTACAATAAGGTCACAGTGACTACTTTGTTGCACTATTACATAGATGGGAGCCCAACTGTCCTCAAAGCTTCTTGGGATTCCCCCTTCATGTTGCAAGTATGATACTTTGAGTTTGGGTCTTGCCTTCCTTTTAACTATCCTTTGTATTTGTGCTCCTTGAGTAGCCATGATGACTATCGTAATTACTTTCATTGCCCTTAGTCACATTGCTTTCAAAGGCAACCATGTATTCATTATAATATACCAGCACAGATATAAACTGTAGAAGCACATTCTTTAGATCTGCATTTGCTATCCTAGTATCAATGAAATGTATAACAAGAAAAATCACAAATGACAAGAGCCCTTGCAGCAGATCATTAGTCTTTGTCACCCTCACTGAAATACCCTCTTCACTGTGCATTTTCATCATTTCATCTATCTTGACAACACTATCTTCTATTGTTATCTTGAAAACTATATCACTGCCTCCTCTAACTGCTACACTTATAAAGTCGACATAAGATACTCTTATAATACATGTTGATGATTCTTTCATTTTCACCTATGAGATAGTAGTTCTTTCCAGAGACCCCCCTTTTGAATTCTGACTTATTTTGGAAGAGGGGTATTTAGTTAGATTGAGCAAGAATACATGTAAGAAAAATTCAACTGATTGTAGTTAATATATTTTAATCAAGATTAACCAAAGAAACGTTTGAATGCTCATAGGTGCCAATCTTAGAAAATTTGTGCTATACCCATATCTTCCTATTTCCATGGTGTGTAGTTTGCACGAAATGTTAACCTCTTCTGGGACCTGTCACTATAATAGATTCCCTTCTTTTTGAAATATCGCTCTTGATAGCCATGCTATTATTTCTCCCTACTTTCACCACCACATTTCCTTCCTACTTATCTATCCTTTGTCATGAGATTTTAATTGCAAAATGATCATCATTGAAATCAGGTATCCTTTCTTTTAAGTTACCAAAAAAAACAACTTTATTCTTTTTATTTTTACCTCAGTAAGTGCGATTGAATTCTATGAGATTTAGAGCTACACATTATTGATTTTTTTTTTTACTTTTTGATTCTAAAACAATTGTCTTGTTATATGTAGATGGCTTGGATTTGGTTCATCTTATTTTAAGACAATACCTCCTTCGTTAGGGCTTCATTAATAGCAAGACACAAATTGTGCAGAATATTCAAGTACATCAACAATTCATAATCAATTTCTATATAAGTTTTAATCGAATCTTCATAATTTTTAGTTGCTCAAGCTATATTTTAGAATAATTTTATGGTTTTTTTTGGGATACGTGTTTTCATAAATTTCAACAGCTATTTATGTAATGATCCTAACTGGCATCCACACACTTTTGTTTGTAGCTTTCTATTAGGCTATTTTCTTGATGTCTATACAAAATGGCAGACTAGGTATTTATGTTGTTTTTGGTACTTGCCGTATCATTTTAATGAAATGAAACACTAACCTAGGATCTAATAGGTAGCACACAGAGTAATATTTAATATCATTTTTATGATCGAAAGATTGGACATTTAGTGATGAAAAACATATGTTTTCAAGTAATTTACATGAATTATGAAACTCCTTTGTGACATCAATAAAACCCTCTAAATTAGCAAACACCTTGAAAAAGTATTACCATATTACTACACTAGGGGTACTAATGTACTGAGGACAATTAATTAATCTTTGGAGTGTAATGATAATAGTGAAATTTTGTAAAAATAGATTACTTTCTTTGGTTTAAGTAAATGATGGTCTTCACCAATGGGCTATGGAGTCAAGAAACTCATGACATAAGGGTTGAGTGAGAGATTTCAAATAGAAACCTATTGCAAAGATGGTGTTTAACCATGGTTTTATGATGAGACAAACCTCGAAACATAGCGTCATTTTTTTGCTATAGGATTATGTTAAATAATGATACAAATCGTTGTAACATATTCTCTCAAGCTACCAAGAGGACACAGGGTATGTGCAAGATCATGATGAGCCAAAAAGTGGCAATATGTAAGTGATATGATGGCCCATGTGGCTGACGACTTTTTTCTTACCCAAAATGATGAAATGAAAAGGGTTTTTAAAGGAGATTCTTAGCTTTCCACCAATATAAATTATGCTTTACTTTGAATTTAATAAATTATTATTATTCATTTTCTATTTGAATTACGACTAAAGTCTTGATTGATAGGCTGATTGAAAAACATCTATAGCTTTCAAATAGTATCACATTTTTTGAATCTAAAACATGTGTCACATTCTATGCTTCACATACTGTAGGACTAAACAAAAAGAATTGAATTTCATGAAGTTTTGACCAAGTTAAGGTGGTCAGACATACAACTTTTTATATTTTTTAAAAGTTGTAATAAAAAAATCATATTTAATTATTTACTTGGAAACAAATTACAAAAAAATATGCATCACATTGGGAAATGAGTCTTCTAATTATATATAAAATTTTATAAAAAATTATTATCATTTTATTGTTGTTAGGGTGGTCAGACAAACACCTGCTTCTTATTTTTTCCCTAAAATTTAAGTACTACTACATTGAAATTTTAAATTTTCACCAAATAGTTTTTTTTAAAATAAAAATAAACCTAGTAGTTTAGAAACTACATTCAATTTGCAACAGATTCTATTCTTACATATTTTTGAAATATTATAGTTAACTTAATCAAATTTTTACGTTAATTTGCCTAACTCTGATTTTTTTGAATTTTATTGCCACTTAAGGGCCTATTTTTTCCATGATGATCTTGCACATGCTGCACACTAGCATCCAAATTAGGTTATCCTTGTTGGTATTTACTCAAGTTAAAATTTGTACTCTTATTGTTGATAGTACATGGTGCATTCAGGGAAATAGCACATCATCATCATCTGAATATTCTGATGAACGGGCAGCAAGACCTACTCTAGGGATAGATGAATACTTTAATGAAATGATATATTGCACTTGCAAAAGGTTCCAAAATAGGAAACTAAAGAAGCGATGACTTGTTGTTATCCATATATTGAACTATGGAGTTTATACAGAAGAGGTACATTATAATTAACAAATTGTTATTCTTATAATAAATAAATATGCATATTATTTAATACATTATTATTGATCATTTCAATTAATTTTTTGATGAAAAGCCACTTCCAATTCCCAATATTCTTGAAGAACCAATGGATGTCACTGATGATAGCCACTCTCAAGATGAAGAACATGACACATTTATGGATGAAACCACTTCACAGATAAATGAGGTTGGTGTCAATGAATTTATCCAATACTTCTACACATCTTCTGAAGAAGTTATCGATTCACCCCTAGCTCAGTTGGCTAGGATGCCTCTTTTCCCAAATGCAGATAGTTCTATATTGGTGACACTTATGTTGTTGTTGAACTTGAAGGTTACACATGGATTGACAAACACATGCTTTACCGATATATTAAGGTAGGATTCGACATTCCTATAAATTAATGATCTAAATGTCTTGAAAGTTTCGAATATTGTGTATAGTTATCTTATAAAAATATTTGTTGCCTCATGTAGACTTTTGGACAACAAAGTACTTCCAAAGGATAATAAGTTACCTCATTCTCATAGAGAAGTATCTTCAGTGATGAAAGACATTGGAATGGAGTACAATACATACGATGGATGGCCAAATGACCATATACTATACTATGGAAAGAATGCAAATTTGCAACAATGCCCAGTGTGTCACACAAATAGGTATTGTCAAGATCAAGTATCGAAGAAGGTTCCTTATAAATTACTACAACACATTCCACTAAAGCCAAGGTTTGAGAGGATGTTCAAATGGAAGGAGTTGGAAAAATATATGCATTATCATGCGCAAGGGAGGAGCCAAGATGGTGTCATGCGTATGGCTACAGATAGAAAACACTAGAAAGAGATTGAGGAAAAATGGCCACATTTAAGAAATGACCCAAGGAATGCAAAAATTTCTCTAGCAATGGATGGTGTCAATCCTTTTGGAACAATCTTCCCCGTTGGATGGAAATGAAAAAGGAGAATGCAATGTTAACTCTTATCTACTAGGTACCAGAACATATTAATACAATCATTTCTTGAAGATTATATAAAAAAAAATTCAACTTAGTTAAATCCTGATAAAGAACTTTTTTGTTTACTTAGGGAAGTATCAGGTAAAGGATATAAATGTATACATGGAGCCCCTCATTGATGAGCTTTGTGAATTATGGAATGGTTTAAATATGTATGATGTATCAAGACCTATCAATGATAGAAACTTCCTCTTTCATGCAATCCTTATCTGGACAATTCATGATGCCCTAGGACTCTCTATTTGTTGTGGTAATATATTATAAATTACATTTTTTATTATTTTGTTCATTTTACCATTTTACTAAATATGGTTTTCGTTCTTATTTTAGGGCTACAAACAAAGGGGAAACATGGTTTTCCATCATGTGGGCCGAAAATAATGTATAGGTAGTCAAAGGATCTCAATAAAACTATGTATGATGAGTATAGACAATTTTTACCACAAAATCATTGCTATCGAGAGCGTGACACAAATAAGTTCAATGGAAAGGAGGTGGAAATAAGGAAGCCAAGAAGGATGAACCCTGCTAGGTGGAAAGCACTATATGAAAAAAAGGATGGGATAGGCTTTCCACTAGGAATGAAAAGACTTTGTATTTTCTACAAATTACAATATTATGAGAACTTTCCAATAGCCCACCTATTTGATACTATGCACATTGGGAAAAATGTGGCAGAGTGTTTGTGGAAACATCTAAATGGAACCAACCTTGAAGCACAAATAAAGTTACGAAAGGACCTCCAAGTTGCCAATATCATGCCGAACATGTGGTTGCATGAAAACAACTCATTTGTTCATGCTCCATGGATTTTTATGTCAAAGGAGAAATAAAACATCATTGATACAATGAAAAGTATAAGATTTCCTTCTGGTTTTGGTGTGACATCAAAAAAGTTATTCACATGAGATGGGTCAGAGTTCTCAGGGCCAAAAACACATGATTGGCACAAATGGATAAAGGTAACTTTGCAGAACGTCACATTTGTTGGCAACATAATTAGAAATTTGTATATCTTAGTGATAATAGAAGTTTATGCATATTTTAACATCATTTTTGTTAATGGTCATGTAGTATGTGTTGCCCGCAGCAATACCGAGCACCTTTGATCATAATGTCACATTAACTATTTACAAATTATCAAAATATTTGAGGTATTTTGAATCCATCATGCATACTCTTCCATGACTCTTATAATTTGAAGTGCATTATTGGTAATGCCTTTATAGATATTTAGAACTTTAGTTTTGAACAAATAATAAGTCTTTATTATAATGAACATTAATATCTATAGGTGGGTTTCATCTAAAGAGATACATCAGGATCAATTGAATTATTGGAAGAGGAATGTCCACTTTTGATGTGTGATATTCAAATTTACTTCCCTTCGAGCTTCTTCAATTCTCAAGAGCACTACCTTGTACATCTAGTAAAAGAGATTGAACAGTGTGGTCCTATCCATAATCAGACAATGTGGCTCGTGGAGAGATATATGAAGGTTCTAAAACAATTTGTGAGGCAAAAGGCTCGACCAGAAGGGTCCATGGTTGAGGGGTACATGGTTTTCCAGAAAATGGTTCATTTGAGTGAGCACTTACTTGAATTGCATCTTGAAGCTCCTCGATTATGGGATGGTAACCAGCCTCAATCATTTGAAGGAGAAAAATTAGAAGGTCAAGGGACTTCAAAGAGGATAAAAGGTATAAAAAAATGTATGAAGTAATTATTTTTATATTAAATTATAGGACATAGCTTTGAATCAAATGTTATTAATTCATTGAAAAATTCTATTTTTCATTGTAGATGCTTAGGAGTGGGAGTCATTACATTTGTATGTTGTATACAATTCTCACTTTATGTTGGAATGGATGGAGAAGTACACTGAAAAAAAGAAATTAGAGGATGAAAAGGGATGGACCAATGTATATAATAGACATGTTCAAAACACTACTCGAGGACTTCCTACGGTCCATTAAAGAAAATGGCCAGATAGATGCTCGTGGAATTGGCTAAAGACCAATATTGAACATGAGGCAACAAAGGGGAAGAATAGAGTGACACAACAACAACTGAATTTTGTTAAAGGATCTAGAAATGGGGAGGTGATGCATATATATTAACATATTTGAGCTATTTAGTGATTTTCCTTTTAAATTTTTCATCATTGAATCTAATTAGTTAATATTTATATGAATTTAGGTAACATATTACAAAGGAATGTGGAATTTCGGTCATCATTTTCGCATCAAAAAGGTTGATGACAATAGACAAACTTATGATTGTGGAATGTCGTTCACATGCAAATGATAGACAACCAATCACAAGCACACTTTACTATTATGGAGTGTTGGAGGATATTATAGAGCTTGATTTTATATCTTTCAAGAAAGTTATTTTTTGTGTTCAATGGTACAAGCTTATCAAAATGGGTGAAGACAAAACTATATTGCTGCACAAGAATGGATTCCATATGATCAATACATCTAGGTTTGAAGCCACTTTTGAACCTTATGTGTTTCCAAATTTAGAACAACCTGGTTGGTCATTCATGATTTATTATGATCCAAGAGGACGAAGAGTAACATTTGTTCAAGATGTAGAGGACCATGATATACTTAAAGATACAGAAGTCCCCCTTGAAGACATAGATGGCCAAGATGAAAATTTATTGGTAATGATGCGTATGACCAAGATGAAGACCATGATGAGTTTACTGAAGTGTCTAAAGGATATAAGCAACCACATGAGCATCAAGTCCATGAGGATGATGAATTTATTGATTTTCATTTAACTATAGTTGAAGGTGAAGAAGACCATGAAAACTATTGTATTAATTTATTTGTGGATTTAGGGCCCATTAATGATGGTGCACTTATGCCATAAGATGAGGATATTTCATGTGAGAATGACATTGTTTGATCATCATGTTCACTTTAAGATGGTTATGAGGATTCAATACAATATAATTAACTATTTATAGTATTAAAAGTATTGTGCTTCTAATTGTACACAAAATGTAATGGAAATTAAGTAATTTGAATGTTTTGAGTGTTCTATTAGTGGATGTTTGTAATGTCAATGAATATAGCTTGCAAATTTTTGTCAACTGGATAAGTTGTTTCATTTTATTTTTTTAGTTCTTTAACAATTTACTTGAAAGACACTTTTGTTTTTGGAAGATTTACGCAATCAACTCCTATGCACTTTATGCAATTGACACCTAAGCAAGAGAAACACAATACCATAAAGCTAAAAAAACTTTGGAAGTTGAGCATTGTTTATGTTTTTCTTATTTATTGAAACATAATGAAAATTATGTATGTTATCGTCCATGTGCTAGTGAATTTGATTTATGTTACTAATATGAATTGCATATGTTCTCTAATTAATATTTTATCATTTTATGTCATTATGTGTTTCTTTAAGAATGTGCCTATGGGTACTCCCGATTCTACTATGGGGGATCCATTGATCTTAAATGGGCTAATTGAAATGCTAAGGAATGGGCAAGGGAAAAACATTAATATGATGGTGAATGAGGTAAGTTTGAAAATTTTCTTTTATAGGTTCAATTATCTTATGTTTCGTATTATATTATGTTAATTTATATTTGTGGAATGCAGGCCATCTCTAAAGTCATTTCAACCCCTATCACGCCCTTTAATACATCTAGTATTATGCTAGGGGTATGATTTGATGTAGATTCTTGTACATTTAATTAACTTATTTCACGTTTTATATTCTGTTAATATTTGTGTTTTTGCTACAGGACATTCCTAGAGTAAGTCCACCGAGAATGCATCTTGTTGGCATGCAAGATCCAATTATGTCATCCGATACACCCAATGTTGTGCAAAAGGTAAGACTCAATCATATTTTTGTGTGGGTTTGATTATATTATTTCCCCTATAATAATTTTATTGTAATATCTTTGTAACTTTGAAATGACAAAAAGTGGAACAAGGAACTCCTTTTTCAGATTTTAGTGTAATTTCTCTATTTTTGCAACTCTATATGGCCCGTACAGTACTGTCATGGTCTAAAATAGATATCTAAAAATGATGGAATGGTGATTGTAGGTTTTTTTCATGTGTTTTATAGGATTAGGGAATAGGGGATGGAGGTCCTTGGAGGTTTTTTCAAGATCCTAGCCTAACATCCTCATGTGTTAGGCTAGGTAGCATAGCTAAGAAGTAGGACAGTAGATTGGAGGATTGAATGGTTGATAAAATTTATATATTGTGTTCATTTGAGACTAGGTCAAGATTTAGGTAAAGAGTTTGGAGGTTTGGGAGAAGTATTTTAGATACTTCCTTTGTAAAAGTGGCCTAAAAGGCCTATTTCTCAGTGTAGCAGACCTATTTTGAGCTCTTTGCTCCAAAACACCCTTAATGGTTACTTGAAAAGGCTTAGAACTCTTTGAGTGACAACTTTCTCTAAAAGATATTCCAAATTATGTCAAATGGGAGACCTAGTAGGAAAGGAAGGCTAGGTATTGAAAGTCACACATGTGGGAGTCTTGGAAGTGAGTTAGTGTTTGGAACATGTTCTTTTAGGTCTCCTTAATCTTAATCCACCCCTATTTTGCATCATATTACCACTTTAATATTTATATTTGTGCCTTGTAGAATGTTTCAAAAATAGGTGTCATGCCCTCTACATATAGACCGGAAACACCTATCACAAGAGTGGCATCAGGCACAATACCTCATAGCATGCCCTCTACATCAAGTCTGGGTTTAGTCAGAGTTCTCCCACCAACACCTGAATAAGTTTCCTTGAGGAGTCTTATAGAATCACAATCAAGAATACTAAGCCTCCTACTAGATACTCCTGAAAATATTGAAATTAGGAGACAAATATCTAAACAAATTGAGTTATGGGAGAGGACATTGTTGGGGAGTGCAAGGCTTACTTTAGATGAACAGGTATAATTATCTAGAAATATTATCTTATCATTCTTTTGTAGTTCATATTTTACTTTTATCAATGTAATAACATGTTGACTGGTAAAAGTAGTATTGATGATTACATGGTTGCTCTGTGATTCTAATTTGTGATTATATGGTTGTTTGATGATCTCATTGTAAATATAGGAAATAAATGACAATGCGACTGATGTACCTATAGGGGAATCTACCTCAACCCCTATGACTACAACAATATCCTCCGTGACTACTAAAGGAATGCAAGAAGTTAAAATCTTGCTCACCTCAAAAGGAAATGTCTTGAAGGATGAAATGGGGTTAAAATTCTTTCACTTCATTTTTCGTCATGCAGAACAATTATTTGGCAATACTATTCAAATGGATTGGAGGAAGCAAGCCAGTGCTAAAAAATATGAACTCTTTAAAGATGTCATAGTAGCATTTGGAAATCTAGGTTTTAATAAGGAAATTATTTTAGATATTGCACGAAAATGCATTCACTCTAAACGAGACAATTTAAGGTCAAAGCTGAAAAAAGATTTGAGGTATCCACGTCCAGCTTGGATCACAGACCAAGTGACATGGGATGAACTTATGAAAGATTCCAAATTTAAGAGGAAGTCCCACAATAATCCAAACTATTGGCCATCTGCACGATGAGGATCTAAAAGATGCCTTCGAGATACAAAAAAAGCAACCCAAGCTAGGGTGTCAAGTATGGGATCTCATAAATTAGGATCCGGTTGGTGCAGGAGCACCCTTAGGTTGCCTTAGGTTGTTTAGAAGGTCATGTCTTGGAAAAATTTTCTTAGCCACCTAATCAATCTAAGTATGTTCATTTGTGTGTAAGCCTTAGTGGAATTTTTGGTTGAGTATTGATCAAATGAAGGTCATGTTGACCATTGAATAAGTGTTTTTGGGTTTTGGCTTCAAAGGAGGTTTAGACCTTAGGAGTTTGTTTTTCAAAGTTTTGAGAATTTTTCTCATTTGAAGCTACAAGCGGCCAAGGAGAGCTCAAAGGAGAGCATAACTGATTTGGTGACCTATTTAGGAGTGGCCTCGGCATGGAAGTCAGGTTGGAAGCATTGGATATTATTTTTAGTTTTGAATTCAAGAGAAAAACAGTTGAGTTTGTGTGTGAATTTCTGGTCTTTGTTTGCATTGAAGAGTTTCTTTAATGGAGTAGATCAGCACTGTAATTCATGCATAATGTAGGTTATAAACTCTTAGAATACTGTGTGGCACTAGTTAGATCTACTTTTTAGTTTCCAAGCATTGTTTGTAGATAGTTTGCTTTATATATTGTTACTGGTTTGAACCAAGCAGTTTGAGAAGAATGCAGGGTTAGTTCACTTTCCCATCGTACAAATTGTACGACCCTTTGGGAACAATGACTAGACTCCATGGATGTACATATAGTAGGGTTGGGAGTCCTTGACAATGTCAGAGCCACTGTGGAAGTCTTCTCCTAGGTGAGGCAGGTAGGAGCTCGGCTAGGAAAGACCAAAGTCCAAAGCACTAAAAATTCCAAAGGTGATAGTTTATGACAATTTTACTTTTGGAGAAGGGAGATGTGTGACATACCAAGCTATGGTAAAAGGGAAAAGACCTTTCCAATCCATCTAGTGAAGGTAGGACTTAACAGATTGTAGTAAGGTCAGGAAAGGGCTTAAAAAGGCCTAGTTTAGCCCATTTTCAGATTAGGGTTTTGTACGGCCAGTTGAGGCCCAAGACCCCAATAATCTTTGAGAGGTGGGCATAAGGACCAGGAATACCTAGAAGATATTGGGGGTTACTTGGAAGAACTTGGTGGAAAACCCTGATCTCTCGGAGAAGAAAACCTAGGTTCTAGGCCTAATAGAAGGTTTGGTGAAAGCGACTAGAAAATGGAGCTAGGTGGATCCCTAATACCCTTGCTAGGATGGATTGAAGCATTTGAAAGCACCTCCACACCTCTGTAAAACTCATTCAAGAATTGGAGGATTAGTAGCCTTTAGGGTGGATTAAGGGCTAAAGCAGGTGTTACAAAATAGCACCAATTGTTGACTTGGAAGGAATAACTTAATTGATAGTTGGGTTGGCAAGGAGAACCAGGGGAAACTAAGAAGGAAGGGGTCCGATAGGTTATCAAAGGTGGAGTAAAACACCCTAGAGGTCTACCAAGCAAGACCTAGAGCATGAATCAGTGATTGATTCATCCAACCTCCCTACCAGATTGGTATCAGAGCAAGAAAAGATTTGGGATTGATTGTTGTATGTCAGAGTTTGAGTTTAGTGGTTCTACAACCATGGTGAAAAATATAGAGTTGGCCAAGAAGGTCAAAGACCAAGAGGAAGATAATAGGTGATTGAGGGAAAGAATAGCCCAACTTGAGCAAGCAATGAACAATGTGCAGACCAAGACTGATGAAGTCGGTGATAAGTTTGAAGGAAGGGTACCCAAGAGTGAAGAGGTTGCAAAGGAAGACAAGATCCCAGAGCCTGACCCTAGTTTGCGAGAAGATCCTTTCTTGAAGGAATTGAAGGCTATGAGTGGAAAAGCACTTGAAGGCATACCACTACTTAGTGGGAAATTGGAAGCTGATCTAGTCGTGGATTGGATAGAGGGAATGGAAAACCATTTTGAGTGTGATGGATTCACTAAAGCACAGAAGGTAAAGGTGGCCAAATCAAGATTGAGAGGTTCTGCCTTGACATGGTGGAAATTCATCCAGACAGAGAGAGAAAAGGAAGGCAAGAATCCTATTTCTACTTGGAAGGGAATGGTTGCCAAAGTGAGAGAAGCATACATGCTAGATGATTATGAGATTCAATTACATAAGAAGAGATAGAGCTTGAGACAAAGAGACCAAGATGTGAATGCCTATACTGAGGAGTTTCAAAAACTTTATATGAGGTCCAATGTATCGGAGGATGAAATTCTTAAGGTGGCTAGATACCTTAACGGTTTGAAGTGGAACATTCAAGAGGAGATGACTCTTCTAAGCCCCAAGAAAGTACACCAATGTTATCAATTGGCTATAAAGATTAAAGAGAGAACCAATAGGAAACAAGACCAGACTTCCAAGAGTAGAGGGAAAGGTAATAGTATGAAGTGTTATAACTGTGGTCAAGTAGGACATCTAGGTTATAGGTGCCTGGAGAAAGCGTCTTCCTCAAACACAGAAAAGAGAGTAGCATATGCACAAGAGGATACCATGAGTATCAAATCACCAGAGGTTAGTCACATTGAATCAGAAATGGGGGAGAACTTGATGTTTAGAAGGGTTCTAATCAGACAAACAATCAAGGAGGAGGCAAAGCAAAGGAGAGCCTTATTCAGGGTAAGATGCAAAATACTTGGAAAGGTGTGCAAGGTTATAGTGGATTTAGGGTCTATTGATAAAATTATCTTATAGGAAGCAGTTAGGAAGTTAAAATTGCAGAAGGAGCCCCATACTAATCCCTACAAGGTGACATGGTTGAATAAAGGGCAGAGTGTTCTTGTGAATGAGCAGACAACAGTGGAATTCTCCATTGGAGGGTACTAAGACAAACTGATCTGTGATGTGTTGCCTATGGATTCATGCCATCTTCTATTGGGAAGGCCATGGCAGTATGATAGAGGAGCCATCTATGATGGAAAGGAGAACACCATCTCATTCACGAAGGATGGCAAAACATTCAAATTGCAGTCACTGTTAGATGAGGAAGAAGGACATTCAAAGACCCCTAGTGTCTTGTTAAGTAGTGGCAAGGAGTTTATCAACACTCTACAACAAGGAGGTGAAGGATATGTGGCTATGGTGCAACCCAAGGAAGGAGACAAGACCAAGAAGACAGTCATACTAGGAGCAGTCCAGAACTTGCTTGAACAATTCAAAGACATAGTCAGTGATGGAACACCAGCAACCTTGCATCCGAAGAGAGCCATCAATCATCAAATTGAATTCATACCAGGGGCTTCACTGCCAAACAAAGAAGCTTGCATGCTCACACCAGATCAGAACCTAGAGGTGGCTAGACAAGTGCAGGAGTTATTAGATCAAGGACTAATTAGGAAGAGCATTAGTCCATGTGTATTATGAGTGGTCTTAGCAACTGAGAAAGGTGGTAAGTGGAGACTATGCATTAACTCTAGGGATATAAGCAAGATTACAATTAGATATAGGTTCCTTATTCCTGGGATTGAGGATTTGATGGATTGTCTTGGAGGAGCTCAGTACTTCACCAAGTTGGATCTCAAGAGTGGATACCATCAGATCAGAATCAAAGATGGGGATGAGTGGAAGACAGCCTTTAAGACAACTGATGGGTTGTATGAGTGGAGAGTTATGCCATTTGGCCTCTCAAATGCCCCTAGTACATTCATGAGGCTCATGAATGAAGTGCTTAAGGATTTCAAAGGGATATTTGTGGTGGTATATCTAGATGATATACTCATCTTTAGCAAGACAATAGAGGAACATTTGAAGCATGTGGAGATGGTTCTTAAAAGGTTGTAGGAGGAGAGGTTAGCCCTCAACCTAGAGAAGTGTGAGTTCTTGAAACAAGAGCTTGTGTATTTAGGGTTTATAGTATCCCAAGGATCATTGAAGATGGACCCAACCAAGGTGGAGGCTATCCTAAATTGGCCTACACCAACCACCGAGATAGAGGTAAGGAGTTTTCATCGGTTAGCTCAGTTTTATAGGAAGTTTATAAGGAACTTTAGTGGCATATGTGCACTAGTACTTATCAAAGGTGGCCTAAAGACTAAGTTCAAATGGACTCTTGAAGCTAAGAAGGGTTTTGAGAAATTGAAACAAGAAGTGGCAACTCAACCCATCCTTTTGTTACCTAGTTTTGATAAGTTATTCACTGTGGAATGTGATGCTAGTGGAATTGCAGTAGGAGGTGTACTAAGCCAAGAAGGTAGGCCTATAGCTTTCTTTAGTGAAAATCTAAATGAAGCTAAGAAGAAGTATTCTACCTATGACCTAGAACTATATGCTCTAGTACAGTCACTTAGAAAGTGGAGGCATTATCTCCTACCTAAAGAGTTTGTTGTGTTTATAGATAACCAGGCCCTTAGCTACATCAACACACAAGAAAAGTTGAGCAATAGACATTTGAAATGGATGGAATATCTTCAAGCCTTCACCTTTACCATCAAGCACAAGAAGGGACAATTGAACAAGGTGGTAGATGCATTAAGTAGGAGGTTGTTGATAGTGCAAGAGATACAAATAAAGAGCATTGGGATAGAGAGTTTCAAGGATCTCTATGGGGAAGATGAAGACTTCTCCGAAGCATATAAGGTATGTTCTGATTTTGAGAATCACTTTCATAGTCAATTCTCAAAGTATACATTGTAGAGTGGAATTTTGTTCAAGGGAAATTAGTTATGTGTTCCAAAAGGATCAATGAGAGAGAATCTCATCTAGGAGAAGCACAATGGTAGTCTTAGTGGTCATTTTGGTATCAACAAGACATTGGAGTTAGTGCAGAGGTTCTATTATTAGCCTAAGTTGCCAAGGGATGTTAGAAGATATGTGGAGCAGTGTGTAGTTTGTATGAAAGACAAGGGGGCAGCTAGCAATGCAGGTTTGTATCAACCTCTACCCATTCCTAACAGGCCTTGAGAATTCATCAGTATGGACTTTGTGGTAGGCCTCCCTAAGACTAAGATAGGGTTTGATAGTATCTATGTGGTGGTAGATAGGTTCAGTAAAATGAGTCATTTTGTTCCTTGCAAGACCACCCATGATGCTAGTTATATAGCTCAACTTTTCTTTAAATAAATTGTGAGGATACATGGATTCCCATTGAGCATTGTCTCAGACACGGATGTGAAGTTTATGAGTCATTTTTGGAAAACTTTATGGAGCAGACTAGGTACTAACTTGTCTTTTGGATCAGCTTACCATCCTCAGACCGATGGGAAAATTGAGGTGATCAATAGAGTGTTAGGTAAACTTCTAAGATGCCTAACCAAGGGGTATTGATAGACATGGGACATGGTCATATCACAAGTTGAATATGCCTACAATGATAGTGTGAACCGGACCATAGGCAGAAGTCCTTTTGAAATAGTGTATGGAATGCACCCAAGAGGTGTGTGTGAACTTAGAGATCCAGGAGCTATGGAGCATAGGAGTGGCCATGCTAAGGATTTCTCTCAGACCATGAAGGAGATTCAAGAGCAAGTGAAAAAAATAATTACAGAGGCTACTCACAAGCTGAAAGCTAAGGTGGATTTATCTAGGAAAGATCTCCAATTTGTAGTAGGGGACTATGTCATGGTCCATCTCAACAAATCTAGATTACAGAAAGGAGCACCAACTAAGTTGCAGATGAAGAGAGTGGGACCATGTAAGGTGTTAGCTAAATATGGAAAGAATGCTTACAAGGTGGAGCTACCTGTAGACTTAGGCATTTCACCAGTGTTTAATGTGGTTGACTTGATCAGATATAAAGGACTAGTCACTGATATGGATCAAAACAGTATGGATTTCTTGAAGGATGTGAGTAATGTAGTCTTACCACCTAAAGACAAGCTACAAGCAGAGAAGATCTTGGAATCAAAAGTGCAAAAGTCTACTAGGCATAGGGTGTACATGGAACATCTCATCAAATGGAAGGACAAACTAGAGTTTGAGGCTACATGGGTGGGTGAAGCTCAGTTCAAGAAGCATGGCATTGAATTGTCTCTAATCTCTCCTCACATTCCTTAGTGTTTGTGCAGAGGGGGGGAGAACGGTGCAGGAGCACCCTTAGGTTGCCTTAGGTTGTTTATAAGGTCATGTATTGGACAACTTTGTTTAGGCCACCTAATCAATCTAAGTATGTTCATTTTTGTGTAAGCCTTAGAGGAATTTTTGGTTGATTATTGATTGGATGAAGGTCATGTTTACCATTGAATAAGTGTTTTTGGGTTTTGGCTTCAAAGGAGGTTTAGACCTTAGGAGTTTGTTTTTCAAAGTTTTGAGAATGTTGCTTAGTTGAAGCTACAAGCGGCCAAGGAGAGCTCAAAGGAGAGAATAATTGATTTAGTGACCTATTTAGGAGTAGCCTTAGCATGGAAGTCAGGTTAGAAGCATTGGATATTGTTTTTAGTTTTGAATTCAAGAGAAAAACAATTGAGTTTGTGTGTGAATTTCTGGTTTTTGTTTGCTTTGAGGAGTTGCTTTAATGGAGTAGATCTTCACTTTAATTCATGCATAATGTAGGTTAGAAAATCTTAGAATACTGTGTGGCACTAGTTAGATTTGTTGTTTACTTTCCAAGCATTGTTTGGAGATAGTTTGCTTTCTATATTGTTGCTGGTTTGAACCAGGGAGTTTAAGAAGAATGGAGGGTTAGTTCACTTTCCCATCGTACAAATTGTACGGCCCTTTGGGAATAGTGACTAGACTCCATGGATGTACATATAGTAGGGTTAGGAGTCATTGACAACATCGGAGCCACTGTCGAAGTCTTATCCTAGGCGTGCCAGGGAAGATCCCGGCTAGGAAAGACCAAAGTGCAGAGCACTAAAAATTGCAAAGGTGATAGTTTATGAAAATTTTCCTTTTGGAGAAGGGAGATGTGTGACATACCAAGCTATGGTAAAAGGGAAAATACCTTGCCAATCCATCTGGTGAAGGTAGGAATTAACAGACTGCAGTAAGGTCAAGAAAGGGCTTAAAAAGGCCTAGTTTAGCCCATTTTTAGATTAGGGTTTTGTACGGCCAGTTGAGGCCCAAGACCCCAATAATATTTGAGAGCTGGGCATAAGGACCAGGAATACCTAGAAGATATTGGGGATTACTTGGAAGAACTTGGTGGAAAACCCTGATCTCTCGAAGAAGAAAACCTAGGTTCTAGGCCTAATAGAGGGTTTGGTGAAAGTGACTAGAAAATTGAGCTAGGTGGATCCCTAATACCCTTACTAGGATGGATTGAAGCCTTTGAAAGTACCTCCACACCTCTGTAAAACTCATTCAAGAATTGGAGGATTAGTAGCCTTTAGGGTGGATTAAGGGCTAAAGCAGGTGTTACAAAATAGCACCAAGTGTTGACTTGGAAGAACTTAATTGATAGTTGGGTTGGCAAGGAGAACTAGGGGAGCCTAAGAAGGAAGGGGTCCTATAGGTTATCAAAGGTGGAGTAAAACATCCTAGAGGTCTACCAAGCAAGACCTAGAGCATGAATCAGTGATTGATTCATCCAATCTCCCTACCACCGGTGGGTACAATAGCATTCGTGGTGGCTTGGTAAGTGAATATTTTGATCTTCTGTATTCTCTATTTCATAAAAAAGTTATGAAAAACTTGTGAGTTAATTGTATCTTATGATTCATTTTACCTTATTAATTTGGTTATAATTGTTTATGGAGGTTCACCAATTTCAAAAAGAAGTTTTAGAGGAGGACCTAAAATATGCTTTACTACATGGTTCCCAAGGCCTTTGACAACATATGCTAGATCAAGTGCAGAAATTAGTCACTGGTCATGAATCTGAGGTAAGTTCTTTGCATGATGGGATATAATAAAATTTCATATTTTTCTTTCATTTCCATTTTAAAACAAATGATATAGATATTAATCTACACATATGCACCTAGAATTACAATAGTTTTTTTTTTTGCATAAAGAAATGAAACAAGCAAAGCTAAAACTATGATTTGATATGTTATTTTAATGAGTTAAATTGTGTTGTCTATAGGGAACCCAACAATCCAATTCATCAAGCAGTTAGGATAAAGAGGAGCTAGAGGAGCATGATTTGATTATCATTCTTGAAGCTCGACAGGAAACCACCCTTGAATTTCAGCAAGTGGGAGACACAAATAATGATAAGGGTGTTCAATGTGATGAAAAATTGACAGCCACAATTAGAATAATGCCTCGTATTACGATAGTGCCTCATAGAAAGAGGACATAAAGGAAGAGACTTACCATATTTGATATGTTATTCAATTAGTACTCCCATGGCAAATGAGAACTTCAGAAACTGAAATGATTGAACAAAGTATCTTGTCTAGTCTTTATCAAAATATTTGATGTGTAAATTTTCCCCATTTCTTTTCATGGTATTTTAACTATTTCATGACGCTAACAATTATGATTTCTTGTTCTAATGTTTTATGATTTTAACCCCTTATTGCTTCATTTTATTTTTTGAATATTGCTGACAAAAAATATGATTAATTAATGAATTTTTAGATAATTATCTATTGCTAATCTATTGTGGAAGATTAAATGCAGCCTGAGGGCAATCATTATTGAAATGTGGTGCAACTTCCTGGTTTTCTCTCTCAAATGTGGAGTATGGCTAATGACAAGCCATGTAATGCTTGTTGAGGTTGTCCACTCAACTGCAGATTTTTTAAATCAGGTAATTGATAAACTTTATGTTACAATGAAATATTTAATATTATTTTTTGCTTAGGTTTGATATGTCTCCATTTTTTAATTACAATAAAGAATTATTATTTTACTGCCCCAGTTGCTAAAACCAAGTGAAATCTTCTGTCAATTAAAGTAGTTGCTTCCAATTTCCTGAACAAGCTTCTGACACGTGTATAGATTGAAATCTTTGTCTTTTTTGGGCATCTTCCCTTTACAATAGAATTCATAGCCTTTTTACACAAATGGACTTCTTAATCATCTATGAATCTTTAAAGATCATTATATTTCCTGAAACCCAATTATTATTGTAGGTTTTGTCTGAGAAATGTGAAATTTTGTGCACTGATCCAATGTTCATACTAGAGAGTGGAAAATACAAGAGTGCACCTATAAAGGAGTTGACAGAAGGTATTTAATAAACATTTAGCAATATTTATTTATTTATTATGTATTTAATCAAAAGATTGCATTTGCTATTTCTACAACAAAGTTTTTACCTTTGTCGTTCCCTATTGCTCCTTCCCATTCGCTAACCCTCTGTCCTATCCTAGTAACGTGACATTTGCTTCTTCCTGCTATATTACCAACTAGAAATATTATTAGGTATATCATAGAATAAATGTTTAGTGATGTGTAATATACCAATTGGCACACATAGAAATCTGCTATACATAGATATTGTAGACTGTTAGTTCTTATTTCCTTCATATCTTATATAAACTTGCATAACAGATTATCTTACAACTCCCCAGTGACTATGTTACTTGTATTTGTCTGGAGATCCTTGTAACAATCTTACTTTATGCTTTTATGCATGAGTTTTTCTATCCTTATTATACTTTATATGCTCTTAAAGGTGGTTTAAGCAGCCTACAATGGAAGTTCTTTCTATTTGGTTTGCAATCTAACAAGAGTCTTATAGGTCTCTCTGGATTTTGGAAATACATACAAATGTTAATCAGCAAGAGGCCATAGAATGGTGTTTAGGAATATGTTTCTTAATCATTTTTCATGCGATTAGAGGCCATGATTGTATAGCTCAGTATCTATAATTTACCTAAAAGTTTCTACTTTTTGTAGTTTAGATGATAATGGAAGTTACATCACCTACTCTTATGCAATAGGAGACTAGCTAAGTTCAAGAGTTCCTCCTTTAAAAGTAAAAATAAAGTGAGTAGGTTGAGGCAATTTAGACTAGTGTTCATACCATTTAAGCAGAAAGGAAATACTTGTTTATTTCCTTGCCTCAGATATGCCTAAAATTCAAATGCAGTGAATCTTATAATTCTAAATCTATTGCTTAAGGAGCATGTGGATTGTGTGGAATTTTTTTTGGAGTACTTGCTTCAAATTATTGCTTCAACCCATTATGTGATTTTCAAGGATGTGAAAGCATTTTGTGCTCTAGCATATTCTATCAAATTTAAAATGAATTGATTCAGTGCTATTTGTGAAGTCAATCGTTGAGAAATTTGATAGAGATCGTAGTGGGAAGATTGACAACAATGAACTTCAGGATACTCTTCTCCAATTGGGACATTCAGTATCATGGCCTGTTATATGTTTACTTACAAATTGTGACAAGACAGGCCAAGGCAGTGGAATTGATTATGACAACTTTTATTGAGTATGTTCTAATTTCTATAATAGCTTACCAACTAAACTAGTATTTTAATGATGAAAATGCTGCACACAAAAAATTATTGTTTCTGAGTCAAAACTCAATACAAGGCACTATAGTTTATAACTATTGTTAAATGGCCTTTGGCTCAACATACACCCGAGATAACTACAATGGTAATTAATATTTCTCCAAATATGGTTCATTTGTTTCTATATTTTTATGAGATTTTTAATTCACAAGTTGTCCTTCAATGTTTTTGGATTTTGATTGTTTTATAAAAAAATTCTCTTATCTTTTTGATGCTCCAAAGTTCCATGACATTGAATTTATACTCATTGTTTACTTGAAAATAAAATTTGTAAGCAATTTATTTTACTTTTAAGTTAATTATATTTGTTATCTACTAGGTTCTAGCCTCTATTCATGTAAGGAGAGAAAGAACTCAAATGGTCAAAACCTAAGCCCATTGTTGCAGCCAGTTCTTTGGGCCCTATATCTATAGTGAAGCTAGATCTTGTTCAACTAGTAGTTAAACCACAAAACATTGATGACTCTTATGTGGCCTTCTTAGAGAACATGAAAGCCCTTGATGCACTTGGAATTTTGTAAACTCGTCTAACAGAATAATGTATATGATAGCCCCTATAGAAATATCTAAGGGGACATCAAATGATCCTATTTAGGGGAGTTCAACTTTCACTATTTTATTTTTCTGGCTTAGCCAGCATTCAGCTACAAATGCAGCCATTATACATACACATTTTATTAGAGCCAAATGAATTATTGCTCATGGAAAGAGTATGCTTGATTTCTTGGGATCTTTTATCTTTTCAAACACTTCCTCACTTCATATTTTGATTCTATTGTACTTTATTTTGCACCTTTTTATAGCAAAAGCAGTATGTTAACTTTTCACTGCAGCTTTTATCTTTTTCAAAAAGTCTACTTTCTCTAAAGTTTCATGTACAAAACTTATGTCTAAGCAATTTTGCCAATAATGGACACTCAAATACTTTGGAGGTTATGACTCCATTAACTTCATCAGTAAATATACAGTCACTTCAAAAATTTAATAGAATGAATGAGAAAGAGAGATTATAATACATCAATTGAAAATTGCACTAAAAAATATTTAAAATAAATTTTTTATTTTTTTTATACATTTTTTCATATTGTCTCTTTAGAGACAATACTTGGGATTAAATACATTTGTCTTTAGAGAGACAAAAGCGAAATTGACTCTAAAGAGAAAAAAATACCTATGTTTTATATTGTCTTTAGAGAGATAATTTTTAAGACAATAACTTAAGACATCCGCTTAAAGACATTACTTAAGACAATATGGAAGTTTTTTTTTCTCTCAACTTAAGACAATTCACTTAACAATTTTCTCAAAAAATGTCTTAGACGCCTCCTATATGTAGTAGTGATTCCATGTCTCCATTCAAGTGTCTGCATGTTTCTAGGTGCACACATTGTGTTTTGCAACTTTTTGTTTTGTTTTACAAACTTTTCTATGTCATTGCATCAAACTAGGGTAACTTAGTGTTGAATTTTACATTGCATTAGTCTTTGCAAGTTCTTACTTGGTGGTGAATCCCTCTTGTAATTTTAAATCATATCCTAGAATACCTTACTGTCAAAGATCTCCCTCCATTCTTTATTGGATTGAGATCTCTAAGGTGTCTGTGAGTGTAGCAAGTGTGAAATAGGAACCCTATCCTTGTGTTTATGCCTCAAAGGTGGGGAGTATTATTTTTGTGACTAAATTTTGGTGAACCTACATTTACAATACCTTATTTCTCATTTGGATTCCATCATCATCCTAGATCTAGCTTGCATTGACTTTGCATTAGGGTTTCTCTTAGTTAATTGGCATTGTAGGGTTTCAAAATTTTGCATTAGTGAAAGTGCATATAGGTTGCATTTTTGCATCTCAAATCACCAAAAATCATCTAAAATCTGCATTTTCATTTAGGTTACATATCATACAAACTAAAAATCATAAAAATCACTTAAATTTCTTTTTTTTTTTGAAAAAATCCTTATTGGAACTCATTCACCACCTTGGAAAAATTAGTCCCAGTCAAGATTTCAAATTGCTTGTTAAAACATCAAAAACCTCTTTTTTGTGCTTCCTAAGCCTCCTCATAACATATACTATAAGTCTGATAGTTTTGGTAACATTTGTTTTATGCATCTAGGTCAAAAAAATTTAGGCTACTCATTATTAAAATAAATTCAATTATAAGCATCATCAGATCTAAAAATTTTCACATTTGTAAAAATTTGCATAACATGGATAAAAGTACTTTTCACTTTTGCATATATAATTTTTACATTCATAAAAACTTTGCATAAGTTTGATCAAAGTGCTTTCCATTCTTGGATACACATTTTTTGCATTCTTAAATTTTTTCATGTACATTGGATAAAAGTAATTTTTATCTTTGGATACACATTTTTTATATTCTTACAACATTACATAAGATGGTTAGAAGTTCTTTTCATTTTTGTTCAAAGAATTTTAGTACCTTACCTTTCTAGGTATGCAAGGAAAAAGTTCATAACACCTCCCTATGAGAGTGTTTTAGTGAAAGAGAATACAAGCTTGGACATTCCTAACGATCATATTCGTTCTTCTCCTAATATCTCTCCTATTGCTGAAGAAGATATTTTTGTGTTTAAAGAACCAATCAATGAGAGTTTTGAGAATCCTAGTTTCTTATCTTCTACCTCTCTTATTAGGAAAGACCTTGATGAACAAGCAGAAAAAACCATAGGTAATCATGATGAAAACAAAATAGAACAAGAGACTATTGAAACTTCAACTAGTCAACATTCATCTCCCAACAACTTTCCCTCTTGTGATAATGTTTTATAGGATGAAATTGTAAGCGAGGAAGATATGTTGGTGTTGGACGATCAAACCTTTAAGGTCTATAACAACCCTCTTTATGATTTCTCCCCTACCTATCCTATCCTAGAAGACATTATGGGACAAAGGAGTGAAAATTTGCATAATCATGACAATCACATTTGTTCGTATCCTAGTATCTCTCCTAGTTGTGAAGAAGATATTTTGATGTTAGCAAATAAAATTGATGTAAGTCATGTGAATCTTGATTTCCCCTCTTCCCCTAGGGAAAAATTTATTGAACAAGGAAACACCATCATTGATAAACAATAAAATACAACCATTGATCATTCCCCTACTTGTGATGAAGTCATTTTGGAAAAACCAATCCTTGAATTTCAAGAAAATTTGGTTTGTAGTTTTCCTAACAATATAATGGTCCAAGAAAATGACAACAATATTAAGAAGGCTTCCTTAGGCGATGATAAAAAGGTGATTCTAGATTTCCCTTTATTAGAAATACATCGAACCAAGACCGTTGAGGTTATGAATGCAAAAGTGTCCATTGGATCCCTCTTGATCAATGGACCTCATGCATACCCCATGGAACATCCTAATAATCCTCTAATTCTTTATCGACCATGACACAGACAACAAACTTGAAAAAAACTTATCCGTTACCCACCTACGAACAATTGTTTGCAGTAGTGAAGTCATAATACCATTGCTCATACATATAACAATAGAAACAATCCACAAACAAGACAAAAACCTTCAACATCCCTCCATTTGCATAATCCCATTTTTCCTAGTGCTCCTCATTTAACTTTGCATAATGGGAAGGAGTATGATCTTGTTGAACAACTTAAGAATACTCTTGTTAAGATATCATTATGGACCTTATTCAAGCATCCCCTCACTATCATAACATGATTCAAAGTGCCTTGCAAAAAGTTCCTATCCCTTCTAATGTGCAATTGAATGACATAGCAGCCATGATTCAAGGAATAAATGTTGAAATTGTTTTCCACCAAAGTGAGCTCCCCCCTTTGGAAGTGCAAGAAAAAAATGAGGCTTTCATGATAATATTTAAATACAATAAAATAGGGATAAAGCGAACCCTCGTTGACAATGGCTCTTCCCTCAATGTGTGTAGTGTATCCCTTTTGGATAGGCTTGGTGTAGACAAATAAAAAATTCAACTGGCCTCTTTAACTTTTAGTGGATTTGACAATTTAGGAAAGAAACTGCTTAGTGTGATAATTGTGCCTATTACAGGTGGAAAATCTACATTAGAAACACCTATATCTTATTTTAGGAAGACCTTGGATTCATGATATGCATGTGGTGCCTTCTACTCTTCATCATAAAATTAAGTATGTCTACAACAACATAGTATACACACTTCATGGTGATCATGAGCCTTATAGTGTCTTACAACTTGAGAAAAACAGAGAGAACCCCTTGAAAACATTAATGCCAACTACACAAGTAGAACCCATGCATAGAAAGACAAATAAAAACACATTGAAGAAGTCATGAAGCTATTAGAAGATGATTGGGGTTTTGTAGACTTCGAACCAACATTCATGGGAGAATACAAGATCATAAAAAAAGACTCTGAAAAGGGAAAGGAAAAAGCGATAATGTCAACAAAAAATTCAGAAGACCCTTTGAAAGCATCCACCTCAACCACTTTAGAAAAAAAGACAACATACACAACAAACTTTGATGAAACTAACTATTAACAACCTCTAAATCCTAAATAAATGAAAAAGATTTATGGAAGAGGTTATGAACTTATGAAAAAATTTAGATACAGTTGAAAAGGATGTGGTGCTAGAGAACAAGGTATCTGTGTCCCTATAAAACCTAACACACAAGAAAAAAATAATGGTTGTTGTTATTATCCTTTGATAGAAATAAACAAGCCTTCAGTTAATAACAACACTCTAACAAAATATTCTTCTACGTTGAATTTAATAGTAGTGCATCTTGAGCTGATAGACACTAGTGGTATTGATTTTTATCCTTTGAAATAAATGAAATAAACAAAGAAATATTCATTTAATTTCAATTTAATCTTGCAAAACACTAACGATTTGAATTCATTAGATTGTACACCCTCTTGTAAAGGAGAGAACAAAATCTCACAATCTAAAGAGTCTTGCGTAAGTATGACACCTTGTACTAAGCAAGAGATATCGTTGTCGCAAAACAAAGCAACATCTTCTACATTTGATCAAGAGGGTATCTTTTCGAGACTCCTCTAAGATTGTTTGATAACTCTCCCTCCAAGAACATGAAAGAAATTTTACTACAAGAATTCATTTTCTGCATATCATAGAGTTCATGGTCATGCTACTAATGAATGTAACGCTTTGAGTAACAAAATTCAACATCTTAGGGATTGTGGTTCTCTTCCTTGCATTGAAGCACCTCGTTCCTCTAATTGACACTTATTTTCATCCTATTATACTCATCCTTGTCCTGCACTAAGTGGGGGAAATGGGTTAGATAGCCTTTTCCTCGTATGTCACTTCTTGTCTCTTTCGGCTAGTTGACCGCCTTTCATGTACATATGAGAGCAAGATTGGGATGCAGATGAAATGCCTTAAGTTACCTCACATGTGACATACTTATTCATGATGTATTTTGATTCGAAAACATATGACTTGGCATACAGATTTCCGAATAAGCTCTCATATCTTCATCTACTTTAAAGCAATCGCTCACAACAATTGTGTTAGCAACCACTTTAAAGTGGGGGCATACATCGATACTCATGTTTCACTGTGTTATTTTCTTTCTTCTTATGATGCATCCTTTTCTTGGTGGTATCATTGGGTTTGATTTCCTCCAAGAGCATGATATTTCTTTGACTTGTTCTCTCTTGGAGAAATTAGGAGCAATGTTCCCTAAGAAGAGACCTTGCATGAACTAAGAAAAATACCTTTCAACATACCATACACTATTTCACATTCACAACAATCATTATATGGCCACCTTGCATAATACACTTTGCATGCTTGTAGAGCCATTGTGTTTGTTCATGAGTTCCAAGCATATGAAGTTTTGCTTGTCTCATGAAGCTTGAAGTTCATTTTTGTGTGGTGCCTTATCAAAGCTACCATGAGGTATAACTTTGGCATGGTTTGATGGGAAGCCGATTCGAGGCATGACTTTCCTTTAGCCACTTGTGTGTGTGTGAACACATATCAGTCGTATGTGTCTCACCTTCTTGGACTTATTACCCAGTGGAAAACCAAGAGTTCTATTGCCTCAGAGTGAGTGAGCATATTTGGGCAAACAACTTAGATCTGATCCACATCGTGTTGGACAAACGATCGAGGCTTGATCCACCTATTTTTGTTTTTTCTTTTCTTTCCTTTGGTCATTGACATTGCATGTTTGCGTATATTGTTTTTTTACATATCATACACTTTTTGTATGTCAGTTTGTTAGATCCTTGGGGCTTGATTGCCTCCTCAATCTTTTTTATCCTAGACCATCTGCATTGGTGCACTTGGACCCCTCTTGAATGTCTACATTAGTGTGAGTTTGAAGAAAGTTCATCCTGTCACTAAAGTGGGGGCTAGATGCAATGATCAAAAAGTGTCCACATTTTGATTGCTTAATCTAGGAATAATTAATTATAATGTCACCTTGATCTAGTGTTGTGATGAGTTTTACACATCCACATTAGGTTTTCGGCCCTTCTAAGCTAAATAAACTTAACTTTTCCCTAATTTAATGTTGTAACTTAGTGTATTTATTTACACCTTCACATTAAATTTAGGAGGCTTGTAAAATAAAGTGGACCTAATCTAGTGTTGTAATGTGTATTACACATTCACATGGGATTTAGGGACCCTCTAAGCTAAATAGACCCAAATTTTCCTCAATTTACTATTAGAAAGGTTATTTATTTACACTTTGACATTGAATTTTGGTCCCTTTTGCATTTATGACCTTTATATTATCATTAATAGGCCCCTATGACCCTATATTGTGCATCCCAAGGCATATTTCAATAAAAAACTTGATAAAATTAACATATCAACTTAATTTACACAATCCTTAACATCTTAGCAAGAAAAATAGCCCCTGTGGGACCCATTCACCACTTTGGGCCAATGATTCCCATCTAGGTGGGACTCATTCACCTAACTTGGTGAATGAGTCCAAGTTGACCTATTTTTGAGGTTTTAAGTGGGAAAATTTGGTTTTAATTTCAAATTTCTTCTACGTCGGCCTTTGGGATCAAATTAATGGTCATTTGAGTGCATTGCATATTTAAAAAGGATTTAAAATCATTATTTTACCCAAGCAACATAACCTACATAATATCAAGTCAAGAAAGTAAGAGTTAAGCATTCCAAGTCTTCACAAGGTCATCAAGATAGCTTTCAAGATCATTTCTAAGGCATTCAAGTGAAATATTCTTACCAATTGTTGGAACAATTCAAGATCTATCATCATGTAAAATATTATTAAGCATCAAGCATTTTATTGAGCTAGTGTTGTGATGTAGCATTGAAGATCCAAGATCAAGCATTGTTTTACACCTATTGTCAAGATCAAGATCTACATCCCTCATGGTCATTTCATGTTGAGTTGACAATTTATAAGACATCATTTACAAGATATCATTCAAGGTATCATTATTTATGTTTCATATATTATGTTTCATGTTTCATGTCCTTGTTTCATTATTTCATAATTTGGTGTAATTACCTAAAAGGGGTTTGAACAAGGCAAACCCCCATTCCCTAACGTTCAACTCTCTCTCTCTCTCTCTCTCTCTCTCTCTCTCTCTCTCTCTCTCTCTTTGTATGATTGTAGATCTAGGTGCTTTGAATACTTGACGATCATTCAAGATTAGGTTAAAAGCTTGTTGAAGTTGTCTCCCCGTTGGCAAGGTCAAAATATTCACTAAAAGGTCATTTACAGCCTCAAAATCAGAGTTTCGAATCCGGAAACCTCAAGAAGTAAAAAGAGCAAACAATAAAGACCAGATTTAGACCTTAGAGTTCCAGAAAATCCAAACTAGACTCATTCACCACAAGTGGTGAATGAGTGCCATTGTAGGTTTGTTTAAAAGATCTTTGCATATTCAGATACCCTTTTGCCCGAAAAGTGCTCCTATGCAGAAATCTAAAACTAGGACTGATTCGCCCAGAACGGCGAATGAGTCCTAGTAGGCCAAAATTTTAGGATTTGTAGAATTTCCAATATCCATTCAAGTCTCTACAAGTTTCCAAGTGCACACATTATATTTTTTAACTTTCTATTTTGTTTTACACACTTTTCTAGGTCATTTTCTAGGTCATTGCATCAAACTAGGGTTTAGTGTTGGATTTTACATTGCATTAGTCTTTCCAAGTTCTTACTTGGTGGTGAAAACATATTGTAATATGAAATCATATCCTAGGATACCTCTTTTGAACCCCTCTTGTAATCTTTAGTGTGATTTTTACACAAGGTCATCCTCTCACTAAAGTGGGGCCTAAATGTAGTGATGGGAAATGTATGCCTTTACATTTCCTCACTTGTTTGGGCCCTCCTAGTTAATTTGGACTTAGTTGTGCATTTGATTTAGTGTTGTAAAATGTATTTATTTACACTTTCATAATTATTTAAGGCTCCTTTAATTAATTGAGCTTAATTTTCCTTGATTGGCCCCTTAATTCATTTACCATGCCTATTTAATTACATTTTCCAAAGAGAAAACTGGACATACATTAATGCCTTAACATAACACTTCTCATTGAGAAACGTGTGTCCTAGCTTTATTGACCTAGGACCCATTTTCCCATGGGTGAATGGGTCCTCCCTAGACCTTAGAACCTAGATTTAAATTATGCTTTTAGCAGTATTTTAACATATTCAAATATGTGATTCAATGTCGCCTTGCGATATTTGAATTTCAAGAAAATGAGGATACATGTTTATAAATACAAGGTTATTCCATCATTTCAAATCCTAAAATAGCAACTTAAGAATCTAGAAATTTTCAATATCTAAAAGAGAAATTCAAGAGCATTTTAGAGAACTTCAAAGGAATTCAAATGCAAATTTACCAGTCTTGCTGTAGCATTCAAGATCCAATTTTCATTTCAAAGTCTTCTTGCCTCATGTATGTTTTTGGAGCTAATACGGTGATGTAGGTTTCATGATCCAATCAAGCAGTCAAAGCACTATTTCAAGCAAGGTTCAAGTTCAAGATCCACATCCATTGAAGACATTTCATGCAAGTTGTAGATTTACATTCCATGGTTTATTCAAGGGTTTGTTGAGTGGTAACATTTCTTTATTCATTCTTCATTCCCTCTTTCATGTTTCATTTCATTTGAAGGTTTAATTACCAAAATGGGGTTTGGCCAAGTGAAACCACGATTTACCAAAAATAAACAATTTTTCCCTTTCATGTTGTGTTTGAAGATCTAGCTGGAAGAAAGCTTGAAGATCTCTTGAAGAGAAAAATTGAAGAAATTCTCAAAGTTGTAAAATTTGTCATAAAAGTTGTCATCTCACAAAAACTCATCTACAAAATTTATTTGTGATTTTTTGACACTGAAACCTAAATTTTTTAGGAGTGCAGAGATAGGAAAAGAGGCTCCCGAAAGTTGTAGAAAAATATTAACAAAGGACCCATTTGTCCCTGGGTGAATGAGTTCCAGATCAGCGTTAGAAACTAACTTTTGGTGAAAGGTACAATTACATTTTCCCTTCTCCGATTTGTAATTTGATTCTAGGTTTTGTTACTGTTGAGTTTAAAATTTATATTTCAAGTGTTATATTGCATTTTGGTGTTAGTTTACTAATTTATTTTTTCTCCACAAAGTGTTGTTTGACCTTGACCCCCATCGTTCAGTCATAAGGAAATTTGAAGATTCACACCTTGAGTTGACTCACCTCAAGGTTGTAAGCCAACACTTTGTGTAGATCTAATTTCCTAATGAAATAAAGGAGAATAGGTCCATCTATTATCGGTTTGGTGAACCCCTACTTTAAAAAAACCTATTTTCTATTATTTCAGTTTCATTTTTTCCTTGTGTATGATTTGTCTCTATTTATGTGTAATCCATTGATTTCTCATTGTATTCCTTATGAATGATCAAAATTTTCCTTTTCCATCATATGAATATCTGATTTATGGTTGTCTTAACATTATGGATTAAAGGGATCCTAAGCTGGGGCTAGTGCATCTCTAAACTTGGTGTCATATTTTCTCTTCAAAATTATAATAAAGAAACCTATCTTCACCATTACTTTACTATGAGTATGAGTGTAAGTTCATACCCTCACTAAAGTGGGGGCTCAATATAGTTGAAAGGTGCAAAAATTGTATGCTTTCCATCTTAGGGTTTAGGACCTAAAAGGGAAATTTTCACTAACTTTCACTCAAGAACAAACCAATGAGGTCTCAATTAAAAATGGAAAGAGATCTTGCAAGAGGGTTGTTCTAGGTGATGAAAATGATCTAATAAGGGGTTCACCATGAAGTTTTGAATTGGAAAAGAAAATGAAATGTAAAATGCAACACTAAACCCTAATTCAATGCAATGACCTATTAAATGACCTATAAATGCAAGTAAACATAATAGAAAAGCAATAAGATGAATAGTGTGCACCTAGAAATCTGGAAGTGACTAATTGTAACTCTGAAACACTAGAGAATCTAACTTTTTGACCAACTAGGACTCATTCGCTAACTTAGGTGAATCAGTCCTATAGCGGGATTTCTACATAGAAGCTTGTTTAAAGGGAAAGGGCATCTGAATCTGTAAACAGATCTGAAAAAAACCTACAGTGGGTCTCATTCAGAACTCTTGGTGAATCAATCTTGTTCCACTTTTTTAAGGAATTTAAAGTTCTAATTTGCACTTCAACACTCGCTCTTTCCTTCCAACATGAATTCTGGATCCGAATCTATGAAAATACTTGTAAAACAAAATATAAAATTGATTCGCTAATGGGGGTTTTCCTTGGTCAAACCCCTAGTTTGGTAATTAAACCTTGATAGAAATGACACATGAATGAAAATAGGATTGTAAACCCTAGCCTTAAGTGTGTCTAAGATGGAAATCTGAAGCACAATGCAATTCTATTCTAATTTGTAAGAATATGATGCAAGAATGGAAATATGAATATGAAGGAATCACTTGAGGAGATCTCTAATCTTCCTAAATGATCCCTAATAATACTTGTACCTTCCTTAGGATGAATGTAGAGTGATAATGGAGGATGGAATCACTTAGGAAATAAGTCTTTAGGCTTGGTTTGGTGGCTAGTTGCATCTCCCCAACCTAGAATTCATCATGATTCACCATAGACAACCATGATCAACCCTTGACAATGCTATATATTGAATGAAAGTGAGCTTGAAGACACACAAAAACACTTTAATGCTCCACCAAGACTTCAACATTGCTTTCTTTTTGAATTTGAATGCTCTTGTTTCAAGATTCTCAACATTTGTCTCTTGAATTTTCTCTTGAAAATGCTTGCTCAAATTTCTTAGATTATAAAAATGACTTAGAAGATTTCTTATATAGGCATTAACACCTAATTTACCATTATTCAAATCTTAAAATCTGAAATCAACTAAAAAATTGAATTAAAATAGTGAATTTCTCGCTCAAATTTGAAAAAGACCCCAAATGGGACTCATTCACCCAAGGTGGTGAATGGATCCCACCTAGGGGAACTCATTTGCCTAAGGTGGTGAATGAGTCCCACCCTAGCTTTTTGAGGTGGGCTTCTAGGATTTTTGGTGTTTTAAGCGATTTTGTTAGGTTTTTCAGTGAAATAGTCCTCAAAATCTAAAATAATGAGTCTTAGGGGCCTATTAATGATGATTTTAAAGGGTAATTAATGCAAGGGTTCCAAAATAGGTTGAAATTAAGTGTGAAATTGCCTCACTTTCAAGAGTACAATTTTCTACACTTAATTTGGACCCCACTTCAGCACCCATATGACTCTACATGCATATGCAAGCTAAAAGATTCCAATAATAACCTTTGTTTCATAAAAGGAAACACATATAAGTTCAATAATAATATGGGAGAATGAGGCCCCCACTATAGATATTTGCAAAACCACAATGTTAGGAACCGCATCCTGCTGACATGAATTTGTTAATTGTCCAAAAATGATCTTATCTACCTTCTAGAAATAAAATTCGATGGTAGATGTATGCCCCCCCTTGATTCCGCTTGCTTTACGGAGGTGGAATCAAGGTATCCTTTTAGTCACACGAGTAGGATAAGTCATATCATAGGGTATTTCTAAGTACCATACCTCTTGATGATAGATAATTGGTGAGGACAGGAGTGGAATCATGATTCCAACACAACAAATGACAATGAAAATGGAGCTATTTAGAACTTGTTAGATTGATTTGAATGAAAGGCACTTTTTAACCCAAATATAGTAAAAATCCTAATTTTAACTTATATAAGTGAAAAAAGTGATTGAAGAGTAGTTGAAAATGCTGAGCCAATGAGACTACAGGTCTGCGAGACTGGATGTCCTGTGAGACTAGGTGGCCCACAGTGAGCACTACCATGAGGTGAGTTGATTTTTCTACCTTAGCTTTGTCCTTATGCATTTATTTTATGATTTTATGTATTTCTAGGTTAATCGAGGGCCTTGGAATTTTTTTTGCAAAGTGTCCCCTTTTTTCGCCAAGTGCCCTTTTTTTTGCAAAGTACCCCTTTTTTCACAAAGTGTCCCTTTTGTTCGCAAAGTGTACCACTTTTTCACAAAGTGTCATATTTCTTCACGAAGTGTCCATAAATGGGTCTAAATTGTCTAGGACTTTTAGGAGAGAACACCAGAATAACTTTAGTATAGTTTTTGATTGTTTATGTAAATATTTAAGAGTTTAGACTATTTATAGGACATATTTTTTCTTTTTTGTTAGGTTCCCACACGTTCGCAACAACATGTAGGTGGCAGACAACTTACTTCCTTCAAGAAGTAGACCCCACTCTTTTAGTGGAGGATACAAAGATTTTGCAGACTGTAGGATTATATTGGGCGTACCTCATGCCCCCATGAGGTACCATGATTCTTTTCTAATGGAATTAGCAAAGCGATGGGATGCAGATACATGTACATTTCATCTTCCTACCAATGAGACGACCATTACATTGGAGGATGTACATTGCATACTCTGAGTGTCAATTCGAGATGAGAGTTTTTTTTTTAGTAGAGTGATCATTCTAAGAGATGAAATATGACATGCAGTTCTACCTGGGAGGTCCAATGCATGATGAGAGGGTGAGACAATGGATATATTTAGTGATGCTTCTATACTCATGGGCCCCACTGGTTACACAGATTATGACACTAACAGTAGCACTAGTACTCATCCCTGATGACCAGGGAGCACACTTGGAGGGAGGACTAGTACACATGATTCAAGGGATGGCAAAGCATAGACTGTGTACGCCTAGGGGCATACCATCCTAGTGCATTTGTACTATGATCTTGGATTATTTGTATTTTAGGAGGTGGAAAACATGGTACATTGTACACTTCTATAAGTGTGGTTCCTAGAGCATATCACATTTACTAGACCGACAGGATTCCCATGTCCCATAGCCTTGGGGTATCCTTGAGCCTTTAGCTATCCTCTGTGGCAGTTTTTGTAGTATGGTGACTTGCACTTCTAGAGAGTCCGATGTCACCAACTGGAGGAGGATGAGATTCTATGGATACCTTATTAGCTTGTGCTATAGTAGCCAAATGAGACTTGGTAGATGAGGCGATTATAGATGGATAGGTTCTTGATTGAAAGACACGATTACACAGTACATCCTTTCTACTATGATCATGTCATGTGATAGTTTGGTTAGGTCCAGATAGCACCCAAGGCATGACCCTTTTTTAGGAGATCAATATGGAGTTCTTGAAGACCCAGTGATTCTAGATAGTTCACTATCAAGGATATTGTCTACAGTGACTCCAAGTTCTTAGATCACGATATACCTCCGATCTCCGATGTTGATGACATCGGTGCCACAAATGACTATGAGGAGTGGTGGACAGTAGCATGATCAACTCTTATATTCTCAATCGATGAGCTAATAGTTGATGTAGGGCCACTCCCAAATGAGGGGGAAGAGGTGGAGGATAGGGCCAAGGAGACACACTATAGGGATGTAGACGTATTTATATATGTGATAAATGAGGAGTATGATGAGACTACAGATCCTAACTATGATGTCCAGGAGGAGGGAGATGAGGAGGAGTACAAGGAGGAGGAGGATGAGGAGGAGGAGTAGTCGACGAGTGCGGGTGGTGAGGAAACAAATGAGGATCCAGTGGGCCATGAGTGGGGAGATCCATCTCCCATTAACGTTACTAGATCATAAGCAACAGCTATAGTAGGCACTAATACCCACAACCATGAAGAGGCTAGCACATCCTCCATGCCCCCTACACATGATGAGGTTGATTTCACATAGCCTGCCAGAGAGCTAGGTGATGATATTTTATTTACTGTTATTTTTTATGCTTTAATTTTATGTATACATATATATATTGATGTGTATTGATTATGTGTATGGTTTCTATCTTCTAGGATTTGTGAGAGATCTTCATGATCTCTATCATCAGGTGGCTGTAGAGATAGTGCACCTATCATTCGATGAGGAGGTCACTGATTCAGACTAGGTACCCCCATCCACCGTAGAGTAGTCCTGAGCTAGAGTTGTTCAGGCCATATGTCAGATTGCAAGCAATGTATGAGAGTCTTAGGAGGTGCATCCACCAAACCAATGTTGCCTAGGATGCATGGTCATCTCAAAACCTAGCAGAGTTCAAGACTATAGTCCAAGGTAGCTAGACTACAGTCAGAGAGAGATCAGATAGCAAGGGAGCATCAGGAGGCCCTTGGATGGGTATGGGGCTTACAGTTTTCTCTTAGTACACTTGGTGGATCATGATGATGATCACGTACCACCATCTCATGACATACTACCACTAGACAAATTTGAGCATGAAGTCCCAAGGGATCTAGTAGTCACAGACCTTAGTAGCATTGTATATATTCATGACATGTACACAAATTTTTTGATATATATATGAGTATTTGATGTTTTAGTACTTGTGTTTATATTTTGAATGTTAAATGGAAATGTGATTAATTAAAATAATCTTTGTAAGACTATTTAATGAATTTCTCCATGATTTAACATGTTTTATGTGATCTAATTAAAAATCTTTCTAGTTTCTCTTAGATGCAACATTGTGATTTAGTATGTTATGCTAAATTAAATGCACCTATGATCTAATTAAAGAACATTAAATTCATATAAGGATCTAATCTTACATAACACACAAGATGAACTTGAATAGCATTAAACCTAAAGTAATCATGTAAAAATGAATTAAATAATCACTTTAGTATTCAAGACACACAAATAACTATTTGTCAAGGATGAAGAAATGAGAGAGCACATGGAATATTATCTACTAACTCTAACACCACTGCTTTATAATTCAAACTATGCAAGAGGGTTAGACATAATACCAATGCAAATGCACGACATTAATAGTGTCTTTGAGGGGTGTACCATCAATTTCTATTAACATGTATGCACCAGTCCCATAACTTTCATTAATTATTCAAGGTCCTAACCAATTAGGATTGAATTTTCCTTTTTTAGTCAATATGACATTAACGTTATACTGATTTTCAGATAAGACTAAGTCACCTTTGTTGAATACATGAGGTATGACATGATCACTATAACTACATTGTAATTTTCTAGCATACGCTTGGAGATGCTCAAGAGTGTTAATGTGTTGTTCATCAAGCATCTCAAGCTGGTGCAATCATTGTTCTTTATAAGTGTTGTCATCAATAAGTCACTGAAGAGAAATTATTAACATAGAAATTTCTAACTCCAAGGGCATAATCGCCTTGGTACCATAGACAAGGTAATAGGGAGTAGTTTTGGTGGATTTTATGATACTAGTATGGTAAGCCCATAATGCATATGTCAATTATGTGTGCCAATCCTTGTTGTGTTTATTTACTGCCTTCCTTAGGATTTTTTTGAGAGTTTAATTAGTTGATTCAACTTGACCATTAGATTGTAGGTAATAAGGTGTTGAAAAGTGATGTTTGATATTGAATGTTTCTATGAATTTATTCACATCATTATTCTTAAATGGTGTCTCACTTTCTAAGATTAATGCAGAAGGAAGTCCAAAGCGAGCAATAATGTGTTCCAATATGAAATGACATATTACATCGACAATTGTTGATCGAAGGGGAATAACTTCTACCCATTTTGTGAAATAATCTATCACGGTGATTATAAAGGTATTTCTGACAGAGGAAGGTGGTGAGATTTTTCCAGTTAGATCCAGTCCCCATGCTAAGAATGACTAAATAGGAATTTGGGCCCAAAGCTTAGAAGTAGGAGCATGAATCAAATTGTTGTGTTCTTGACATTTGTGACATCTCTTAACATATTCAAAGCAATATATTTCCATATATCTCTAGTAATATCCCACGTGGATGAGTTTTTGCACTAATGATCTTCCTCCAAAATGACCTCCATAGGCATCCACACGAGCCTCTTCGAGTGCTATAGGGATTTCAGGTTCTTTACGAAATCTAAGTAAAAGGACATCAAAAGAATCTTTTATATAATACGTCAACGAGAATGATATACTTAGTTGTAAGCTTACGAAGATGATCTTAAGTATTTTTAGTTGTTGGCTTAGGAAAGGTACCCTCTTTTAAAAAATTAAATATCGGTGAATACCATTCATTAGAGCTTTCCATAGTTGTTATTAATACATCTTCGATTTTGGACTCGATTGACGGTTTCATAACTGGATGAATAGTAAATATGAAATCCTTTGAAGGATCTTGAGGTGATATAAGAGAAGATCCACTTGCCATCGCATTTGCATTTTGATTATCTTTTCATGGGATGTTGTTAATGGTAAATGATTCAAATTTCTCTAAGAAATTCATTGTGAGATCCTTGTATCTCGATAATTGGGCATGCTTTTCTTGATATGTCCCATTTATTTTCTTAATGACTAATTGTGAATCACCAATTATCTTGATATTTTGTACTCCCAAAGCTCAAATTGCATGTAACCTAGCAATTAATGCTTCATATTCAACCGTGTTGTTGGTGCATAGGAAGTTTAAGCAGCATGATAAGGGAATAGGCTTTCATGTGGGTGGAACTATTATTATAACCCTAGCATCAGATAATTTTCTACACTTAGATCCATCATAGTATAATTCCCATGCTTCTTCATCTTTTTGAATAGTCCACACATTCTCATCAAGGAATATTTCGACATTAGGAAATGTTAGCGGTGAAGGAGCGCTGACTAAGTGGTTGGTTAAGGCTTGTCCTTTAATTGCATTTTGTGAAACAAACCTAAGGTAAAACTCTGTTAACAAGATAATATATTTTGTGGTTGGTTAGAGGATCAAATTTCATCATGAAATGTATTTTTGTATTTAGTAAGCAATATCTTAGTTTACTTGTAGAAAATACAAGAGCAAAACATTTTTTTTCTATTATTTTGTATCATTTCTCATAATCAATCAAACTTCAGCTAATGTAATAAACCTAATTCTCTTTACCATTTTTGTCTTGTTGAGCCAACAATTCTACAAGAGCATGGGCTGATGTGGTTGTGTAAAGGATGAACGGTTTGTTTTGTATAGAAGGTTGTAAATCAGGTGGAGTTGCAAGGTGATCCTTCAAATTCTTAAAATCCTATTTACAATCCTCATTTTAATCAAAGTGTACATCCTTTTTTAGGAGACGTGTAAATGGTAACGTTTAATAAGCTAAAGATGTGACAAAATGATGGATAGATTGAATTCTTCCTTATAATGTACGCAATTGAGAGACATTTTTAGGTGGTGGCATGATAACTATAGCATCAATTTTCTTTGTGTCCACCTCGATGCCTCTGTGAGATATGATAAAACCTAAATTTTTTCCACTATCTACACCAAAGACAGACTTGTTTGGATTCACTCAAATATTTACCAAAGGATACTCACATTATCTTGTCTTGTTAAAGATTTGGCTAGAATATCATCGACATAGTCTTCCAAAATTTTATGTAACTAATCACGAAATATTAATGTCATAGCTCATTGATATGTTGCACTCGTATTCTTCAATTCAAAAGGCATCATGACCCAAGAAATTGTTCCCCAAACTATTGCAAATGTTGTTTTATATTGATATTAAGGGTTGATAAAGATCTATTTGCATCTAAAAAATCCATCCATGAATGAAAATAAAGTATGTCCCATAGTCGAGTCTATGATTAGAAGAAAAACACGATGATCTAGGGTTTTGGACCTAGAAAATCACATATCTTCCATTAATCATTCAAGGATGCCTTAGATATCTTCACCCCAAGAATGGAATAAAGGAAGGATATCTACTAGGGGGTTGTCCTAGGGTATGAATCAATGAAGGTTTCACCACCAAGAAAAAGCTTGGAAAAATAGAAAAATTGAAAATTCAACCCATAAAATCAACCAATGCAAGTCAAATAAGGTGATAAAATGACAAAATTTTGTAATAGAAAGTAAGGGGGTATGTACCTAGGATGTTTGGGAATGTGATGAGGACTCTAGAAATGCATTTAAGTTGTCAAAATATTTCTAGGAGGACTCAGATGCCCTTACGGTTGTCTTAGCCCCATTGTTGTTTTTCGAGGAAAATACAAAGTCTTTAGATGTCAGAATTGAATCACAAAGAATCTCTAAGAAATACCCCTAGGAGGACTAAGATTCCCTAGGTGGCATATTAGTCCCATTCTAGATTTCTGAAAACTCTAAATGTGGTCTTGAGCTCCAAGGTCTACACTTTCTTCTTCTAAGAGATGAGGTCCTCAATCTTCTAGATTTGTCATGTAGGTGAGTTTTCATGAAGATGCCAACTTTGTCATGCAACTTTGCAACTTTGCAATCTTGCACTCCAAATTATCTTCAAGTATTCAACCTAAATTTTCAATCACAAGCATATAAGAGAGGGAACACTTGTTGAATGTTATAGAATGGGGGTTTTCCTTGGTCAAACCCCTTGTTGGTAATTAAACCTTGAAATGAAATGGAATAATGGAGGGAAATGATGAATGAACAACTTGCAATGCTACAACTCACCAAACCCTTGTTAAAGATTGCTGTAAATATGCTTGAGAGGGCTGCAATGGATGTGGATCTTGAATCTTTCTTGAATAAGATATATCTTGAATGCAATGTTAGCTTGAATTATAGAAACCTACATCACAATTGTTAGCTCCAAAACAAACATGATGATGCTTGAATCTTAATGGTTTCTCCAAATGCTTGAAGAATTGCTCTTGAATGAATATTTGAATGGTTGATTGATTAGAGATGAGATAAGACGTTAAAGTGAGTGGAGGATCCTTGTATTTATACTTATCTATGCTTAATATCCAAAATTACACCACACCAAGCTGAGATATGAAATCATTAAATAAAGGAGGCCAAATCCCACCAAGATTTGAAATTGAATCCTAAAAATAAGCCAAGGAGGACTAAGATTCCCTAGGTGGTGTCTTAGTCCCAAGGCTCAAATCTCGGGGCACAGACTCCAAAAAGGGGCCTTTTTAGGTGCATATAAGATCAAGGTCCCAAGACCCATGGAGGACAAAGACGCTCTAGGTGGAATTTTAGTCCCAGTCCACAAATCAAGAACACACAGATGAAAAACATTAAATTATCATTTATCCATTGGAGAATTTCAAGATTAAGCAAAAAACTATGTCATTTATTAGGCTTGGGGATACAAAATAGGGCCAATTAAGACATAAAGAAGGATAAATAAAGCAAGGCGAGCCCAAACAAGTTTGAAAATGCAAGGGTGTGCATTTTCCTACACTACATTTAGTCCCCACTTTAGTGAGAGGATGAACTTTTTTCAAACTCACACTAAAGTAGCCAACCACGCAATCAAGAGGGGTTCAAATGTACAAATTCTAGTAAGACAGGATGACAATAATCAAGAGGTTGGCCAAGCCCCTAGGATCAAGATCCTATAGAAAACCAAGATAGGCACATAGGGACACATATTTGGATGATATATAAAGTCATAATCAGATCGCAAACATACACCATCGAAGACAAAAAAGAGAAAAAGGAAAAAGAAAAATGCAACGGATCAAGATTCGACTGGTCATCCAACATGGTGGACCGGGTCTAGGTTGTTTGTCCAAAAAGGTTTACAAGTGGAACATGTTGTCCACTATTCAAACAAAATTTCATGCTCGCAAGGGCTAGTGGGAGCTAGTTGTCCACTAGGTGAGCCCTAGGAAGTCCATATCAACGTCATACCCCCATGACTATGATAAGGACAAAAAGAAAATGCATGCTCACAAGGGCTAGTGAAGCTAGTTGTTCACTAGGTGAGCCCCAAGAAACAATATCAAAGCCATACCTCCATGACTTTAATAAGGCCCAAAAATGCAACATAGCAAGAAAAAGGGATGTTTGAAGGGATTTTGCTTAGTTTGTGCATGGTCTCATCTTAGGGAACATTGTGCTTAATGTTCCCAAGAGAAGAAAATTCAAAGAAATATCACACTCTCATAGGAAATCAAACCCAATGACACTACCAAGAAAAGGATCCATCATTGGAAGAAAGAAAAATGCACAATGAAACATGAGTGTCGATGTATGCCCCCACTTTAAAGTGGTTGCTAACACCATTGCTGTGAACAATTAATTTAAAGTAGAAGAAGACATGAGATCATATTTGGAAATCCCTATGCCAAGTCATATTTTTATGAATTGATCTACATCATGAATACGTATGTCATGTGTGAGTCAACTTAAGGCATGTCATCCGCATCCCAAGCTTGCTCTTATATGTTCATGAAAGGTGGTAAACTAGTCAAAAGAGACAACAACAAGTGACATACAAGGAAAAGTCTATCTAACCCCTTGCCCCCACTTAGTGCAAGACAAGGATGAGCCAAAATGAAAAGATGAACTAGGTGCTTCAACCCAAGAGAGAGCACCATAGTCCTTAAGATGTTCAATTTTGTTTTTCAAAACCTTATATTCATTTGTTGAATGACCATGAATACTATGATATGCACAAAATGAAGTCTTGTAATAAAATTTATTTCTTGTTCTTGGGGGAAGAGATATAAAGCGATCTCGGAGGAATCTCGACAAGATAATTTCTTGATCATTTTGCAAGAAAGATATCTCTTGCTTAGTATTATTTGTCATTCATACACAAGACTTTTAAGATTGTGATATTTTGTTTTCTTCTTTAAAGGAAGACGTAAAATCTATGAAGCTTGAATCATAAGTGTGTTGTGTGATGACATTTATGTTAAGCAAGTATTTCTTTGTTTCTTTCAAATGATAACAGTCAAGACCACTAATGTCTATCAATTCAGGATGCACTATTGTCAAAGTTGGCTTAGAGGAACCCTTTGTAGGAGTATTGATGTTAAGTGAAGGCTTGTTTATTTCTATCAAAGGATAATAACCAAGACCATTAGTTGTTTCTTGTGTCTTAGGTTTGATAGGGACACAAATACCTTTTCCTCTACCACCATATCCTTTTCCACTATATCCAATTTGTTTCATCATTTCATAACCTTTTCCATAAAACTTTTTCATTTCTTTAGGATTCGGTGGTTGTGGATATTCAGTTTCGTCAAAGTTTATCATGTAATTTAATTGGTCTTCTAAAGTGTTTGAGGTGGATGCTTCTAAATTTTCTTCAAAATTTTGTGTTGACATTACCACTTTTTCTTTTTCACACTTCTTTATTATGATCTTTGGCTGCCCATCAAAGCTAGGTGTGAAATCCAAGGAACCCGAATCATCATCTAATAAATTTGTGACTTCTTCAATGTGTTCTTCTTTGTCTTTCTGTTGTACGGGTTCCACTTGTGTAGTTGGTGTTAATGTTTTCAAAGGATTTTCCTCATTTTCCTGGAGTTGTAAAACACTATAAGTCTCATTATCAGCCTCCAATGTGTACACTTTTTTGTTGTAGACATACTTCATTTTACAATGAAGGGTAGAAGGTACCGCATGCATCTCATGAATCCATGGTCTTCCTAATTGAAGATTGTATGAAAGATCATTAGGTATAACATGGATTGGGATTTGTAAGGTATCCTTTCCAAGTGTAATAGGAAAAGTGATCACACCAAGTGCTTGTTTTATGATATTGTCAAATCCCTTAATAGATAAATAATTAGGTTGAATTTTCATTTATCGACACCATGTTTATCCAAAAGGCTTACACTACACAGATTTAAGGCTAAGCCATTGTCAAAAAGGGTTCACTTTATCCCTATGGTATTGTATTGAGCTATGATAATGAAAGCATCATATTGTTTTTGCACTTCCAAAGTAGGGAGTTCACTTTGGTGGAAAACAATGTCAGCATTTATTCCTTGAATCATTGTTGCTATGTCATTTGGTTGCATATTAGAAGGGATAGGATTTTATTGTAAGGAACTTTGAAGCATAGTGTGATAAGTAGGTGAATTCTAAATTAAGTCCCATAGGGATATCTTAACTTGTTCAATAATATCATACTCATTTCCACTTTGTGAAGGAAAATGAGGGGGACCTGGCAAGATAGGATTAGGCAATGGGAGGGATGTTGAAGGTGTTTGTCTTGGTTGTAGATTATTCCTATTGTTGTATATATGAGTAGCGGTATTGTAACTTGGTTGCTACAAAACATTGTTCTTTGGTGGTTTGAGGATAAGGATGAGTTTGTTTTGAACTTGTGGCTTTTGTGAGGGTGAATAAATTATAAGTTTAGGCTCAGGAGAGTACTCCAAGGGGTATGTAATGTGCATAACCTCAGAAGGCTTATCGTTATTTTCATGGTCTCTTAGTGAAGAGGAGTCTAATGTTACTTCATCATCTTCATCTAAGGAATTATTGTTAATTTTTTCATTTTATTGCACCATGATATCTTCCCTAATAGGAGAGTTTTTAGAAGAAATACAAACCAAATGTTCATGATCTTCGAAGGTTGGTTCTTCTAAAATGAATTCATTGCAAGTAAGGGAGTTACCAATGGTTGAATTTTCTTGTTTATTAGGAGAATACTCTATTTGATTATCCTTATTTTCTAAGGTCTCATTCTATTGTGTGATACCATCTACCCTCGTAGGAGAGCTAGTAAGTTCATCACATCGCATGCTTAGATTTTGTAAAATAGCTGCATCATAAGTAGGGGAGGCATCAAGAGAGGGACAACTATGATTTTCATGCTTACAAAATATATCTTTCCAAATAGTGGGAGCATTAGGGAAGGGAGGGGTAAGATTCTCATGAATCTCAATAGGTGCTTCTTCTAACACCCACCTATTCTCTTTGCATCGAGGAGGTATATTAGGAGAAGGACAATTTTGATTGTCATGGCTATCTATGATATCATCCTCTTTTGCTAAAACATTCTCACAAGGAAGGGATGAATGGAGACTAGGCAAGTTGATGTTTATAAATGTTTCTATGATCTTATCTTCTTATTTTCTAATGTCTTCGAAAGGGGGATGAGGAGAGGGACAATCAATATTCTCAATGCTTGTATCTTCTTTCACCAATATACCTTTGTCACTAAGAGGAGAGGTATCAAGAGAAGAACAAGTATGATTGTTATGATTATCTACACTATCATCCTCACTAATGGGAATTGCAATATTAAGGATTGTGTCAATGGTTTGATGATTAACATGTGTCTTAATGACTTAATTGGTGTAATCTAAATTGGACTCATAAGACAGGATGTTGTACTTATGCAATCCATTTTTAACCATATCAAAGCCACATCTCTTAAAAGAAAACATGTTATCATTGAAAAGTAAAGAAAGTGCAATGCAATGACCTAAAGTGAAATGTTTAAATGCAATTTTTAGATTGGAAACAAGGTAATTTTTTGATTATAATATCCAATGATCTGAAAGATTAAATGTTGTAAATGAAAATTTGGAATTGAGCAATGCATGAAATGAAGCACTTTAAACTAAATTTAGTGAAATGCATATAACAAAAAGTCAATCCACTGTAACAGATAACCAATGACAACAAACAAAAGCACAAAAATTCACTGTTTAACCTCGAAAATGACAATCTTAAACTCCACATGGACTAAGATGCAAACAAGGGCATCTTGGTCCTAATGAAGGAATTTGGAAGGTCCATAAAGTGGATCAGAAAGAACACAACTCAGATAGGGTTCTGAGCCAGAAACCCTAAGAGGGACTAAGATGCTAGGAAGGGTGTTTTTGTCCTAGTGGAGGTTTTTTTAGAAAAACAACAAATTCTAAGTTGTTAACAGTGTTCCCAGATTGCCTACCCAGGGACCTAATGTTTGCAAACTAAAAATTATGCAAAGGAATGCAAGAAAAATTAACTAGTAACAAGCAATTGGATGCAAAAGTGAATGCATTTTTTTTCAATTTTGAATGTAATAATAATGTTCCTAAATGCAATTAGGATGATGAACAATGCAATTTTTAGTTTTTAAATGACATAAAATGATGCAAGAAAGAAAAAATGCAACCTTTATGTACTTTCACTAATGCAAATATGAGAAACCCTAGATGCAATTTCACTAATGTAAGATGCAATGCAAGAATGAACACAACCTAGATCTAGGACTTTACTGAGCTCCAAATCGAAAAATGAATGCTAAAAATGGTCGGGTTCACAAAAATGATTAGAAGAAAAATAGGATGCTCTAGGGTTCTAGACCTAGGACATCACATATCTTCCATTAATCATTCAAGGATGCCCTATAGATCTTCACCCCAAGAATGGAATAAAGGAAAAATATCTACTAGAGGGTTGTCTTAGGGTATGAATCAATCAAGGGTTCACCACCAAGAAAAAACTTGGAAAAATAGAAGATTTGAATATTCAACCCACAAATTCAAGCAATGCAAGTCAAATAAGGGGATCAAATGAAAAAATTCTACAATAGCAAGTTAGGGGGTATGTAATTGGGAATTTTAGGAATGTGATGAGGATTATGGAAATGCAAAGAAGCTTTCAAAATATGCCTAGGAGCACGAAGATGCCCTTATTGTTGTCTTAGTCCTATTTCTATTATTTGGGGCAAATGTGGATTCTTCAGATGTCGAAATCGAATCTCAAAGAATCTCTGAGAAATACCCCTAGGAGGACTCAGACACCCTAGGTGGTGTATTAGCCCCATTTTTATTTATGAAAACTCTGAATGTGGTCCTGAGCTCTACGGTATACACTTTCTTCTTCTCAGATCTAAGGTCTTGAATCTTCTAGATCTGGCTCGTAAGTGAGTTTGCATGAAGATGCCAACTTTGTCATGCAACTTTGCAACTTTGCAATCTTGCACTCCAAATGATCTTCAAGTCTTCAACCAAAATCTACAATCACAAGCATACAAGAGAGGGAAAACTTGTTGAATGTTAGAGAATGGGGGTTCACCTTGGTCAAACCCCTTGTTGGTAATTAAACCTTGAAATGAAATGGAATAATGGAGGGAAATGATGAATGAACAACATGCAATGCTACAACTCACCAAACCTTTGTGATAAAATTCTACAAATATGCTTGAGAGGGCTACAATGGATGTGGATCTTGAATCTTTCTTGAATAAGATAGATCTTGAATGCAATGTTAGGTTGAATTATAGAAACCTACATCACAATTGTTAGCTCCAAAATAGACATGATGATGCTTGAATCTTGATGGTGGTTCCACATGCTTGAATAATTTCTTTGGAATTCTCTTGAATGAATACTTGAATGCTTGATTGATTGGATATGAGAAAAGATGTGAAAATGAGTGAAGGAACGTTGTATTTAGACTTGTCTATGCTTAATATCCCAAAATTACACCACACCAAGTTGACATATGAAATCATTAAATAAAGGAGGCCAAATCCTACCAAGATTTGAAATTGAATCCTGAAAATAAGCCAAGGAGGACTAAGATGCCTTGGGTGGCATCTTAGTCCCAAGGGTCAAATCTCAGGGCACAGACTCTAAAAAGGAACCTTTTTAGGTGCATTCAAGATCAAGGTCCCAAAGATGCTCTAGGTGGAATTTTAGTCCTAGTCCACAAATCAAGGACACATACACAAAAACATTAAATTATCATTTATCCATTAGAGATTGTCAGGATTAACCAGAAAAATATGTCATTTATTAGGCTTGGGAATACAAAATAGGGCCAATTAAGACATAAAGAAGGATAAATAAAGCAAGGCAGGCACAAACAAGTGTGAAAATGAAAGGGTAGGCATTTTCCTATAAGGTAGTCTACTATCATGTCGATATTAGGAAGGGGAAAATCATCTTTTAAAGATGCTTTATTCAAATCACAAAAATATATACACATCCTAATATGATTGTCAAGTTTTGCGACTACGGAAATATTTGAGATTCAAAGAGAATAATCTATAGTTCTTATGAAACCATCCTCAAGGAGTTTTTTTAGTTCTCCTTTAACTAGCAAGGATATATTAGGATTCATCTTTCATATCTTTTGTCTAACTAGTTTAGCATTTTCAGCAAGAACTATATTATGTGTCAATATCTTAGCATCGATTCCTAGCATATCCAAATATTTCCAAGCAAAAAGTTCAAGAAATTCATGGAGTAGCATTGTGTGATCTTCTTTTTCTTCATCATCAACGCACTTTCCTATCTTAATGACTTTCTCCTTATCATTGATGTCCATTGGTATGCCTATTGTATCTCCTAGAGGAAGTGCACTTGGCTTTGGAAATTCAAGGTTGTATTCTTCTTTGGTCGTATTTGTCTCATTACTTTCCTCTTTTGCATCTTTTTGTTTCGTGCTAATCATAGCACATGTAACCTTTTTCTTTTGAGGAGTAGTAGATGATTTTTCAAAAGCTCCTAGCATTTTCTTCAAGGCTTCATCATTCTCAAAGTATTCCCATGATGATTTAGAATCAATATCAAGCAAGTCAAGATGTTTCAAGGTGAGATTGATTTTAATTTTGCACATGATGTTGATGTTTAATGATGGTCTCTTTGTTTCTTGTGTAACCTTAGAAGGGAAATACCCCAAACCAATTTTTATCTCTTGTGTGGTAGGCTCTATAGGAACATGAATTACTTGTTCTTTCTTTCCACATCCTTTACCATTATAGCCCAATTGTTTCACAAGTTCATAACCTCTTCCATAAAAGTTTTCCATTTCTTTCGAGTTTGGTGGATGTTTATAATATATCTCATCAAAGTTTTTTGTATATCTTGTATCTTCTTCAAGAGTAGATGAGGTAGATGCTTGTGGATTTTCTTTCAAGTTCTGAGTTGACATGACCATCAATTTCTTTTGTTTTTCATCTTCTTTTCTTGTGATTATGTATTCTCCCATAAATGAAGGCATTAATTCCAAATACCCCCAATCATCATCTAATAATTTTGACACTATTTCCATTTCTTGTTTGTCTTCTTCTATAGGTTCTATGTTGGATGTTGGAATCAATGTTCTTATAGGACTTATTGTTCCTTTTTCAACTTGTAAGCAACTTTCTAGATTGAGGTCTATTTAAACTTGGTATACCTTGTTGTTATAGACATATTTCATGATACGATGAAGGGTAGAAGGCACTACATGCATCTCATGAATCCATGGCCTTCCCAAGAGAAGATTTTATGAAAGGTCATGAAGCATAACATGAATAGGAGTTTGTAAGGTATCCTTTTCAACTGTTATATGTAAAATAATCACACCGAGTGGTTTCTTTCCTACATTGTCAAATCCTTGAATTGATAATGAGTTAGGCTCCATTTTTTATTTATCTACACACAATCTATCTAAAAGTTTAACACTGCACACATTAAGGGCCGAACCATTATCAACAAGGGTTCTTTTTATTCCTATTTTATTGAATTTGGCTATTATCATGAATGCATCATTTTTCTTTCTCAATTACAAAGGAGGCAGCTCATGTTGATGAAAGGTGATTTCTACATTAATTGTATTCATTCCTTGTATTAGAGCTACTACATCATTTGCATTTGTACTAGGAGGAACCACTACTTTTTATAAGGTTGTTTGGAGCATAGTGTGATAGTTAGGTGAATTTTGAATTAAGTCTTATACGGATATCTTTACAGGAGCATTTTTAAGTTGTTCAACAAGATCATAATCCTTCCCACTATGCAAAGTTAAACGAGGAGCACTAGGAAAAATAGGATTAGGCAAAGGTAAGGTTGTCGGGGTTGGTTTCCTTAGTTGCAGATTGTTTCGAGTGTTGTATGTATGAGGAATGGTATTATTGCTTGATTGCTGCAAAACATTGTTCTTAGGTGGATAAAGAGTGAATTGAAGCTTGTTTTTAGGTTATGGTTTGTGCAAAGGTGGGAAAAGGATGAGTTGAGGTTGAATCACTGTAACTTCTCTTGGTTCTGGTTTTTCATAACAAGCCTTTGTGGATGAACCTTATGAGATGAAGTCCTCAAGGGCTTCATCTGACATGTCAAGGTCATCAATACTAACAGGCTTGAGGGTTAGGTTAACTTGGAAAGAGAGATTTGACATAGTCAAATAACTATACTTTATCCAAGTGGCTTAGGTGTTGGGTCTTGTCTTTGGTTTTCTTTTTTGATCTATGTCTAATGTAATCTAATCTAAATGCTAAAAATGGAAAGTGCAAAAATGTAATTCTATCCACAATTGTAGTGAATGTAAATTATGCTAGTTCTAATGACTTGAATGTAATTAAAAGAAGGCAAACTAAAACATAAAAGCAATAAAAACAAAAATAAGCTTAATAATAAGAAATTTATGTAAAATGCAGTTCAAAATTTGGACTGGGACTGACTCACCCAAGGAGGCGAACGAGTCCTAGTAGGGATTTTTTTCAAAAAAAAAAGAATTTTTTAGTTGATTTTTGAACTTTCTATACTATATGACCTAGATCTTAAGTGAAAATGCAGATTTTGAATGATTATCAATGAAATTAGATGCAAAAAAGAAAGGTATATGAGCTTTCACTAATGCAAAATTTGAAACCCTAGAATGCAAATTAACCGATGCAAATCCTAATGTAATATTAATGCAAGCTAAATCTAGGATGATAATGCTCTCCAAATTAGAATTATTATGTTCTAAATGTAGGTTCACAAAAATGAAAGGTGGAAAAATTGTATGCTTTCCCTCTTAGGTTTTAGGACCTAAATCACTAACTTTCACTCAAGAACAAACCCTTGAGATCTCAAAGCAAAAGGGAAAGGGATCTTTCAAGAGGGCTATTCTAGGGGCTGAAAATGATCTAATAAGGGGTTCACCACCAATTTTTTGCTTGGAAAAGACAATGAAATGTAAAATGCAAAACTAAACACTAATTCAATGTAATGACCTACAAAATGACCTATAAATGCAAGTAAACAAAAAATAAAAGTAATAAGATGAATATTGTGCATCTAGAAATCTGGAAGTGAATGATTGCAGATCTAAAACATTGGAAAATATAACTTTTTGATGTACTAGGACTCATTTGCCAACCTGGACGAATTAGTCCCAGGTCATGATTTCTACATAGAAGTTTGTTTTAGGAAAAAGGGTATCTGAATTTGCAAACAGATATGGAAAACACATTTAATGGGACTCATCCACCACTCTTGGTGAATCGGTCCTATTCTAATTTTTAGGGAATTTAAAGTTCTGATTTGCACTTCAACACTCGCTCTTTCCTTCCAACTTGAATTTCGGATCTGAATCTACAAAAATACCTGCAAAGTAGAATATAAACTTGATTTTCTAATTGAGGGTTTTGCTTGGTCAAACCCTTAGTTTGGTCATTTAACCTTGATAGAAATGATGCATGCATGAAAATAGGAATGTAAACCCTAGCCTTAAGTGTGTCTAAGACTAGGAAATCTGAAGGACAATGCAATTCTATTCTAATGTGTAATAATATGATGCAAGAATGGAAATATGAAGATGAATGACTCACTTGAGGAGATCTCCAATCTCCCTAAATGAGCCTTGATGATGCTTGTACATTCCATAGGTTGAATGTAGAGTGATAATTGAGGATGGAATCACTTAGGAAACAATTATTTAGGCTTGGTTTGATGGCTAGTTGTATCTCCCCAACCTAGAATCCATCATGATTCACCATAGACAACCATGATCAACCGTTGAAAATGTTAGATCTTGAATGAAAGTGAGTTTGAAGACCTACAAAAATAATTTAATGCTGCTCCAAGACTTCAACTTTGCTTACTCAAATTGCTTAGATGATAAAAATGACTTAGAAGCTTGCTTATATAGGCATTAACACCTAATTTACCAATATTTAGATCTCAAAATCCAACATCAACTAAAAATTTAAATTAAAATGGTGAATTTCTTGCTAAAATTTGAAAAAGACCCCAAATGGGACTCATTTGCGTAAGGTAGTGAATGGGTCCCACCTAAGGGGACTCATTTTCCCAAGGTGGCAAATGAGTCCCACCCTATCTTTTTGAGGTGGGATTTTGGGATCTTTGATGTTTTAAGTGATTTTGTCAAGTTTTTAGGTTAAATAAGCCCCGGGATCTAAAATAATGGGTCTTAGGGGCCTATTAATGATGATTTTAAATGGTAATTAATGTAAGGGTGTCGAAATATGTCCAAATTAAGTGTGAAATTACCTCACTTTCAAGAGCGTATAATTTTCTACACTACAATCTAGTGAACTATAAAGTGTCACCCTTGATAATTTCAAAATATTTTTGGCTCCCTCCCAAGTGTGTGTTCCTAATTATGGTTAGTTATTAGTTTTTTTTAATTTTCATTATTTGGGAAATGAATTAAATCTAGGAAATTAAATTAATTATTCATTTGACAAATAACTAATGATGAAAATAGGGTGGACTAGGATGTCCCATTAATCGAGCCCTCAATTTAATATTTTATTATTGGCATCAATATATTCATCAATGCAAAATTATTTCTTATCTTATCATAATGATTAATGCAAAATATATTGAAACTCATATAAATAGAGGTTTTCCTTCTCATTTGAACATCTAGACTATATTATTCACTATGAGAAATTATTATACATGATACATGAAATGTCTTCTCTGCATCTTAGCTATAACAATATATTGGTTTATCTGGAGCAATATATTTTTATAGGACTTCAAGGCTATTTAATCACTTATCAACAACTAGTTTTTTATTAATGGTCTAACATCACTTCGATAGGGATTTAATGCCTAATGTAATATTTTTATTTTTCATTTATTTATTATAGTCATTTGTGGTTTACTTTTCGTCTACTCGGCCTAAGGAATGTAATTTTTGTCATCATCATTTTCTATTGCGATGGTGGAAACACCAAAATTGGGGCTTAAGTGAGGGAAAATCCTATACAAAAAAGAAATTACCCTTTGTTTCATGTGTGCAAGTTAGATTTGGAATTGTGATCAACAAGTTATAGAAAAGTAGAGAGAAGGCTATACTAGAGTGATCTAGCATCTAAAAACCTCAAAAAACCCAGACTATGGTGCCTTGATACCCCTATCCATGTAATTTAGGATCTTATTTTATGTATAGGTGACCCACCTCTTCTAGATCTATGTATGTTTTTATAATTATTTATTTTCCTTTGTGTGATCCATTATATTTTCAAATCTAGGGTTGATAGTATCTGAAAATAAAAAACCTACACTAGAATGCCTAAGCACCCTTGTCCATGGAATTTATTCTTAAATTTTATGTATAGGTGCCCCTCTATCTACCTCTTCAAGATTTGTGTCCTTTTCTATAATTTTCTATTCTTGTGTGTGGGATCTATTTCTTTTAGATCTAGGGTTTATACCAATCATGCTGATTAAATCACACAAAAAATCTACCCTCTTTTCAACATTGAAACCAAACCCTAGCAGATTGGGTCTCCTTTGAGGTAGTTAGCCAATAATCAAATCCAAGTTGGTTTGCATTCTAATGTTAGGTCAAAGAGGAAAGCTCGATCTAGGTTAATTCACTTGTTGGATCTTAGATCTATGTCCCAATTAAATTCACAATGTAACTACAATTAAGGAAGTGAGATACTAGAGAGTTATTGTTCATAGATAATCTTTTGGTTATAAATCTATTTTGGAACTCATTGGTTGATCTAATATGACACTCATGTGAAGTATTTAATGTATTTAATATTTAGAAATATTCTGATGAAGGTGAAAGTTTAGTTTCCTCATGGTAGCAAAGAAATGGTATTGATTTTTTGGTGAAATTATTTATGGTTTTGGATTCTTTTCTTACCTATATATTGGAGGAAAAATATAGTTGTTTGGTATCATTATTTATTTGTATGTAGATGGTATCAATATGTTATTAGATTTTAGAGTGATGTGTTTATATTGTATCATGTATATTAAATATTAATATATATATATATCCTCATTCTCTAGTGGATTTCATTACACAAAGGGTTTCTCCCTTTTAAATCCTATATCATTTGTTGAATTTTTCATTTATTGAACCATTGATTAATATATTTTCATTCTTTATTTGATAGAAATCCTAAAAAATGTTTTAAATGTTTTATATTTTCATAAACTCTAGAGAAGAAACAAATATATTAGTTTCACTGTATTTGTAAATAAAATATTTGAGGCTTTGAATTATTTGAGGATTAGAAATAATGTAAAAAAACATATGGTTCACATTGGGATCTATTTAGAGAGTATAAATAATGTGGGGATAATTTTGTAGATTAACTTTAGATCTAGAATTATAAAAATGTCATGCACTAATCGAAACAATTTTGTGAGGTACATAATTTTTCCTTTCAATTTCCTTGATTAATATTTTCTTTCTCTACATTTTTTCTATATGACACTGTATATTTTAAATTACATCCAATGTATTTTTTTCAAATATCACAAGGATATGTGTTCACCTAGATCAACCCATAGAAATGTGTAGAAACATTGAACACAACAACCAATTCAATTTCATTTAAGTGTACCAAATCCAATTTTTTAACATTAATTTCTCCTTAGATGCTTTTAGGATGAGAAAACAATGAAAGATAAGTGGATGGTACAACAATGGATATGAATTCCTCTGAATGCAAGGGCATAACAATATCACACCAACATGTGCTTATTTGTCTTATGATGGCTAGTGAAAAGGGGTAGGGACATTGTTATAAAATTTGGATTTAAAATTTCAAGTGTGAAATCCACAACTATGAGATTAATAGCATGCCCACAAAAATGACATATGACATAAAATTGATTGTATCAAGAGGAAATAATTACAAATAAATACATCAATGGACATAATAACTAGATATTTAAGATGAATGCAAATATATATATATATATATATATATATGAATGCAAATAAAGTGTAATAAATAACTAATATACAATATTAGGTGTAAACATAGATAAGATTAAAAAATACATATAAGCAATTGAAAAATAAATTTTCATTATTATTTCTAAAGTTAAGTACCCGTATCCATTATGTTTGCATTTGAAACATATTTTTTAATTATTATTTAAATGTATCCATTTTATTTAATTAGCCCCGATTAAGAAGAGGAAACAATTATTTTCCTTTGCAAGACTATTGAATTTTATAGAAAAACATAAATAATGTGAAATCGAGATCTACAAATATAAGATAGATGTTTAATTGTCACCCTATCGAAAATACCACATGATAACATTGTTTTGGTGGGTCACATAGAATTATTAGTCTAGGTTCTCCCATCCATCTTAACATTTAGTGTCGTTAATGTATGAATAGAATACCAAATATATTTTGCTAGAATAGTTATCAATAAATAATGTGAAACTAAGATTTGTGAAAATAAGACAAATGTTTAAGCAAAATATACCACATGATAATATTGTTTTGGTGGGATTACATAAAATTATTAGTCCATATGGTTTCATCCATCTTAACATTTAGTGTTATTAATGTACAAATGGAATACTAAATGTATTTAACTAAATTAATTATCAATAAATAATATGAAACCGAGATGTGCAAAAAAAAGACAAATGTTGAATTGTCAGCCTAGCAAAATATACCACATGACAATATTGTTTTGGTGGGATCAAACAAAATTATTAGTCCTTGCAGTCCCATCCATCTTAATATTTAATGCCAATAATATATGAATGAAATAGTGAAAACCAAATGTCTGTAATAAGACAAATGTTAAATTATTAATCCAAGTGGTCCCATCCATCCTACCTAACATTAATGCCATTACTATACAAATAAATATCAAATTTACTTGTTGGATTTTAGCAAATTAATTATCGATTACATTAACTCGTGGGATTGCTGACATCGTTCTTATCGTGAACGGAATATCACCGCCATATAAACCCCACACAACGATTAGTAAAGACCACACATTTCATTTCCACAGCCAATCGCAACTCATGGGATTGCTGACATTGTTCTTATCGTGAATGGAATATCACCTCCATATAAACCCCATCGCCCCCTCCAATTTTTCCACATCATATTTTCATTTTCCTGTTTGCTTTCAAAGAGAGAAAAAAGCCATGGCTGCCTCCGTGAAAAGCTTCGCCTCCCTGATCCTGCTTATTGGTGTGTTTAGTCTTTTTACAGTCTCTGCTCAGGTATGTATAAAATTTGAATTTATCCTCCCTTTTCAATCGTACGAGTAGCTGCTTGTCAAAGATTGGTTTACGTTCAGATCTGAAAAAGTGAATGGGGTATGTACTTGTGTGTGCAGGGAAATAAAGTGAACGTGACGATTGTAGTTCAGCAGAATCTGAAACAATGTGGAGGACTGCTGAAGATTGTGGGAAACAGTTCTGAATTTGGTAATTCGAACGCTTTTGATGCTCCCATCATGAGGCCGACGCCTCCTGACATTTGGGCTCTCACTGTGGTATGTTTATTTCATTTATGTAACATAGTAACTCTGTTCTCTTTCTTCCTCCTATTCACTACTTCGGTGTTCTTTTCCTTGCATGTTTGGTGATAAGACGTTGACTGGAGGAGTAACATACGAATTGAAGGTAGCGGTTTTGCCTCGAAATGCCTTCTTCGAATGCTATTGTACACCATCTGACCCCCACGTTTTCACCGTGCCAACAAAAGGTGATAGTCACGTGGAAGTATTGACCGGTTACGAATGTAACGACGTTCTATGCCCACGCGTACGAGAAGCGAAGATGAATAATCCCATTCGCCGCGTCGTATGACATTCTCCAACGTTAAGCTTGTCGTCTAAGGAGTAGTAGACGATGTTTCCTTTCATCGTCAATATTATGAATAAACGTTTTAATGTGCACGCACTTATGTTATATTTATCTATATGAATGGAAATATAATAATATATGTTGTCTTTATTTTTATTATTTTCCTTATCAAGATTAGCGTTTTTCATTTAACTACCTATATTACATAATCATTCTTTCAATTCAAAAACTATGTTTACAGTTTTTAAGTCGATCCATTTTATTTATTTATTTTTTTTTGTTAATATAAGATTTTTAAACAAAATGTTATATTAAGGTATGTGTAGAAAATTTCTTTAATAAATTGTTAAATACTAAATCTTGATTCTTGTTCATATAATTTTTAATTCCAAGTATTTTTCTTTTGAGATGGGGAAAAACATATTAAAGATAGACAATTGAGACACTACGATACATATATAACTCTAAATGATTAAATATATTAAAAATTAAATGTTGACCAATAGTCGATTAAAAAAATATTTGAATATGATACTAATTTTTATTTTTTTCCTTATCAAGATTAGCTTTGTTTATTTGTCTACATAGATTTTATAATTTTTTAGATTCACTATCAATAAATTCTTATTATTGATTATACATGTAATTAATTTGATTATAGAAATATTATTATTATTATTTTTATTTTTTTTTAAATTACAATTATCAATTGGAAAGCCCCTATGATTAAGAACTTTTAAATATATATATCTTTGAAAGTTTAATAAATGATTTCTTAAAACTTTTATATACCTTCTTATAAATTTATTAAAAAATAATATTCAATATATTTTTAATTTTAGAATAGACTTTTCAATGTGTCAACCATTCTTTCAATTCAAAGACTATGTTTTCTGAATTATATACAATTTTTAAGTCGATCTAATTTTTATGTTTTTTGTTAATAAAAGATTTTTAAACAAAATATTGGATTAAGGTATGCATAGAAAATTTCCCTAATAAATTGTTAAATACCAAACCATGATTCATGTCCATATAAATTTTAATTCAAAGTATTTTTTCTTTTGCAATGGAGAAAAACATATCAAACATGGACAATTTAGACACTTAAAAAACTAAAAATTAAAAACTCTAAATGATTAAATATATTCAAAATGAAATGTTGACAAATAATCAACTAAAAAATTATTTTGAATATGACACTAATTTAAAATGTTCTAAATTTTTTAATGATAGTCACATAATTTAAACACTATATGCAACATATTTTCTTTACATAAATAATATTTTCGAATATATATTTATTCTAATCAACATTTTAAATAATTAATTATTCTAATTCATTTTACATTACTTAAATGATTAATATGAACCAATTTTTGATAAAGATGAAAAGATATGTTAAATATAATAAATACCTTTAAATATATTGTCAAAAATATTTTTAATTTAATAAAAAAAAAATTCTCTTCAAATATAAGATAAACCTTAATAATTGATACTATTATTCAAAAACTAAAATATATAAATTAAATAGAATACTGTAAAGCTCTATTATCTATCTATTAATTGAAGTAATTAAAAGTGTGACATCATTATTTTGCATTGCATCTTCTTCTATTAGAAAAGAAAACTAATTAACTTCTTGTGAAATATGATTAACCTGTTGTGAGAATTATGCATATGATTAGTTGCATTCAGGTTAATAAGAAACACATTTCTATTTTTATTTTAAAAAGAATGGGTAAAAATTTTATTCAATCAAAACCGAAGAACAAGGCAAAGGCTAGAGGTCCACAAGACCAAGACCACCACAAAAACAACCACCAACAACATTACATATTTTTGTCTTCCACTAATAACCTCTCCAGGGTCTCAAGATGATCAAAAGGTAACTCCACCCTTCCACTAATATCCCAACCATCCACATTCTCAGAGGCCCATTTCGCTAGACAATCAGCCATGTGGTTCCATTCTCTAGGGATATGACAAAAGGAGGCATAATCCAAGGAACTATAAAGACTCAGAATCTGTCTAACTAGAGAGGCTAATTGCCAACTAACATCATCCAACCTTTGGTTGTTCAGCATATCCACAATAATTTGAGAATCAGACTTGCAAATGACCCTGTTCCAGCCCAGAGAGCAACTACGCTCAATTGCAATCTTAATAGCAAGGGCCTCCATCAGATTATTAGAGTGTTATCCTTTGTAAATAGAGAAGAAAAACACCACACCACCATCATTACCTCTACCAATACCCCCAACACTAGCTTTCCCAGGGTTCCCTCTAGAAGAACCATCAGTATTAATCTTTAGGACCCCCACCGGGGGAGGCATCCACCTCCCATCCCAATAGACCCATTGCCTGACATGACAGAGTCTTCTTCTAGCAATGTTGCCCCTTCTACTATCCCCCAGGTTCAAATTCGACACAATAGAAAGGTCACTAGGATCAGTATTTTTTGACATATCACACTTAGCAGAAATAGTCTTCTGAAGCCTACGAATTATCTTCTTCCACAATTGAAAACTTCCCAATTTGGAGCCACAAAAGACTCTACGGTTCCTCTCTAGCCAAAGGTGCCAGAGAATAAAAATAGGCCCCATAGACCAGGCCACCTACAGGAAAGAAGTCTTTGCTAGAGGCCTACCCAAACTCTCACAAAATTCAATTAGGGAGGTAGCATGAATACAACCATGATGCCGAGCCACCCACCATCTATGTCATATCTCTCTCGAGAAAGGGCAAAGAAAGAACAAGTGGGAGGTACATTCCTCACTGTGCGAACAAAGGAAGCAAATAAAAGGACCTTGAAAACCTCGCTTGCGAAGATTTTCCCAAGTGAGGCACTTCTTCTGAGCAACCAACCATAAGAAGAAATTGCATTTGGGCCATGGAAAGTTGTCCCAAACCTTCTTCCACCAGTGCACTTGAGTCGAACCATGTAAGTGCCTGTCAAGCATAGCATAATCTTGAGCCACAATAAAGATACCTTTTGGACTAGGACTCCAAGCCAAAGCGTCCCTCTCATTAAGGGAGTTGCAGAGCATGCCCTCCAAAACTCTAGTAAGAACACCACGATCGTCATCAAAGCCACCCATGGGCCACTCCTGTGGGTCCTTCTAGCAAGCCACCACCACCTGACCAATATGCTTGACTATTTTAAAATACTCCACCTTGATCCAACCAACATTAGAAAAAATATGGCAAAGAGGCTAGAGCTGAGGGAAGCTAAAAAGAATGGGAGGATGGCCATCCCAAGAGTCTTGCCAAAACTGAGCTTTAGAGCCTCTATTGCAGATCCAGAAGAGACCCTCCTTAATTAGCTAAGCTCCCTTCTTAAGGGTATCCCAAATGCATGAACCTTTACCCAGCAAAGCAAGCCGCGACACATCAAGGTTATCAGCACCAGGAAGATACTTATGGACAAGAATCTTAGCCCAATCCTGATCTTGGTTGTTGCACCACCTCCAGTATAGCTTGGAAGCCAAGGCCATGACAGCAAGAGCCATAGACCTAAGACCCAGGCCCCCAAAATGCTTAGGCCTGCAGATAGACTCTCACTTGACTAAACTACATTTCAAGGAAAGAAGGTTGCGAGACCAAAGAAATTTCCAAGACAGAGTATCAAATTCCCACACAAAGCTGGAAGGGGGAACCTACACACAACACCTATAAATGGTGAGAGACTGCACCATAATCTTTAGAAGAACCACTCTCCTAGCAGAAGATAACCATCTGTAAGTCCAATGACTAACCTCACTCCAGAATTTATCCAAAATCCCCTACCAATAAGCTCTACACTGAGATCCCAAAGCCAAAGGGATCCCAAGGTATAACAAAGGAAGAGAACTGATCTGGAATCTAAGGATCCTAGAAATCCTACCTTGAATAAGTTGAGGGGTATTAAAGAAATAAATGGAGGATTTTTCAACATTAATACACTAACCTGAAGCCTTCAAATAGATGTCTAAGGCTCTCCTGAAGTTCACTCCCTCACTGATTCTATCCAAGCCCATCAACCCAGTATCATCCACAAACTGAAGATGAGAGTAGGGAGGAATATAATTGTTCCATCTCCAACCTTGGATATGACCTTGCCTCACCTAGGATTTAATAAACCTTCCCAGACCCTCCGTCATGATAATGAATAAATAAGGAGATATAGGGTCCCCTTGCCAAAGTCCCCGAGAAGCACTAAACAAATCCGAAGGTGCCCCATTGATGAGAACTGAGAAGGAGGACGAGGTCACATAGCTAAGAACCCAATTCACCCATTCCTCTTAGAAGCCAAAAGCCAAGAGAATTTTATGTAAGAACTCCCAGCTCACCTGATCATAAGCTTTAGCCATATCAAGCTTAATGAACATAGCCCTCTCCTTGGAGTTAGCCATAGAATGAATAGCTTCCATAGCTATCACAACACCATCCAAAATTTGTCTTCCTTCAACAAAACCACCCTGCTTAGCAGAGATAAGAGTACCGAGGAGTGGTTTGAGCCTCTCAACAATCAACTTGGTGATGATCTTGTAAACAACATTACATAACACAATAGGCCTGAATTGAGCTAACTCCTGAAAGAGCTCAATCAAAAACCCATCCGGGCCAAGAGCCTTACCTTTTTTCATATTAAACACCACTTTCTCCAATTCAGGTAATAATATAGGACATAAGAGCACCCCATTCATCTCATCAGAGACCAGGTGGGGAATACAATCCAAGATGTCCCTCTCCTCAACCTCAGCAGCAAGATCCTCCTTGGAAAAAAGGTTAGAAAAATAATTGACTACTTCCCTGGAAATATCAGCATAAGAAGAGAGTTGAGCCCCTTCAAGCGAAATAAGGGAGGAGATAGAATTCCCCTGCCTCTGAGCCTTAACCAAATTATGAAAGAATGCGGTGTTCCTATCCCCCTCCTGAATCCAATCAACACGAGATTTCTGCTTCCAAAAAATCTCCTTGCAAAGCTCCCACTCTTCTAAGCCCTTAACAGCCAAGGACTCAGCTTTACTTAGGACAGAGGTCAACCCTTGGTCTCGAATCTGATGAGTGATGTTATCCAACTTGGAATGAGCATGTAGGTTCCCAAAACATTATTTTTTCCAGATCTTAAGCTTGTACTTGACATGTTGAAGCCTCTTACTAAAAGTAAACATGGCTATCCCATGTGCAGGCATTTCCTCATACGACCAATCCAACATAAGATCATAAAGAGACTGATCTCTTAACCACATCAACTAAAATTTGAAAGAAGGATTTTTGGTGACTCCATAAGCGGTGACAGAGAGCTTGATAGGCCAGTGGTCAGAGCCCCTCCAATCAAGAATTTTAGAACTGGTGTTCAACCTACTGTTCATCCAATAGTAGGAGACCAGAAATCTATCAAGCCTTTCAGAGATAGCCTCAACACCACATCTCCTATTATTCCACATAAAGACACCATTAGTAGGATTCACATCAATTAGATTCAAGGAACCAATCATATCCCTGAGCAAATTAGCAAAAGGGTCCAACCTAGCTAACCCACCTTGTTTTTCATCCAAGCAAGTAATAGCATTAAAATCACCAGCCATAATCAATGGGAGAAACGGGTCTAAGGCCCAGATGAATTTGATGTGAGCCCAGAGATTTGCCTTACCTGAAAGACAGTAGGAGCATAAATATTGGATAAAAGACACCTCTCTCCAATCTCTAAACTAGAGGTAACCAGAGAGATGGAAGACTGACTAGAAACCCACCATAAGGGGAAAAATTTCCTCGAGTTCTAGAAGCAAGCCACCCCCCCAGAACTGTTCAAAGCACCCACCCCCTACCAGTTGCCCTGGGGCCAAATCCTTGAAGCACAATTAGCCAAACCATCCACTGTAAGCTTGGTCTCCCGAATAAAGACCACATCAGGAGACTGAGAATCAATTAGTCTATGAACAACCTTTTGTCTAGGGATGTTGTTCAACCCCCTTACATTCCATGATAAGACAATCATTTATGGGGGTGGGAGAAGTGAGAATCGATGGGTTTCACAAACTCAAACTCAACCAAAGTATCACCCATAATCTTGACCTTCTCTTGACCAATCTTCCTTCCGCTCCTTGACGGTTTATCAAGAGGCCACTTTTTAAAGGATTTCTTTTGTAAACCTAAGACAGGAGGGGCTTTGTTACCCTTCGCAGAATCTAAAGCCCCCTTAGGAGCAGAGGGAATAGGAGTCACCACATCAAAGCCCTTCGAAGCCTATGACCCCTGGAGATCCCTGACATCCTGAACTTGAGAAGGAAAATCTATAGCCACCTGTTCCACCTGATGATTCCCTGAAGATAAAATATGATCCAATTTCTTTGCATCCTCATGCTGAACTTCATGAAGACCCTTAACCCCAGAAGAGAGCTCAGTTGGAATACCTTCCTCTTGGACCAAATCCTCAAGAACATCAAACCTATTAAAAGTGCCATCATTTTGTCTATCCAACTAGGTTCTTTTCTTGCCTTTGCTTTTGTTACGGGAACTAACTAGAATAAAACCCTCATTATCTGTAAGTTCATTATACAAAGGAGCCATCCCCTTGTCCCCCTTAGGAGGTCTAGAGGTAGCCAAGGGGGAGTATTTATTTTTGGGACATTTGCAGTGTAAATGACCATATTCATGACAAATTCTAAATCTAAAAGGTAGGATCTCATAAACCAGTTGTTGGATCCAAGAAGAGGATCCCATGTGAATTTCCATAGAATCTGGTAACGAATTATTTAAATCAACTTCTACACAAATACGAGCAAAATAAATTACCTTACAATCTTGAGTTTGTGTAGCCAATCCCACAGGTTTTCCAAGAAGCAATGAGATTCAGTGAAGAATATCTTCCCTCTAGAATTCCAAAGGAAGCCTTGGCAAATGAACTCGCGAAGGGATCTCTTCAGTAGAGTTGAAGCCCATGTGCCAAGGCTTGATGAAGAGCCCCACCTGGTTAAAGAAATACGGGCCTCCTTCAAAAGCCCTATTCCTATCCGACATGCTTGAAAAGATAACCTGAAAATAGTTATTAGCTGCCAAAATAATCTCCATATCACCTTCTGGGTTCCAAACCTGACGTGCCCAAGAATCCAACACATGTAGAGAAAGACGAAGGCCCAAAAACTTGCAAATAAGGGCATGGTTAGACCAATATTCCACATCCTATGAAACTTGCTCAGGTTGAATAACCAAAACAATTTGGTCCTCGGATCTCTCCAAACATCTATTTACTTTTTAAATTCAAAAATTCCCTTTTGAAGAGGAGACCCCATCCCTAGATTGGGATTTACCCATTTGATCCTTAATATTGGCATGCAACGAAGAAGACAACTCTACCATCTCCAAATCCCCAGAGGACACCTGAGACAATACGAAATCTTGATTCTCCATGGGCTAAATAGCACAGCCCCACCAAAAACAGAGAGAGACGGGGCAGGAGACCCACAGTCTCAGATCGCAAAACATCACCCACCAAGGAGACTCCACGCACAACAAAGCCAAATATGCAGGAAGCGGCCTGCCCACAGACCACACACAGGTCAACCCCCACAGCAACCTATGCACCCCTGAACACCAGCCAACACCCCCCCCCCGAGAATGTAGCCTCGAAGTAAGATTAGCAACTCGTTAATAAGAAACACATTGTATCTTATAAACGATAGAGATTTTTTATTATATGAATAGCATCATTGTTCTTGTTTTTGTTTGGAATGTTTATCTGTCAACACTAAATTTAAAACAAACATTGCTTTGAGTTCAAAACCTAGGGATAGTTATAGACTAGGTATTTTTACTTGTTTATCTTTAAAATTTATGGAAAAATAAAATTTGTGATAAATTTATGTTTGCCTTTAAACAAAATCAATGTTTATATAAATATGTAATTTTCAAGAAAGAATAAAATTTAAAAGTAGTAGAAGAGTAATTTATTTATAAGAGGCTAAGAAATGTTTCATTTACTCATACATGTATATGTATATGTATATACATATACATATATAATGTAGTCTTATGTTTGTGCTGTTATGATTAATGCAATCCAACTAAACATATATAAGATTGAGAAGGAAATATATAATTTTATTTTTGTTAGTCAATTAATTACAATAGATAGGGTTAGTTTTAAAATCAAAAAATCCAAACTACTAAGAACTTGGAAAATAAGTCAATATTTGATATCTTTATTATTAACCTTCAAAAAATGGATAATTTCTTTTGTGATAAATGCATCTAATTTCTTTTTATTTTACAATCACTATCAATATCCAATTTGAGAAAGAGGTGAGTGAATATAACAACCATGTAGTTTAAGTGAATTTTATATTAAATATTCTTTGTTGAAATAATAAAAAACCACTTCCTTAATTGATGATTCACCATGACTCATGCTTCGAATTAATCAAATGTATCATGCATAGCTAGAAGGAACCTATATGTTGTATGGTAGATTATTTGCATTAGTGCACAACAAATTTTTTTAGATGGATTTATGACCTTTGATTATCTAAGGATCTACTACTCTCATGAGGAGTAGGGTCACTTCTTGTAGGAAGGTGTATGGGGGACCATCGGTTTGTAGTTGGAGGAAAAGCACTTGGGTGATTCTCTCCCTCTTGTACAGTTGAGAAGACTTTGATTATCTAAAGCATAATTCATGATTCCTTTTTATGTTGTAGTATTATTGTTTTACCATTATCCAATTGGGAAAAAACATAAAAATAAAAATGCATTACATTCAACAACCTTATAATATTGCACTACAAAAGAAATTTAATTGACTCATTAACATTACATCCAACCCTAAAATTACTTGTACATACAAATTTATTTAGAGTACAGTTAACACATAAATTTGCAAAAAGAATTTTGTTATTTTGTATTATAATTATCATTTTTTTTGAGAAATTAGAAAGATAAACAATTTATTTAGTCTTGAAAAGGTAGTTATCTCCATGTTTGATAGTGGAAATTTTTAATAATATTAGTGACTCTCATACAAAATATATTTTTTAATTTATTTTTTAATCATTTTTATAGAGAATAGGAATTATAATTTATAATATACTTTTTAAAAACAAATAGTAGGATATATTAATATATATATTGTTTTTCTAAATTGACAAAGAAGAATTGGGTAATAATATTTGTGCAAGGGTTATTTAAAATTTTCTAAAATGATGAACATCTTTGTACACAATGTAAGAGATATAAGTTTGATTCAAAAAGTGGGATTCAAACTACACGTTTTGTATGAAAATATACATGGTAAATTGGAAATGAATTTTCTTGTAGGAATTGACCACATAAGTGTTTAATTCATAAAGTTTGTGTTTGATAAGAAAAAAACTTAACATTTTTCATTCCCATTTTTATTTTTTGTATAGATTATTATTATTTATTTCTTGTTTCTTGTGATTTACCCTATTCCCAATTATTAGTTTAAATAATAGTATTATATTCACATCAATAATTATTTTTTAATTTATATTTTCCATCCTAAAAATTAATGTGAAAATATTAGAGTAAAAAAATATTTTCAAATGTATTCTATTTTCATATTCTCTCATAAAAAATAACTCAATAATTTTCACTTAGAATATAATAGAGGTGGAAATGAAAGCTTCACGTATACATATAAAAGATTAAAAAAATGACATAGTATAGATGATAAAAAGAAAAAATATTTGTTGAAAATTTGTGAACTAGATAGAATATAGAAATATAAATAAATAAATTAAATTAGAAGTATTACTTAAAATTTTAGATGGTATAATGGTTCATACATATAATATGTGAAACCATTAAGATCTAATCTTTTTTATTCATTTCACTTAACTTATTTTTATTAATAAAATAATTAGTAGATCCAAACATGTCAAATAGATATATTAAATATGCATAGACGATATAAAAATATTATCAATTTCTCTTTTATTTAAATTCAATTTATTTTCCTAATAAAATAAAGGTTATTTTTAAAGAGAAGTGAAAAAGTCATTTTCCTAATAAAATAGAGGCTATTTAGTGAAGTATGTTACTATATCAGTTTTGTCAAAATCTAGAATGTACATTTGAAGTTGTTTATAGTTGTGTGTGAGAGTGAACAAAGAAAGAAAAAGTTATGTACTGAATTGATGAATTATAGGGTTTGTAGAATGAGTGGATGCATACTTGAATTTGTAAACATGTAGAGGTGGTTGCCTTAGTTTTTGTTCAGTTGGAGCTCAAAGCAGGGTGTTGTAGCATCCTTGAATTTGTAGCTTCTAAAACAAGAAGTTGGTGCTTTCTTAGGGTTGAAGCCCTTAAAATTTTAATTGAACTTTATTGCTTGTGAGGCTAGATTAGGACAATAGATCCTAGTAGCATTTCTCACCATGGTTTTTCTCATTCAGGGTTTTCCACATACATCTAGTGTTATGTGTTGTTATTTCATGTGCATTTGATTATTATATTGTTTTATGTTCTAATCTACACATTAAATATTTTAGTAATGTATTTTATTGAGGGTTTTAAGGATTAAAACTTCTAAAATTTATTGATTCACCCCCTCTCAATAGATTGTTGTGTTCCAACAAATATTTAAAAATATTCAAAACCCTTAAAATCCTTAAATTAAATAGAACACTAGAGATCTCTATCATTAATCTACTAAAAAATCCTAGAAGTTTACTCAAAATGTAAGGCTAATGTCATATAGAAAATTAAGCATTAACCACTTTTGATTTGTATTAACTTGAACATGAAATATAATCAGCCTATTCTACTATTATATTTAATAATAAAAAAATATAACTTTAATAAAATTATAAAAAAATAAATAGTTAAAAAACAATTATAATATATTTAATGTCAAGGTAAAATATCTTAAGACTAGAAAATAAATTTATTTGATGTTTTATACATAATATTTTCCATGGTCTATAGTAACAAAAGATAAAAGGAATTCCGTCAAATTTAATCATGTTTTTCTAGTACTTGAACAGAGGTATTTATCAATTCATTTTTCAATATAAAGAATTATTTTTAATTCTATCTTTTTAAGAATATTAGGTAGAGAGTAGGAATATATTCACTCTAATAAATATTTTTTTTAATTCTCTAGTATGTTTTTGAAATTAAAAATTATGTAAATGATTTATATATAACAATGATGAACTATATCTATTTGTCATGCCATAATTTTTTTTGCTAAGAAAACCAATCTATTTTTTTTCAAAATACATTAGTTAACTAAGGTATTTATCTCTCTATGTGTTCAAAGTGCTTCATCTTGTCATGAAATGAGTTGTACACTTTTTTGTAATTGCCTCTTAATAAACTATGGAAGTTAACTCTATAATAGTTGTTAAATGGTTAGCACTAGATCTTAGTTGCAACATGCCACCTTGTACTCTCCTAGTGTTGAATATGTTAACATTAGTGTTGGTTTGATTATGGTATGTCTTGTAAGATTAAGCTTTAAAATTAATGTTCAACCAAATATTAATTTATGAGAACCTTAGATTAGATCAAGATTATTAAAGGTTAAGTAGATGTTGATTCCTAAGGAGATTACAGATATTTAATTAGATCTTAATCTAGTAGTTCATTTTACATAGATCTATGTGGCTAAATAATATTAGATTCCATTTCAATGATGTAAGACATTATCATCTTTGAAATATTAATTACCTGTAGTGTAGGAAAAAGTATCTTTTTCTCACAATTAATTTGGGAATAATATTAAATGAGCTAAATTATGCCTTAATTTAGTGTTGTAATATGTTGTACATATTCACATTAAGTTTAGGGCCTTTTAAATAAAGTGGACTTAATTGTGACTTTATTTTGGTCTTGTAAGGAATACCTTTATGCTTTCACACTAATCTAGGGCTTTATTAATTAATGAGGTTAATTATACCTTAATTGGCTATTTTAATTCAAATCCAAGCCTAATTAATTATAATTTCTAAAAAGTGAAACCCAGCATTCATCAATGCCATAACATAACAGTTAACATTGGAGAATGTATGTCCTAGATAAGTGACCAAGATTCTACTTGACCAAGGGAGAATGGGTCCTCACTTAGGCCTAGGAAAAAAAATTCAAATATCTTTTTGGTGGTCTTTCAATGATTTCAAATGTGTATTCACATGTTAGCTTGTGTTATTTGAATTTCAGGAATTTATGTTAACATATGTATAAATAAGAGGTCATTTTACTATGTTTCACCTAGAAAGTTTTTATGAGGACCTGGAGCATTAAAGGGCTAATGCAAGAAGTTGGGTCCACAAAAAGTTCAAAAAGTGGAAGTGTTTTTGTTGTTTTTCATAATTTGTCACACTTGGACTAAAAATTTGAGGCACTTACACAATGAATTTTTTTAAAAATCAGTAATATGAAAGTTTGAATTTTGAATCTAGTTTCTGAATATGTAAATTATTCAAATACCCAAATTGTAGAAATTAAATTTTGATAGGGATCTATAAAAACCACTTTTCTAAAGTCCCTGTTTTTTTACCATACCATGCACATGTACGGACACCACTTTTTGACCCAAATAAAAGTATTTTGCTAATTCCTTTTGAGGAAAGAGAGCTAACAACATGAAGATTGATTTGGAATATTTTTTGTAATTTTTTGTTGAATATTTTTTTTTTAATTAAATTTTTATTGGCCTTAATTGTTGTTTTTAAAAATCAATGTGTACGGACAACATAATTTGACCTAAACTAAACATTTTTTGAAACTTTTTTTTTTCATTCTATAAAGAACTGTCTAAAGATTGATGTCATATAATTTTTTTTACAAGAAACTTCACCAAAAAAAAGTTATTAAAAAACCAAAAAAGTTTGATATTTCATGTTTAACGACTAGTTTTCTTTGAAATTAATTTAAAAATACCAAATATAATCCAATATTAATAAAAATTATATATTTGGAAACTAGAAATCGTGTTCTGTAATGGGTTTTAATTTTTTAGATTGATTCTAAAAAAAAATCCATCAACCATACTGTCAAAGATGGACATTCTTCTTCAATTTACCTTAGTTTTTTAGTTGCAGGTCAAAGGCTAAGGCTCAGATTGCCAAGCCTTTCCCGAGCCTAAAACCAAGGCTGCAAGTGGGTTGGAGATTCAAGTTTTTAATAACGTGTATGCGTTTTTAAAAATGCATACACGTTACAAAATGCATATGCGCTCTTTATTTGTTTGATTATTTTTTAAAACAAATACTTTTTGGAAATGTGTACGCGTTTTAAAACACGTACGCATTTCTAAAAAGAAAAACGCGTACGCGTTTCTAAAAAGTATTTTTAAAAAATAAATGACTTGTATGCACTCAAAAACGCATATGCATTTTATAATGCGTACGCGTTTTATAACGCGTACGCGTTTTTTTAGGCTCGGGTATCCAATGCATAACGCATATGCGTTTTTTAATAACGCATATGCGTTTTTTAATAACGCATACACATTTTCTGTGAGATTTTTTTTTTTGGCCGAAACTTCCCCTCTTCGTGGACCCAACTTCTTGCACTTACCCTAAAGTGAGAATTATAAAGATTAGTTCAAGAGCATTTTCAAGGCATTCATGGGAAAATTTATTGAAGATTACTACAGCAATAAAGATCCATTATCATTTGAAAGTCTTCCTGCATCACACATGTTATTTGAGCTAATATGTTGATGTAGTGTTGAAGATCCCTTCAAGCATTAAAAGGAATTTTTTCAAGTCAAGTCTTATGATCAAGATCCACATCCTTTGAAGCCATTTCATGCAAGGTTATAGTGTAAGATGATGTGGTAAGAAAGAGCAAGGTATTCGTGTTCCTATAAAACCTAATATGCAAGAGACAAAAAGTGGTTTAGGATATTGCCCTTATAATATTACACAAGTAATGGAAATACCCTCTCTAAAAATCAACACCATCATGTGTAATCCTTAAAAAAATCTCATCTTGAAGCATATGGAATTGATTGATACAAATTGTGAGGAAACATTGAAGTTTTCTGAAGATGATGAAGCCTTGAAAGAAATGCTAGGAGTTTATGACAAACCATTCACTCCTCCTAAAAAGAGGTGGCTTACATGTGCTATGATTAGTACCAAGAAAAAATATAGAGAAGAAGAAAGTAGTGAAGTTGACATGAACAAAGAAGAATACAACCACGAATTTCCAAAACAAAATGCACTACCTTTAGGAGATACCATGGACATACAGATGGATATTAACAATGAAGACAAGGTGATTAAGATAGGAAAGTGCCTCGATGATGAAGAACAAGAAGACCACCCAACTTTACTTTATGACTTTCCCAAAAAAATTGCTTGGAATTATTCAGACATGTTGGGGGTTGACCCTTAGACTATAATACACAATATACTCCTCATTGAAAATTCGAAGCCCATTAAACAAAATATTCAAAAAATTGCTTGGAATTATTCAGACATGTTGGGGGTTGACCCTTAGACTGTAATACACAATATACTCCTCGTTGAAAATTCGAAGCCCATTAAACAAAATATTCAAAAAATGAACCCTAAGATAGCCTTATTAGTTAAATATGAGATTGAAAAGCTCCCTGAAGCTATTTTTATAAGACCTATAGATTATTCTCCTTGGATCTCAAACATTTTTGTAGTCATAAAACATGACAATCGTATTAGGATATGTACAAAATTTCATGATTTGAATAAAACATCTTTAAAAGATGAATTTCCCCTTCCTAATGTTGACATGATAGTAGAATCTGCTACGAGACATGCTTTTTTGTCATTCATGGATGGATTTTATGGGTAAATTAAAATATTTATCAACCCTCAAGACCAATATAAGAAAGGATTTACAATAGCTTGGGGAACATTTTGTTGGGTAATGATGCCTTTTGGATCGAAGAATGCAGGTGCAACATATCAACAAGCGATGACATTGATATGTCACGATTAAATACATAACATATTGGAAGACTATGTTGATGATATTTTGGCCAAATATTTAACAAGACAAGAGAATTTGAATTTCCTTTTGAAAATATTTGAGTGAATATGAAAATACAATATGAGATTAAATCCCAAAAAGTGTGTCTTTGGTTTAGAGAGTGGAAAACTTCTAGGTTTTATTGTATTTCATAGAGGCATTGAGGTGGACATGAAGAAAATTGATGTTATGGTTAACATGCCACCTCCTAGAAACATCTCTCAATTACACACCTTACAAGGAAGAATCCAAGATATTCATCATTTTGTAACATCTTTAGCAGATCAAACATTACTATTTACACATCTCCTCAAGAAAGATGTGCATATTGATTGGAACAAGGATTGTAAACAAGCTTTTGAGAGCTTGAAAGAATATCTTATCACTCCACCTATTTTATAACCCACTATGCAAAAAAAACCATTTATCCTATATACAACAACATCAACCCATGCTCTTGCAACATTGTTAGCTGAACAAGATGAAAAGGGTAAAGAACATCCTATTTATTATATTAGCCAAACCTTGATTGATTACAAGAAGTGATACAAAATTATAGGGAAAGAATGTTTGACTCTTATATTGGCTACTAGTAAGTTGCAACATTACTTATTGAATGTTGAAATACACATGATGATGAAATTTGACCCTTTATGACATTTTTTCTCTAAAACAGACTTATCAAGACGCTTAGCTAAGTGGTGATGTTGTTAACTGAGTTTGACCTTAAATTTTTTTGCAAAAATCAATTAAGGGCCATGCCTTGATTGACCAACTAGTTGATTCTCCTCCTTAATCATTACCTAGTAATGATTCTTTCCTCGACAATAATGTGTTGAAAATTGAGGCTAATACATGGGAGTTATATTTTGATGGATCTAATTGTAGAATTGGCTCTGGTGCAGGGATTATAATAATACCACCACAGGAGAGCCTATTCCCTTGTCGTATTGGTTAAAATTCCTATGTATAAACAACACTACAGAGTATGAAGAATTGCTCGCTAGATTGAGCATTTCTTTAATTATGGGCACTAGAGATATTAAGATATTTGGTGATTCACAATTGGACATTAAACAAATAAATAGAAAATATCAAGAAAAACATGAAAAATTATCAAAATACAAGGATTTTACAATGACTTTATTAGAGAAGTTTGAATCATTTACCATTGACAACATCCCTCGATAAGATAATCGGCATGTAGATGCAATGAAAAATATAGCTTCCCTTATATCTCCTCAAGATCCTTCAAAAGAGTCCACCTTCATTGTGCAAACAATTATGAAACCATCAATCGAAGATAAAGTAGAAGAAGTATTAGAAACAACCATGGAAGAATTGAGTAAATGGTATGATATGATATTCAATTATTTGAAATATGGTAACTTTCCCGAGCCAACAACTATGAACATGTGAGCCCACCTTCAAAAACTCACATCTATTTATATAATTCTCACCGATGGGTTGTATCGAAGATCATTTGATGGTTTAGTTAGATTGCTAAAAAACCTTGAAATACCCACAACACTTGAACAATCTCATGTTGCTGCATGTGATGGTCACTTTGGAGGAAGAACATTAGTTCAAAAAATAATCCACATAGGATACTATTGGGTATGTACAAGATCATCATGGAAAAAATAGGCCCTTAAGTGGCAATAAAAATTCAAAAAATCAGAGTTAGGCAACTTGACATAAAAATTTGAATAAGGTATCTATGTTATTTCAAAAATATGTAACAATAGAATCTGTAGAAAATTGAATATAGTTTCTAAACTAATAGGTTTATTTTTATTTTTAAAAATCTATTTGGTGAAAATTTGAAATTTCAATGCAGTAGTACTTAAATTTCAGGGAAAAAATTAGAAGTAGGTGTTTGTCTGACCACCCTAAGCACAATAAAATGTTAATATTTTTTTATAATATTTTAGATATAAGTAGACGACTCATGTCCCGATGTGATGCATATTTGTTTGTAATTTTTTTCCAAGTAAATAATTAATTATGAATATTTTATTACAAATTTAAAAAAATATAAAAAATCATATGTTTGACCACCTTAACTTGGTCAAAAATTCATGAAATTCATTTTTTATTTTTTTAATCCTACAGTATATGAAGCATAGAATGTCACGCATGTTTTAGATTCAAAAAATGTGATACCGTTTGAAAACTATAAATGTTTTTCAATCAGCCTATCATTCAAGACTTCAGTCATAATTAGAATAGAAAATGAATAATAATTATTTATTAAATTCAAAGTGAAGCATAATTTATATTGGTGGAAAGCTGAAAATATCCTTTAAAACCCCTTATCGTTTCATAAATTTTGGGTAAAAAAAAGGTCATCAGCCACATGGGCCATCATATGATTTACATATTGCCACTTTTTGGGCCATCATGATCTTGCACATACCCTATTGGAGACATATGTAACAAGATTACTTTTCATACATAAAAAAGTCTCACAAATTTCAAGAACATAGAAATTTGATTCATTCTCTTGCCTCTGAATTTTGAGCTGAAGTTCCTATTTGGCCCTTTGGGGTTTGGGGTTGGGACATTATTGGAAAAGTATCACCACCTTCCTTTGTAGGAAATACATTCATAATCATTGCAATAAAATACTTCACAAAGTGGGTAGAAATTATTCCCCTTCATTCAACAACAACTAATGTAATATGTCATTTCATATTGGAACACATTATTGCTCGATTTGGACTTCCTTCCGCATTAGTTTCTGACAATGGCACACCATTCAATAATAATGATGTGAAAAAGTTTTTGGAGACATTTAACATAAAACATCACTTTTCAACCCTTGATTAGATTATCCATAGGGACTACACCTGATATCCTCATCTGTTGTACCGAGAAAATAATGCCCTTGGAGTTAGAGATTCCTACATTAAGAATCATTCTTCAAGGAGTTATTAATGACAATAATTATAAGTGACAATGGTTGCATTAGACTGAAATGCTCGAAAAATAACACATCAATGCTCTTGAGAACCTTTAGGCTTACTCTAAGAGAAGGTAGTGTAGCTACAATGACAATTTCATCCCTCATGTATTCAATAAATATGATTTTGTGCTATGTGAGAATCAATGTAACATAAATTCTGACCTAACTGATAAAGGAAAATTCAGCCCTAACTAGTTAGGACCTTATATAATTAATGAAAGCTATAGATTTGATGCATACATGTTAATAGAATTGGATAGCACACCCCTTAAAGAACCTATAAATTTCATGCATCTGTGCTAGTACTATTTCTAATGGTGTTAGAGTTACTAGATGACGTTCTATGTGCTCTTGCATTGCTTCGTTCTTGAAAAATAATTATTTTTGTGTCTTGAGTACTATAGTAATTATTTAAACTACCTTTTATATAGTTACTTTAGGTTCATGATATTCAAGATAATCTTGTGTGTTATGTTAGATTAGATCCTTATATCCATTTAATTTTCTTTAATTAGATCATAGGTGCATTTGATTTAGCATAACATACTTAATCACAATGTTGCATCTAAGAGAAACTAGAGTAAGTTTTAATTAGATCACATAAAATATGTTAAGTCATGGAGACATTCATTAAATAGTCTTACAAAGACTATTTACACAATCAAATTTCCATTTAACATTAACACATAAACATAAATAACATAAAATCAAATGATCATATATATATATCAAAGTTTTATGTACATTTCATCAATATATACAATGCTAATGAGGTATGTGACTGGTAGATCCCTCAATATCTTGTGCTCGTGTCTATCTCAAGGTTGTTCATTAGGAGACGGTGGTATGTGATCATGATCGCGAGCCACGCAGTACATTCAGAGCATACTACAAACCCTGTACCTATCCAAGGGCCTCCTGACACTCCTCTACTAGTTGATCTCTCTTTGTCTGTAGTCTATCTACCTTTGACTAAAGTCTCTTACCCTCCTCTAGGGCTTGACATGATTGAGCATCCTAGGTAGCTTCATCTTGACAAATGCACCTCCTAAGACTCTCATATGTTTCTCGCAATTTGATGTATAGCTCGAACCACTTTAGATCTCGCTCCACGATGGGTGGGAGCCCATAGTTTATATCAATAACCTCTTGAGAGGTTGATGGGAGCACTATCTCAATAACCACTCGAAAATAAAGATCATGAAGGTCTCTCACCATTCCTAAAATATACAAATCATAAATATAATCAATATACATCATGATATATATGGACATAAAATTTAAAAATAAAGCATAGCAGTAAAAAAATAATCATCACCTAGCTTTCTGGGTAGCTTTGTAAAGATAGCCTCATCGTGTGTAGGGGGCATGGATGATGTGCTAGCCTCTTCATGAATATGGGTGTTGGTGCCTATGATAATTCTTGATCATGATCTTGTAACATGAATGGGAGATGGATCTCCCCACTCATGGCCCATTGGATCCTCATCTGCTACCTCACCACCGTCACTCATCAGAAGTTTCTACTCCTCCTCATCCTCATCCTCCTCCTCCTACCCATCATAGTAAAGATTTGTAGCCTCATATTACTCCTCATCTACCACATTTGTGAATATGTTGGAAGCTCTGAAGTGTATCTCCTTATCACTATCCTCCTCCTTGTCTCCCTAATCTGGGAGTGGCTCTACATCACCTATCGGCTCATTTATTGGGGATATATGAGCTGATCGTGCTACTACCCACCACTCCTCATAGGCATATGTGGTTTTGACTTCATTAGCATTGGATATTGGAGGCATATCACAATCATCAACACCAGAGTCACTATAGACAACATCGTCAGTAGTGAGTTTTCTAGCATCGTCTAACCTCCAGACACTCAATACCGATCTCTTTAAAAAGGGCCATGTCATGGGTGGTATCTAGACGTATCCAAACTCTCGCATGACATGATCATTGTAGAAAGGTCATATTATGTAATCATGTTTTCCTATCAAAAATATTTCCATCTATAATCTCCTCATCTAATGAGTCTCATCCAACCATTATGATATAAGCCAGTAGGGTCTCCATATGATCTCCTCCTCATCCATTCAGTTGAATTGGACTCTCCAAAAATGCAAGTCACCATACTACCATAGCCGCCTCAGGGAACAACTAAATGCACAAGGATACCCTAAGGCTAGTGCACATGGAAATCTAGTTAGCCTCATACATGTGATGTGCTCTAGGCACCACACCTGCAACAACATATAGTGTACCATACTATCAATCTCATGAAATGAAAATTATTGAAGATCATAATATAGATGTGCAAGGATGTTGCACTACTAGATGTACACGGTCCTATGCTCTACCATCCTCTCAATCATATGTACTATTCCTCCCTCTAAGTGTGCTCTTTGGTCATCAAGGATGAGTACTAGTGCTATAGTGAATATCATAATTCATGCAAAAATGGGCCCCTTTAATATAGCAACATTGCTAGATCGATCCATGGCCTCATGATACTATCATCAACTAGACCTCCAAGGCAATACTACATATCATATTTCATCTCTCAAAATGATTGATCCACTAGGAAACATAACCTCTCTCCCTGAATCATAACTTAGATTATGTGATGGGCATCCTCTAACATGATTGTCATCTCACCTATGGTAAGATGAAACGTGTATGTGTTTCCATTCCACCACTACTAAAATTTTGGGGGCTAGGTCTCTGAGGTGACTAATTTGTCTTTCGCCAAGACACTACTGCGAATAGGGAGGAAACTAACAAAAAAGAAAAAAATATATCCTATAAGTATTCTAAAACCTTAAATATTTACATCAACAATCAGAAAAGTGTATTAAAGTTGTTCTAGTGTACTTTTCTAAGAGTCCTAGACACTTTAGACACCTTTTGGGACACTTCACAAAGAAATGGGATACTTTAAGATAAAAAGGGACACTTCATGACAAAAGGGGATAAATTGCGATAGAAAGGGACACTTTGGAAAAAAAGGGGACACTTTGCGATAAAATGGGATACTTTGCAAAAAAAATCTCCAAGGCCCTAAATTAACCTATAAATGCATACAAATCATAAAATAAATGCATAAGGACAAAGCTAAGGTAGAAAAATCAATTCACCTAATAAGGGTGCTCACTGCGGGCTACCTAATCTCATAGGACATCTAGTCTTAGAGGCACATAATATCATCACATCAACATCTTTAATCACTCTTCCACAAATTCAAGCTACAAGAAAGTAAATGATGAAATAGTTAGAAATTACTTCACTTCTTACACTTATATAAGTTAAAATTAATGTTTTTACTATATTAATGTTAAAAAGGACCTTTCATTCAAATTAAAATAACAAGAGTTAGAGGGATTAGTTTTCAACACCGTTTGTTGCATTGGAATCATGATTCTACTCCCATCTTCAATAAATTTCTATCATCATGTTGTATGGTACATGGAAATACCCTATGGTATGACTAACCTTATTTGATATGGCTAGATTGCTACCTTGATTCCACCTTTGTAAAACAAGTGAAATCAAATGGTCCATACATCTACCCTTGAATTTCATTTTTATGAGAAGTTAAATAAGAGGATTTTTGGAACAACTAATGAATTCGTGTTGCAAGATGGAGTTCCTAACATTGTGGTTTTGAAGATAGCTACATTGGAGGCTCCATTCTCTCATAGGAGTATCCTTTTAGGAAATATAGTTTATTGTTTAGAGTACTTTAGCTTGCATATGCACGTAGAGTCATATGAGCACTAAAGTACGAGCTAAAACATTAAAAACATAAAATATACTAAAAAATACGCATTTTACTAGTTTACATATTTCATAATTCTATATGCCACCTTTTACTGATTCAAGTTTAAAATTTGGATCAATGTTGGTTGTTTCCTTTATAAAGTGACACAACTTTTTGCTTTTACCCTTTTCTATTGTTTGAAGTCCCATAGATTATACCTAATGGGACTCATTCTCCACCTTTGGCATATGAGTTGCATGTGGTCCAAAATTAAAATTAATTCAAATTTTTGATAGGATTCTATCCTCTTAAATCTGATGTTGCTTTGTAGTGTTGAAATTTTAGAAATTTTTACATAATTAAGTATAAATACAAGTTCTTTTCACTCATTTTACACCTAGCAAGTTGAATGAGTATCCTTATAGAAATTTTGAGTTGACAAGAGCATTCAAGAATTCATAAGAGAATTCAGGAGCCTTCAGGAATATATTATCAAGAATTAAATTAGAGCATTATTCAAGCATCAAACATCATGTTAAAGTCTTCATGCATCATGTTTTTTTTTGAGCTAACAATTGTGATGTAGGGTTTCATGATTCAAGCTAGCATTTCATTCAAGATCAATCCTATCCAAGCAAGAGTCAAGATCTACATACATTGGATCCATCTCATACATGTTTATAGAATTTTATTGCTAGGTCTTAGTGAGTTGCAACATCGTATTTTGCTCATTAATAATTCTCCAATCCTATTTCATCTTATTTAAAGGTTTGATTACAAAAATAGGGTTTGATGAAGGAAAACCCCTTTCCACTAAAAAAAATACATTTTTCCCTTTGTTTAGTGTGTGATTTGTAGGTTTAGTTTGAAGACACATTAAAGAGAAAGCTTGGATAAAGTTGTCAAAGTGTTCAAAGTTGTCAAATTTGTCACCTTGTATTGGAGATACTTGGAAGACTTCTATAGGCTACAAATTAGGGTTTTAGATCCAAAAATTAATTGGGAAGCATAGAGTAGACCTTGAAGACTAGATTCGGACTTTTTAGTTTTGGAAAATTCTAACTAGACTTATTCACCAGTTCTGGTTTATGAGTCCTAGTTTAGGTCAAAATTTAGGGTATGTGTAGGAACATCATGGAAAAAACAAGCCCTTAAGTGGCAATAAAATTCAGAAAATCAGAGTTAGGCAACTTGAAATAAAAATTTGAATAAGTTATCTATATTATTTAAAAAATATGTAAGAATAAAATCTGTAGAAAATTGAATTTAGTTTCTAAACTACTAGGTTTATTTTTATTTTTTAAAAATCTATTTGGTGAAAATTTGAAATTTCAATGCAGTAGTACTTAAATTTCAGGGAAACAATAAGAAGTAGGTATTTGTTTGACCACCCTAACCACAATAAAATGATAATATTCTTTTATAATATTTTAGATATAAGTAGGGGATTCATGTCCCGATGTGATGCATATTTTTTTGTATGTTTTTTCCAAGTAAATAATTAATTATGATTTTTTTATTACAACTTTAAAAAAATATAAAGACTCGTATGTCTAAGCACCTTAACTTGGTCAAAACTTCATGAAATTCAATTTTTCTTTTGAATCCTATAGTATGCGAAACATAGAATGTTATGTATGTTTTGGATTCAAAAAATGTGATACTGTTTCAATCAGCCTATCAATCAGGACTTTAGTCGTAATTCAAATAGAAAATGAATAATAGTTATTTATTAAATTCAAAGTAAAGCATAATTTATATTGGTGGAAATTTGAGAATCTCCTATAAAAACCCTTTTCGTTTCATCAATTTTGGGTTGAAAAAAATTCGTCAACCACATGGGCCATCATATCACTTAGATATCACCACCTTTTGGCCCATCATGATCCTGCACATACGCTTTAGATTTTCTATAGATTCAAATACCCATTTACTAGATTCTTATTCCTCCATAGAAACCTAGATCTAGGACTGATTCACCCAACCTTGCATATACTATAGATAACATTCATCGCATGCTTAAAAGTGAAGATAGACTTGACTTTGTGACAAATATAATTCAAATCTTTAGAAAACACCTCACATCAACCACTAGTTGTTCTTTACCAACAAGAAATGTCGCAAGCCAAGGAGGAATTCAAATTCCTTCTCCTACAATAATTGCCTCTATTCCTACCGATACCAGCCGTTAAGTCACAACAATAATGCAACCGACTAGTAATGTAATTCCTTCCTTGGGTAATTTTTCTAGCATCCCTAGTACCTTTTTGGCATCACACGTCATATCTCCTACCACTTTACCACATATAACCATTCTTTTCACTTATCCCTCAAACACATACACCACTCCACCTTTTCCACCTCCATCTCATAACACAAGCAATGAACCTCTCATAAATCAACTCTTCCAAACCGTTTCATCCCTTTAAAAAAAAATTTCCACCATCACCCAAAATCAAAATGGCCCACCTACATATTATGTCAAAATCAATCCATTGTCCTTGGAGATATTGCAAACACCAATGCCACAAGGTGTAGAGATGCCTAGATCTGAGAAATATGGAGGAAAGGGGGAGCCTTCTAACCATGTTAATGCTTATACCACCTTATGTAGTGACTTTGTCCTTGATGATTAACTCTTGGCTAAACTTTTTCCTAGGTCTTTGAAGGATATTGCATTGGAGAAGTTTTCTTCTTTACCGAATAAATCAGTCCATTCATTTAATGAGGCTTTTTAGGCATTTTTCAACCATTTCCAAGTGCATATGGCCCCTAAAATTACCTTGGTTGATTTGATGAGATGTAAGCAAAAAGAAGAAGAAAAGATAACTGACTTTATCTCATGATATCAATCACTCTTTTCCCAAATTAATGTCAAGGCTCCTAATACTCAGCTTCAAAATATGTTCATAGAAATTTTGAAAATTAAGATATAAGATAAACTTACTATGATGGCATTCACTTCTTTCACGCAGTTTTGTACTACCCTCCATGATTATCAAAGCTTTTTTAGTTGTTGAGATAAAAAAATCCACTTCTAGCTATACCAAGAAGTCTGAGTCTAAAACCAAAACAATTCCCAACCTTTTACAAAATATAACAAAGGTTTCCTTCAATTAAATTCTCCTCAACAAATAACTCAGAATGTCAATAACCAAGTAGTTGTCATTAATACCATGATACCCTTTAGCTATGGGGACCTAAAAAGATAATTCATTCCCGTAATCGACACCCCTTATAATACGATGCCCCAACTTTTAGAATAACAAATGGTTACCTTGGATCCCATTAAAACACCCAATTCTAATAAGCATCTACCTCCATACTTTAGATCAAATTTTCTTACTTCCATTATCACCGAAAAAATGGACACGATACAAAACATTGTAAGCACCTTAAACATCTTGTGCAAGACCTCATTGATTTTGGTCAGCTTTCCGTTGTAGGTGTTAATGATTAAGGAAATAAGTCTGTTGCCCTCCTAATCAAAATTTACAAATTTTTACCAACCCCATGTGAAACATAATATTTAATTTTTCACAGCTAGTGAAACTACAAATACTAATGTAATGAATGTTGACATGAATGATGAGAACATATACACAATTCAACAAAGTCTTATGTATACTAATCAACAAGAAAAAATTATTATCGATGGTTTGGTTGCATTTGTGGAAACTCAACATCGTAAGGGCCAAACCAAAAATCCTCTTGAGATAGCTTTCTCCTCACAAGATATACTTAAACATGCACCTAATGGTCCTCTTTACATAGTTGGACACATCTATGATAAACTCACTAATGGTATATTAATAGATCTTTTCTGTGGAGAGAATGTGATCACCAAGGAATTCTTTCTTCTACATGAAATCTATCGATATATATATGATAAACCAAAAGCATGGATCATGATGTATAATGGTTTTACTTGCCCTATGATGGGATCAATCAACTTACCTCTATAAATAGGATTGATAACATTAGATATACTATTCTCCATCATCCTGTAGTCAAACCAATTTTGTGTGAAGCTAGGCTTCCCATGGCTTCACTCCATGAATGCAGTCCATTTAGTCATGCATAAATGCTTAAAGTTTCCCTTTGATGATGAAATTTTTACTGTCCATCATACTAGTTTTAACCCTTTGTCTTCTTGTGGAAACTTTTCCTTAGACTTGTTTTGGCCCGAGCCTATACAACCTATCAAACCACAAGAAGAGTTATTTTTTAAATCCGATCAAAAGTCAAAGGCAAAGAAAACAGTAGAATTATCACTTTGAAACATGCCTCATGTTAGGGTTAGAAGGTAGATATGTAATAGTTAAATACAAATTTGATCAAAAACACATAGAAAATTATAGTAGCAACAAGAAAACATAGAGAATTTAATGTGGTTCACCCAATATGGCCTACATCCACAAAACCATAGCCATCCAATGATTTTATTATCTAGTGCAAAACATAAATTACAATCTCATGAATAATGACATACTGCAACTCATATCCTAGCCGCCTATAACAAGATTTTTAGAAGTTTCTAGAATTAGTGTTATACAAAGTCATTTTTTATCTTGTTGGTGACGAAGCGAAAAAGTAGGAGAATTTTTTTTCTCGAGGGCTGCCACCCTCAAACCCCGCTGAGGAAACAAGAAGAGTGTACAACATAGAATGATTAGTCATGACATACCAACAATATCCTAATTGGAGACTAATCAGGCTCCATACCAAATAATATCTGACTTGGAGACTAATCTTGGACGACACTACTAAACTTACAACTCCCATTGGAAATAAGCACCTTGGACCTTGCTACTCTATTATAATTTTAACCATGAAGACCAAATGAAGCTAAATAGGAGCTCAACTTCTCCCTTGTCACTACATTGGTAAACATATCTACTGGATTGGCATCTGAATGTATCTTTTCAAGCTTTAGTTGTCCATCCTCTAACATTGACCAAATGAAATGATATCTTAGTTGTATGTGTTTGGTTTTAGAGTGCAAGGCATAATTATTTACAAGATATATATCACTCTAGTTGTCTGTAAACAAGTGATTTTCAACCTATTTTTTCTGAACTCTTTTATTAAAATTTGCAACCATATCATCTCGTTTGTTGCCTCCATTGTAGCAACATACTCTACCTTTGTGGTGGATAAAGTGACCAACTTTTAAAACTGAGAAATCCAATTCACTGTTGTCCCACAAACTGTAAATACATAACTTATGGTACTCTACCTAATATCGATATCCCCTACCAAATTTGAGTCAATATACCCTTTGAAATCAATCTTAGAGCCCCCAAAACGTAAAAAAATATTGGATGTACCTCTCAAGTACTTGACAATCCATTTTACCACATTCTAATGCTCAACTCGGGGATGACTCATATACCTTCTAACAACTCCTACGACATGTGCAAGATCCAGTCTTGTGCATACCATGGTATACATTAAACTACCTACAACTAAAGAATATGGTAGCTTGGACATTTTTTCTTCCTCCTCTTGTGTCTCTAGACACATATCCTTTGTTAATTTAACATGGGGTGAACCCACAAAAGCGGTTTACAATTCGAGTGAGGAAGGGAAACTTCCAAAAAAATTACCCCAATTCATTTTTGGGGGTTTGAGTGAACTCTAGGTTCAAAAGAACCCCTGGTTCGAGTGAACCATTTTGCATGTGAAAACCCACAATTCCCATTGTGGGAAGGGGGTTCACTTGAACGGTCCCATAGGTTCGCTTGAACCCCCCTTTTCCAACCTTCCCACCCTCCGACACAAAAAAATGTCTAGATTTTTTCCCTTCGAAGCTTGAGTTAAGGATGAAAATGGAGGAGACTTCATAGAACCAACTAAAAGATGGTATTCCTCCGATTGAACTATCTAACGAATATAATTTTAATATTTTTTGGTTTTATTATGTATGTGTTTTTTTAGTTTTATTAAACATAGTTTTTTCACTAAAAATCAAGCTCTATGTTTTGCACATGTGGAAAAAAATAAAATTTTGAAAAATATGTTTAGGTTGGGTATTGATGTTCTTTATCCATTGAATTTTTTTTGAATTTTGATACATATAGAAAAAATTTATGTCTATACAGTCTGCCTATGTCTGAATTGTAATTGGTTTGACTTCGAAACTTGGTTAAGGAAAAAAAATTCAATAAAACACTATAAAACCAAATGAAAGTTCTATATATAATAGTGATCCAATGGATATTTTCATTGAAAAAGGAAGTGTCTCCAAATCTCTAGATTTTAGCACCATCAGAAAGATCTCAGCGTCCTGATTTCAATGCAACTTGAATGGAGCGAAAAGGAGTCCATTTGTGCAAGTTACGGCTGGTCAAACTTCCAGTCAAACTGGCTTCAGGGTCATCCAGAAAGTGAAAAAATGATTGTCTCAAAAATTGACGGAACTAGTGTCATCATGAAGAGCTCATTGAGACAATTCTGATGGCATTCGTTTCATCGAAACCCAATGTTGTATGTGCAAGATACGGCTGGTCAAAGTTTTGGGTTGACTGTGGAGGTGACTGAACAGCTGATGATGTTAGCAGGATGACGTGTCACTCCATACTGTACGAAATCCAAGTGGAAGAATTCCTGCGAGACATGTGGCAATTGAGTCATCTGTATGGACAAATTGGAAGTTGGCACGTGGCATCCATATGTAGAGTCAGCATACAGTCATCGACACTATTGGTAGGACACGTCAACATCTTAGTCAGAAGGACATGTCATCATTGGAGTCATCGCTGTCGACATCCATGTCAGCGTGATTGGGCAATTAGTGTTGGCCACATGGCCCATCGATTGCTCCTCCTCTGTCGTCGGCATCGATTGTATTGTTCATAAAAGGATTTAGATGCCCACATGGGGCTTGAACCATTTACCTTCCTCAAACAAGGTATCACCTCTACCGTTGGGGCGCGATATTCGTGCTTGACTTTATGCGGAGGTCAATTCCTTTTGTTGTTAGTTTGTTGAATATGGTTTAGAAAATGCTGATGGCCGAGAGTGGAACCTGGAACCGTCGGGTTCCCAAAATCCCTATGCACCGCTAAGTCATCGAACCCGTTGAAGTAAAAGTGGCATCGGTGGGTTTTGTTAACTGTCTCAAACCGAATGCCCAAAAATTAAATAAAAATACTCCCCTAATTTAAAAATAACACAAACAATAATATTTTTAAAGATTAAATCAAAACGTCCAAAACAATATAAGCCCGGGACTGATAAGATTAAGGGGCTTAAATCAATTATTATAGATTTTTATGTATAAATGAGGGATTACTGTGTAAAAATGGAGATAAGGGGGATTATTGTGAATCTTTTGGTTAAGGGCCAAATTGGGTTATTTTGATGTATAAAAGGGGTGTAAGGGTGTGAGTTTAAGAAATTTTTAAGAGAATTTTCAAGTGAAATAGGTGACAGGTGATTCGAGAGGAGTTCTAAGGAGATCATTTTGAAGCCATTTTGTACGTCGGAGCAGTGTTATGCTGCCAAAGTGATGGTCTTGGTGCATCATTGTAATTGATTCTGGAGATTAATCGGATCGGTCGTACTCTATTGGAGCCAACCTGGAGACGTAGTCATGTTTGTGGCGAACTTCATAATCAAACTTTGTTTGCACCTTCTATCTTCTTTTCTCTCAATTCTGTTTCTCATCTTAAGTTTTGATATATAACTTTGTTAATGTATGCATGAATTAAAATTTTGCAAAGTTGTGTTTTTAATTAAGCATTCAGTTTGCAATTTAGTCTATATCCATTTACAGATCAAGTGGTATCAGAGCTCAATTGACTATTATTGCAGTTGTTTTCTTGAATGCTAACGAGATCCAGGATTCAGAAGGGCGAAGGAAAGCTTGAAGACTTTAATCCTAAGATCGGGAAGCGAAGAAGTTTTTTGAAGATGTCTGTGTCTGGAATGGAGGTTCTTGAAGAAATTAGTGAGCAGGAATTCTGAAGAGCATTCCTCGAGATGAAGGCTAAGGTGGACATTCTTTTCCAAGAAAGACAAGAATGGAAGGAACGTGAAGGAGGTTCGTCGAAGGAAGATGTTCGTGAAGACAAGAAAGGGAAACAACATGGAGATGGTGGCAAGCAACCAGATCACCCCTTTTCTCCTTCTCCTCCCTCTTCTCCCTCTTCTCCCTCTTCTCCTCATTCTACTTCTTTTAATCCTTTCAAGAATGGGCATAAGCCTAAAATTAAATTGGATGTAAAATTTGATTTACCAGAGTATTGTGGTGAACTTAATGCTGAAAAATTGGATGATTGGATTCAGCAAGTAGAAGTCTACTATAGAGTCTAGAACCTATTAGATGATGTTGATAGGATCCAATTAGCTACTCTTCGGTTAGGAGGTACAGCTTTAACCTGCTGGGAAAGTAAGGCTAAGGCTGAAATTTCACAGCATGGTAGAGTCAGTTTAACTTGGGCAGAATTTGTTAATGCTCTTAAGAAGCAATTATATCCCTTAGGACATATGCAATAGTTAATGATGGACTAGCAAATGTTTAGGCAAGGGAAGGGTCAAACTGTCCAAGAGTACACCCATGAATTTAGAAAAAAGGCTATTGCTCTGAATGTTCCTTTATACACCCAGGACAATTTGTTGAAGTACATAGGAAGTCTGCATTCCTACCTTAGGCATTCTATTTTGGTTTTGAATCCTAACAACTTGGATGAAGTTTGTGTCCAAGCTACCCACTTAGAGTCAAGGGATAAAGGATCTTTTATTGATAAGTTTGATAATGATGTTAAGAAATCTTCTAAAGTTGCAGAGACAAGGAAAGGAAAGAAGGTAGCTACAGTTAAGAAGGATGACAAGCTTTCTTGCTCTCATTGTGACAGGAAGGGTCATGATGAAGATCATTGTTTGAAGTTGCATCCTGAACTGAGGCCTAAGTGGGCTCAGAAATGTAATCAAAAACATAAGGGTAAGGAGAAAGCCACAAACATTGTTATGGATCTTGGTTCCAATTCAGATGATGAAACTAAGATAACAGCTATGGGAATGAAAGGTAAAGCTCCTACTTTCAGTGTTTCCTTTGATAGTTGTGCTTCTACTTCTAAAGTTAATGATGCCTCTGAAGATAAGAAAAGGAATGAGTTGTTTCATTTAAGGGTTGTTGCTAAGAACATTAAAATTGATGCACTCATAGATAGTGGATCTCAAGTTAATCTGATTTTAGAAAATGTTGTAAGAAACTTGGGATTAAAAACTACATAGCATAAGAAACCTTATCCACTAGGCTAGATTTGTGAAAATGATAAGTTGCAAGTAACAAGACAATGCACCTTAAGATTCACAATCACTAGTAAGTTTATGGATGAAGTACAGTTTGATGTGGTTCCATTGGATATCTGTGAGATAATGCTTGGTAGCCCTTATTTATATGATAGGAAAGCTATTTTCTATAGGGAAAAGAATCATTATCACTTGTTTAAAGATGGCATACAGTATATTGTACATTCTCACAGGATTAAGACTGATCGTTCTTTTACAAACACAGGGCAATTAAAGAGGGTGATTAATGCAAGTAAAGAATTAACTCTTATGTCTATAAGTACAGGTGGTTCTAAACTTGAACTTGGAGTAGCTAACTAGGGTCAGATGTTGTAGGATGCACCCACAGCACAACATGATGGAATGATGATTGAAAGCTTTGATGGTTCCTTGGGTAAAAATACTCCTGTTGTAAAGGATCATTATCTTGTTGGTTTGTTCTCTTTCATTTCTGCATTATTTTTCAGCTTGATGCTAGTCAATTTTTGTTGGTTAGTTGCTACAACAGTCGATGTAGAAGCTTATGGAAGTGATAGAATAATGTTTATGCTCAACAATGTTATTGCAATCTTCATTGTGCTTGTGAGCTAGGTATGCAAATGTACAGAGGATACAGGACAAGTGGGGAGGCCAAGTCCTCACTTAATGTCAAAGTAAATGTCATGTTTGGAGGTCCAGAAGGTCTTCAGTGGGGAGGCCTAATCTGATGGATATTTTCATTGAAAAAAGAAGTGTCTCCAAATCTCTAGATTTCAGCACCATAAGAAAGATCTCAGCATCCTGATTTCAATGCAACTTGAATGGAGTGAAAAGGAGTCCGTTTGTGCAAGTTATAGCCGGTCAAACTTCCAATCAAACTGGCTTCAGGGTCATCTAGAAAGTGAAAAAAATGATTGTCATAGAAATCAATGGAGCTAGCGTCATCACGAAGAGCTCGTTGAGACAATTCTGACAGTTTTCATTTCATTGAAATTCGACGTCGTATGTGCAAGATATAGCTGGTCAAAGTTTCGGGTTCACTATGGAGGTGACTGAACAACTGATGATGTCAGCAGGATGACGTGTCACTCCATACTATACAGAATCCAAGTGGATGAATCCCTGCGAGACACATGGCAATTGAGTCATCTGTATGGACAAATTGGAAGTTGGCACGTGGCATCCATATGTAGAGTCAACATACAGTCATCGACACTGTTGGCAGGACACGTCATGTTGGCAGGACACGTCAGCATCTCAGTCAGAAGGACACATCGTCATTCGAGTCATCGCTGTCGGCATCAATGTCAATGTGATTGGGCAATTAGTGTTGGCCACGTGGCCCATCGATTGCTCCTCCTCTGTCGTCGGCGTCAGTTGTATTATTCATAAAAGGATTTAGATGCCCGCATGGGGCTCGAACCGTTTACCTTCCTCACACAAGATATCACCTCCACCGTTGGGGCACGATATTCGCGCTTGACTCTATGCGGAGGCTGATTCCTTTTGTTGTTAGCTTGTTGAATATGGTTTGGAAAATGCCGACGGCCGGGAGTGGAACCCAGAACCACCGGGTTCCCAAAATCCTTATGCACCGCTAAGTCATCGAACCCGTTGAAGTAAAAGTGGCATCGGTGGGTTTTGTTGAGTGTCTCAAACTGAATGCCCAAAAATTAAATAAAAATACTCCCCTAATTTAAAAATAACACAAACAATAATCTTTTTAAAGATTAAATCAAAATGTCCAAAACAATATAAGCCTAGGAATGATAAGATTAAGGGGCTTAAATCAATTATTATAGATTTTTATGTATAAATGAGGGATTACAGTGTAAAAATGGAGATAGGGGGGATTATTGTGAATCTTTTGGTTAAGGGCCAAATTGGGTTATTTTGATGTATAAAAGGGGTGTAAGGGTGTGAGTTTAAGTAATTTTTAAGAGAATTTTCAAGTGAAATAGGTGACAAGTGATTCGAGAGGAGTTCTAAGGAGATCATTTTGAAGCCATTTTGTACGTCGGAGTAGTGTTATGCTGACGAAGTGATGGTCTTGGTGCATCATTGTAATTGATTTTGGAGATTAATCGGATTGGTCGTACTCTATTGGAGCCGACCCAGAGACGTAGTCACATTTGTGGCGAACACCATAATCAAACTCTGTTTGCACCTTCTATCTTCTTTTCTCTCAATTCTGTTTCTCATCTTAAGTTTTGATGCATAACTTCGTTAATGTATGCATGAATTAAAATTTCGCAAAGTTTTGTTTTTAATTAAGCATTCATTTTGCAATTTAGTCTAGATCCATTTACAGATCAAATAGTTACTAATCTAAATTCAAAAAAAATAGAATTTAATACTTTATACAAAAAAATTATGTTGTATACGATGAGAGTCACTCCTTAAAAATGTTGTTTTTAAAAAAATATGAGTTTTCAAATGAGATGGAAAAATAAGTGCAATCTAATTCCAAAAAAAATGTAAACAATATTTTTAGAATCTATAGAAAAAATGTCACAAATCACTAGTTTTCATCATCTTCAAATTCCTCATGGTTTAGCAGCTATAGGAGCCCGAAAGTGAAAATTTAGTTAAAAAAAATTAGTGTAGTGTCCAGTTTGCCCAAAACTTGTAAACCAGTATTGTGGGAACACCCAATGACTAGGCAAAAGTGTGCAGACAACTTTGGCTTGCTCCATATTAAATCTCTACAAAACCTTATCAATATAATAAGTTTGAGATTAAAAAAAAAAATTTCCTATCTCTTGTAATTTTCATACCAAGGATTTGTTTCGCTACCCCAAAATCCTTCATACCAAAATAATTTGCTAACTAATGTTTTAACTCCTTAACACAAAACATGTTAGACCCCACTACAAGCATATCCTCAACATATAAACATAAAATAATGTAGCTATCATCATCTAACCTTTCAAAATAAACATAATGGTTTGAATTACACTGACTATAGCCATGCTTAGCCATAAATCTATCAAATTTAATATTCCATTCCTGAGGTGCTTACTTCAAGCCATATAAACTTTTCTTCAATCTACACATCAATTTCCCTTGAAATTTGACCTCAAATCCTTGTGGTTGTTCCATATATATTTTCTCTTCCAAATCACTATGGAGAAAGGTTGTTTTAACATCTAGTTGTTCCAAATGGGTGATCCCACAATGCTGGTTTACAATTTCTGGGAGATTCTATTTTTTGCTGAAATCACATATTTTTAGAAAATATAATGATTTAAGCCTTATAAAATTTCTATTTGAAGGATTCCAATTGAAGAGGATTTTATCAAACCACCTTAGATCAAACCCCCTTGGATAGAACGCCACTAGTTTTAAACTATACCTATAACAAAGTCTCCTTTACACCTATCAAAATGTTGATAAAAAACCAATTTTGATTTACCTTTTGGGGGATAAAATGAATTCATTTAAAATTTATTTTTTATAAGTATGAAGTCCTTATTATAAGCTTCCCAAAAAGTATAATTTTAAATAAATTTATTTTTACTATTATATTTATTTTTTATTTCTTGTGAATGTAGGTTTTTCACCAAAAATCAAGCTCTCAGTTTTGTAGATTTGGAAAAATAGAAGATTATTATAAAAAAAAATTGAAAAATATGAGTGCACTAGATATTGAAGTCCTTGATCCAACAAAAAAATGAATTTCAATACATACAAAAAAGTTATGCTATGTACAGTCCACCTATGTCTAAATTGTAATTGGTTTGACTTCGAAACTTGATTAAGGAAAAAATATTCAATAAAACACTATCAAACCAATTGGAAGCACTAGATATTTTAGTTACAAATCTAAATTCGAAAAAAATAGGATTTTATCCTTCATGGAAAAAAAGTTGTGTTATACGGTGAGTGTCACTCCTTAAAAATGGTGTTTACTGAAAAAAACTAGTTTTCAAAGGAGATAGAAATATAAGTACAATCTAATTCGATTTAAAAAAAAAAAAAGATTCTAGAGACAAAATGTCACAAATCACTAGTTTGTATCATCTTCAAATTCCTTACGGTTTAACTGCTATAGGTGTCTGGAAGTGAAGATTTAGCTAGAAAAAAATAGTTCAATGTCCAATTTGACGAAAAATTGTAAAGCAATATTGTGGGATCACCCAAATGCAAATCTTCAATAGCCACAATACTTAAAACAATGCATATAGAAGTCATTTTAACAACTAGAAAAAAAATCTCATCAAGATCAATACCCTTTTTCTATGAAAATCTCTTTACAAATAACTTGGATTTAAATCTTTTCTTACCCCCATTCTCCTCTTTCGGCCTATAAATCCATTTTTTTGTAAAGTACTTTTACTTGCACGAAATTTGCATAATTCCCAAGTCTAATTTTTCAGAAAGGAGACCATTTCTTCTTATATATCACGCTATCACTGAACCTTTATATCCACTTGCATAGCTTCATCATAACATTTTGGTTCACCAACATCAGATAATAAAATAGAATACAAAGAGGGAGAATATTTTTCTAGATGTCTACTTATCCTTGAAGATTGCTTAACATTTATTGGAGTTTATGGTATTTGTTGTTGTTGTTTTTGTAGAGAATGAGGAACCACTGGAACATCATTGTTTAGAGTATCATCCAACATTGCATAATGTTTTTCTTTCTTCTCATGTTGTCTCAACTGATCTTCATACAACACTTTCTCATTGAATATGACATCCCTACTTCTCACAATTTTATGATTTTCAAAATACCAAAGCCTATAACCAAAGTCATCAATTCCATATCCAAAAAATATGAATTTCTTTGATTTAGCTTCTATCTTGGTTGTATTTTCAGAATCTACATGTACGAATGCTTCACAACCAAAGGTTCAAAATTAAGAATAACTCACCTTCTTACTTGTCCATGCTTCCTCTAGAATACCACAACCCAGAGGAGTAGAAGGACCTCTATTAATTAAATAAACAACAATTTTTATAGCCTCTACCCACATGTTTAAGGGAGGCCTAGCATGCAACCTCATACTCCTTGCACACTCCATTATTGTCCTATTCATGCGTTCAACCACTCGATTTTCCTATGGAGTCGTTGGAACTATTTTCTACCTATGAATACCATTAGAGGAACAATAATCTTCAAACTTTTTTCTGCAATACTCACCACAATTATCAGGTCTGATACATTTTAATCTTTTACCTATCTCATTCACAACCAATCTTCTCCATTTTTTAAAAGTTTCAAATACATTAGATTTCTGCCTAAGGAAATAAATCCATACCTTCCTAGTTGCATCATTAATGAATGTAACATAATACTAAGAGCTACCAAGAAAAGATACCTAAGCTGGTCCCCATACATCCATATGCACAAGCTCCAATTTCTCAATTTTTCTTTTGCTTCCCATCATTGATAAAACTCTCTTTTGTTTAATGAGAAGATATGTCCACAATCCATGAAAAATATTATCAATAGATGTGTTTGGGTTAGATCATGTTCAATTTTTGCAATACACACAACTTTCACAAAAAATCCATATTAACACATTTTATACCTAGTAAAATTTTATTTGAATGAAGTAATTTCATACCTTTTTCACTCATGTGCCCAAGTCCATTGTGTCATAGTGCAATTTTAGAATCCACAACCACTATTTGATCTTGTACCTACTAAACTACAACAACTATTCCTGAACATTGACTTTTCTCTGTAACAATTAAAGTAGAAGGAACAAAATGACATATACAAAGATATAAGGTGCCTGCTTTCACACCTTTTTCTACCACTAAGTAATCTTTTGTAACCTTCCAATTTTTATTACTAAATGTAACAACACAACTTTCATCATCTATTTTCCCTACAAAAATTAAATTTTTTCCTAAACTTGGAACATGCCTCACCTCATGTAGTAGCCAATGATTCCCATTTTCCAACTTAATCTTCATTATGCCCTTTCTAGCAATCTGATAAGGTTGCTTATCACCCAAATAAAATAGCCCAAAATCCCCTTGGACATAGTGAATAAAATAATTTCTATGGGGGCTAGCATGAAATGAAGCCCCTAAATCTAACACCCAAGAATCATCAACATTATCAAGTGAAAGAATCAAACCATCCTAATCAGATTTATTACTTACCAATTTGAGTCTTTACTTCCTTCCTTTCTATCTCCTTCTTTATTTTTCTAAGACCAACAATATTTCTTTAAATGACCTGGCTAACCACAATACTAACAATCCCTCTTGTCTCTAGATTGGGACCTTTTGTCCTTTGATTTTCCTCATGAATTCCCACAACTTCTAGAATTGTTTGCTCTCTCCTTTGTTCTGACCCTGCTTTCTGCATTCAAAACACTGCTTGATGTGGATGCTCCATTTGAGAATTTCCTATGAATTTCTTCAGTCAAAATAACACCAACAACATCATAAAATTTCAATGTCGAACCAGAAAAAAATTGCTAACAACCATTACTAAGTTATTCCAACTTTTAGAAAAATAAAACATAATAAAAAAAACCCTAACTTATTCATCAAAGTTTACATTTACAAAATTTAATTGACTTGTGACTATATTAAACTCATTGAAATGATCAACAACTAACCCACCTTCTACCATTTTCATATTAAATAAAAACTTCATAAGAAATACCTTATTCGAAGCGGAAGACTTTTCATATAACTTCACCAGGGTTTACATCAACTCTTAAGTTGTCTTTTTTGTTGTAATATTGAACACCATTGATTGTGCTAGGCACAAACAAATATTTCCAAGAGCCTTTCTATCCAAAATATCCCAATCCACATTAGACATTGTTGAGGGTTTCTTGGTTTTCCCTTCCAATGGCTGCCATAAATCCTTCTAATAGAGGTATTCCTTAATCTACATCTTCCATGACTGATAGTTCTACCCATTGATATTCTCAACTTTCAACTTACCCTTTTTTTCCATTACTCCCACTCAACTATGAGACTCCCACTCAACCATGAGACCTTCTTGTAGAGAATAACTGAACACAACCTTGATCTGATACTACTTGTTAGGATTAGCAGGCAGATATTTAGTAGTTAAATGTAGATTTGATAAAGAAAACATAGAAAATTAACACAACAACAAGACAACACAAATAATTTAACATGTTTGACCTAATATGGGATACATCCACAAAACCACAACTGTCCATTGATTTTATTATCTAGTACAAAACATATTACAATCTCATGAATAATGACATACTACAACTCACATCCTGACCACTTCTAACAATGTTTTTAGAAGCTTCTAGAATTAGGGTTTTACAAAGTCAGCTTTAATCTTGTCGGTGATGAAGCAAAAAAAATAGGAGAAACATTTTTATTAGGGGCTACCACCCTTGAACCCTAGTGAGGATACATGAAGAGTTTTTATTATAGCATGATCAGTTGCCACATACCAAGACCTCAACCCATGAATGAGCATACCGTCCTTGATGAAAACATGATTGAACCTAAAGAAATGACAAGCAACCAAGATCAATCTAATATGAAACCTTTTCCTATTTCCTAGAAAAGACCAAGAGATAATGAAAACAATCCCATTATGCCTCCTAGAATAAAATGAGCTTACAAATTCAAAGAGAAAGTAGCTAAAAAACCTCCCATTGTTCCTTTTGTTCCTACCCTTGCAGAAGAAAAGAAACCTATGGTTGATCAACCTACTCCTACACAAACACAACATGAAAATAGAACTAAACAAATCAAAGGTGTTGCAGAGCGTAGGCATAGACATCATTCCCTTGCTTGAAATTTAAATGAAGAAAACAACAAAGAGAATAAAAATCCAAACTTGACTGAAGCAATGCATTACGAATCTCCCCCTTCCCTGAAACAAATAAATCCTATAATGCAACCACAACAACAGTTGAAACCTTACTTATAAATTATCATTCAACCTAATCTTGTGATTAGCTTAGATGATGATGAAAAAGTTGCTAAAATTGATGGAGACGTGCATAATGAATGGAATACATTATATTCCTCTTCCATGAGCTTAAATGAAAATTCTCCTAAGAAGAGTGTTGAACTTGGTGATGGCCCTAGTTTGGAACTTGCTACTGTCCCTTTAGCTAGTTGTTTCCCTTCTATATACAATGAATATGATTGGGATGTAGATGACCTAATCATAAGTTGACTTGCATGCACCTTACTAGTCTTTTGCATTATTCCTTTTTCATTTTTTTTGCATGATTTCGTGTGCGTAATTTGATCCCCCATGGCATTTTGTTTGATGTATCTCTCTCTATTTGTCACATTCCTCTATTTGTACCTTTCATTCTTCTCTATGTCGTAAATCTTTTATCATTTTTCATTTTATCTTTTTATTTGTCTTGTGTTTTCCCTTTAGGGATGATGCAAGGCATTGGGACATTCATGTCTCTTCCATGTTGACCCAAAATATTTTTCTTTTTCCTTTGTCTTGTGTTTTCCTCTTGGGGATGATGCAAGGCATCGAAACATTCATGTCTCTTCCATGTTGACCCAAAATCGTTTTACTTTTTTCTTTTCCTTGTGTTTTCCTGTTGGGGATGATGCAAGGCATCGATACATTCATGTCTCTTCCATGTTGACCTAAACGTTTTTTCTTTGTTTTAGCACTCTTTGTGTCATTTTTCCAGTTCTATGAGTATTTGGGGAATGATTACAGTTTCAAGCTCTCTAAAAGTATTGTAACAATAATATACTGAACCCAAATCCATAGATCCCTTATGTGTTTGGATTTTCATTTTTTGGGGGCAACTCCTCTCTTTCCTTTCACATGATGTAGCTTCATTTGGAAACATATGCCTTGACATAGGGATTTCCAAGTTAACTCTCATGTCTTGTTTATTGTTAGTATTTATAATTTGATACTTTAAAGTAGTTACTCACAACATGGTGTTTAGCAATTTATTTAAAGCGAGGGCATACAATGGCATTATTCTTTTACATTTTTCTTTTTCATGGTTCATGGTGTAGTCTTCTTGCTTTATACGATGTGTCTTCCACTTCATGGATGACATTACGTGTTATGTCCTTCAAGATCATGATCTCTCTTAGCATATTACATTCCTCTTAGTGTCTTGATGCGACACACTGCATCCCGTAAGATTTGAATCTTTTATTCTTTGATTAGTCCTCCCTTGGAGACATTAGACACAATTTCCCATAAGATAGGACCTCATATGAACTAAGAAATACTCCTTTGAATTTTCCTTACATTATTTTTGTATTGGAATTTTCAGTTATATGGCGACCTTGCATAATACATCGTGCTTTCCTATGGAGCCACCTTGTTTGTTCATGAGTTCAAAGAATACAAAAAATTTCCTAGCTCATGAAGCTTAAAGTTCATTGCTTATGATCTCCAAGCATATGAAGTTTTTCTTTCCTCATGAAGCTTGAATATCATTTGTGTGTGGCACCTTATCAAAGTTATCATGAGGTATAACTTTTGTATGGTTTGATGGGAAGCCAAACCGAGGCATGACTTTCCCATATCCACTAATGTGTTTGTGTGTGTGTGAGTGCATACTGACCATGTGTGTATGTGTCTCACCCTCTTTGATTACTCAGCCAGTGGACAACCTAAATTTTCATTACCTTAAAGTGAGCTTACATTTTTTAGACAAACAACCTAGATCTAATCCTCAAATGTGTAGGACGAACGATCAAAGCTTGATCCACCCCTTTTTTGTTTTCTTTTAATTTTTTCTTTGTGTTTCATAGTGAATGCTTGTGCATTTATGATGCTCTTTATATCATTTTCAAATTTGTTCTTTTGTGCGTATGTTTGTTTTCCATGGGATCTTGATCCTAGGGCTTCATTATCCCTCTTCATTGTTGTCATCCCATCCTATTGATATTGGTACACTTTGACCCTTCTTGATCATCCCTCTTGATTTTTGTCATCCCATACTAAAGTGGGAGCTAAATGTAGTGTCGAAAACTATTGTCAATGACATTTTCACACTTGTTTAAACCCTCCTTGTAAAATTTAGCTTAAGGAAGCCTTGACTTAGTGTTGTAATTTGATTAACACACTCACATTAGGTCTTGGGCCCTTGTGAATTAAATAAACCTAATACAACCTTATTTAAGTTGTTGTAAAGTGTTGTAACACATTTTCATGCTTTTCTAGGGTTTTATTAAATAAATGGGCTTCTTTATGCTTTAATTTACCTTATTTTGCATCCACAAGCCTTAATTACTACATATTTTGAAGGAAAATCCCAACACAAATCAATATCCAATCATAATTTAGGTGTTTTTAGGTTGTGTGGCCTATATTTGGTGGTCTAGGACTCATTTTCCACCTTGGCCATATGAGTTCCACCTAAGGTTTTGGGTCGCGATCCTAGTTTTAAACCTTTCTAGGATTTTTTTTAAATGGTCCCATAAATCATGCCTAATGGGAATCATTTTTCACCTTGGTCATATGAGTCTCATGTGGCCCAAAATTAAAATTAATTCAAAATTTTGTCAAGGATTTTATCCTCCTAGATCTGATATCAACTTGTAGTGTTGTAATTTCAATAATTTTTATATAATTAATTATAAATACAAGTTACTTTCACACATTTTACGCCTAGAAAGTTGAATGAGCATCCTTATAGGAATTTTGAGTTATTCAAGAGTCTTCAAGAGTAGATTATCAAGCATTATAAAGCATTATTCTAGCATCAAGCATCATGTTTGTTTTTGAACTAACAATTGTGATGTAGGGTTTCATGATTGAAAATAGTATTTTATTCAAGATCTATCCTATCCGATAAGAGTCAAGATCTACATCCATTGGAACCATCTCATACTTGTTTGTAGCATCTTATTACTAGGGCTTGGTGATTTGCAACATCATATTTTGTGCATTCATCATTATCCACTCCTATTTCATCTTATTTCAAGGTTTGATTACCAAAATGGGGTTTGACCAAGAAAAACCCCTTTCTACTAGCAAAAAAACATTTTTACCTCTCTTAAGTGTGTGATTTGAAGGTTTAGGTTTAACACACATTGACGAGAAAGCTTGGAGAAAATTTTCACTATGCTCAATGTTGTCAAATGTTTTGGCTTGTATTGGGGATACTTGGAAGACTTCTATAGGCTACAAATCAGGGTTTCAGATCTGCAAATCAATTGGGAAGCATAGAGCAGACCTTAAAGACAAAATTCATAATTTGAAGTTCTAGAAAACCTTAACTGGAGCGATTCACTAGTTTTTGCATATGAGTCCTAGTTTAGGTCAAAATTCAAATATTTACATATTTAGATACCCATTTACCCTAATTTATGAGTCTCAGTCAATATTAAAGTAAAAATTTCTAGCATTTTAGAGCCTAATCAATTCATCTTAAGATTTCCAGGTGCACACATTCCATCATGTAGCTTTTTGTTTTTTTTACGTACTTTTCTAGGTCATTTAGTGAAGCATTGCATCATATTAGGATTAAATATTTCATCTTGTATTGTATTTATCTTTCCAAGTCCAAAATTAGTGGTGAACCCCTCATTATTTTACAATCAACCCCTACGACAACCCTCTTTCAAGATCTCTTTCTCTTTTTCATTGAAATCTCTAGGTTTATCCTTGAATGAGAGAGTGTGAAGATTGTTATTCTAGGTCCTAAACCTTATAACCAAATAATTTTCTTCCTTTGAGGACCAAAAACATTTATTGTCTCATTCACCATCATCATATCATTGTACTAATTTCATGTGAAGTTAGGCCATCCATCGCTTTGCTCCATGAATGTTAGCCTTTTGATTGTGCACAAGTGCTTAAAGTTTCCATTTGGTAATGAAATATTTACAATGCATCATAGTGGATTTAATCTTGTGTCTTCCCATGGGAAATCTTCATTGGATTGTTTTTGGCCCAAGCCTATTGAACCTATTATACCTCATGAAGAATTATTTTTCAAATCCTATCAAAAGTACAAGGAAAAGTGCATAACAAAATTATCCCTTACCGATATGCCTCAACTATTGATTGAACCACCCATCCTTGAAGAATCCATGATTGAACCAAAATCCCTTCCAAATATCCAAGAATACCTTATTACAAATCCTTCACCCACTTCATATAAGAGACCAAAAGATAACCAAATAAATCTCTTTGTGCCTCCTAAAGTCAAATAAGTTTACAAAGCCAAAGATAAAGTGGTTGAACAACCTCCCATGGTTCCTTCCATTCCTCCCTTAAGGGAAGAAAATAAAACTATGGTTGATAAACCCACTCCTACACAAACACAACTTGAAAACTACATGAAAAGAAATTGAAATGCTAGAGAGAGCATAGGAGCAGACATCATGCTAGTGCTTGTTTGTTACAAGAATAATAAGAAAAAACTAACATAGAAAATAAAAATCTAAAATTGTCTCCAGCAAGGCATGATGCCTCTTCACCCTTGCAACAACATAGAAAACAAAAAACCTCTATGGATATTGTCATTAGACCTCCCATTGTGATTAATCTAAATGATGACTTTGAAATTTCCAAGATTTAAGAGGAAGTGAATATTGATGTAAATCAAATTTTTTCCTCTTTTGTGAGCTTAAATGATGATCCTCCTAATCAGAGTTTTGATCTTGGTGTGTGTCCTCATTTTCCACTTGATGTTGTCCCTTTGGCTACTAGTCTATCCACATACATTGAACAAGATTGGGATGTAGACAACCTGCTATAGGTTGACTCACATGTGCCTAACTAGTATTTTGTTTTTCTTTCTTTTTGCATTTATTTTTTTGTGATTGCATGTGTGTAATGTGATCCCATGTACTATTTTATTTGATGTATCTCCCTCTTCATGTGTATTCCTCTATATGTACCTACATTCTCTATGTTGTAAAAACTTATCTTTTCACTTGTCTTGTGTTTTCCTTTTGGGGATGAATCAAGGCATTGATACATTTAGGTTTCTTCCATGTTGACTCAAAAGTTTTTTTCTTTTTTTTAGCTCCCTTTGTTTCATTCTTCTTGTTTCGTGAGTATTTGGGGAATGGTGACGTTTCCAATCTCTAGAACCACATTGTAGCAAATATTTTTTAACCCCAAATCCATAGACCCCTTACGTGTTTTAGGGGGTAACCCATTCACCTTTTCATGATTTACCTCCATTTGTAAACATATGACTTGACATAGGTATTTTTTAATAAGCCCACATGTCCTCCATATGGATAGCATTGAATATCAGCTACTTTAAAGTTATTACTCACATAAATGGTGTAGCAATTCATTTAAAGTGGGGGCATACATCGGAACTCATGTTTGACTTTGTGATTTTCTTTATTCTTGTGATGTGTCCTTTTCTTTGTGGTTTCATTGGGTTTGATGTCCTCCAAGGGTGGGATATTTCTTAGCATACAAATTTCCTCTTAGTGGTTATGTGATACACTATGTAGTGTCGAAAAAAGTTAACCCTTTTTCATGCTTAGTTTGGGAATAAATAACTAATAATAAAATAGTCTTAATTGTGACTTATTTGGGGTGTTGTAAATTTTTTTCCTACACTTTCACACTTATCTAGGTCTTCATTAATTAATTGAGGTTAATTAGAGCTTAATTGGCCTCTTAAGTTCAAATATAAGACTTATTTATTCCATTTTCCAAAGGATATATTTTGACAATCATTAATAATGCTTCATCACACTTAATTTAGCAAGGTTTGAGTCCTAAGATAGCGACCTAGGACCCATTTTCCACTGGAAAATGGGTCCTTACTATGTCCTAGGATCCCATTTTTGCATTATATTTCACCTCCCTAAAACTTAATCGTAGAAAACTATATTAGGACCCATTCACCCAAGGTGTCAAATGGGTCCTCCTTACTAAGGACACCCTTTTTAAAACATATTTGTGGTGGGATTTTAATTATTTTGAATCCTAGATCTAATGTTGGCTTGTTTTATTTGAATTTCGAGATTAAATCTTAAGATAAGTATAAATATAAGGTTAATTCACATAGTTTCACCTATGGAGATCTAAGTGTTCAAGTATTCAAGAATTATAGAAAACTTGTGATCAAGGGATAATTTCAAGAGCATTTCAAAGAAATTCAAGGGAAAATTATTAATCTTTTATTGCATCAATTGAAGATCATATCATCATGTGAGAGACAATGCACTAAGAATTTTGATGAGCTAATGTGTTGATTTAACATTCAAGATCCAATTCAAGTATTGTTTCATATCCAATTCAAGATCAAGATCTACATTCTTCATAGGCACTTTATGTTAGATTTTTTATATATATTTTAAGACTTTATCCAAGGTATCATTGTTTCATGTTCCATGTTTCGTGTTCATGTTTCATTATTTTGTGATAAGGTTTAATTACCTAAATGGGGCTTGACCAAGGAAAACTACTATCTGCTATTCCCTAACAATCAAAAACTTTTTTTCCTTTTTGATGTGTGATTGTAGGTTTCTAGGTTTAATATCAAGTGGAGAACAATATTGAAGCAAAGTTTTTAAAGGTGAAAAAGCTTTCATCTTTATTGCAAGATCTTAAAAATGAACTACAAAATTGATTTCAAACTTTCTGGAGCTGAGCACCAAGGATCTCGAAGTATATATATTGAAGAACATAACCTAGAAACTACTTTTCAAAAACCCTAGTAGGGACCCATTCACCGCCTTGGGTGAATGAGTCCCTAGTGACCCCCAAAACAACACTTTTTTCAAAAAGGTACACATTTTTTCAACCTCTTAAAACCTTCTTTATTGCTGTTATAACTGTTAGGGTTGATTTTTTATTGTTATTTATGCATTTTAACCCTCATAATTAAATGAAACATTAGGAAAATTAGGGGTTTGTCATTGTAATGTCCCTTACCCGACTTTGCCCTAGAATTCACTGGTTGATCAAGTATAGGGTTTCTTCTTTTTCAAATGAATTTTCTCTTTAACTAAGTAATCTTGGATTGAAGTCTGCATTTAATTTTTCCACATGTACATATATCTGTTAGCATTAATATCTAGATATCCAAATATAAATATAATCATAAATCAATAATAAATACATGAGGAGTGGCATGGGTAGAGCCGCCCAAAGCTATCCATCTAAGCCCAAGAGCATAAGCATCCTATTAGGATAATCCACCCCTTGGCCCCGAGTGACATGAACGTCTCAGAGTGGCATGCTTAGAGGAAACACTTTCACGGTCTCCTTTCTCTACCCCTGCCATCACCTCGGAAGACACTCAACCTACTAGGGGAAGCCAGCGGAGCTTATAAGTGGTTCCAGGCCTACCACCCCTCCATGGCTGCAGCAGATTGTTAAGTGGGACCCCCACCCCTCCATGGCCACATCGGATTGTTAAGTGGGGTTTCTAGGCACCACTTTTCTTAGGCCCTTCCACCCTAGTAGGCTTGCAAACACTCAGAAGACAATCTTTTAGCAATCAAATACATTTTCATTTATTACTGATTCTTTAAGTTAATATCAACATCATTATCATCATGATAATACTAAAGAAAGCATTACACCAATGATCAAATTATCAATATATGTTTCTTATATTCAAAATATGCTAAATATTATTGCTAAGTGAGTACATCACATGAGTTTCTATATCTCTCCATGTTTCCCTATTCGCCTCCTTCAACCTTATACTGAATTGATCATAGGATGAGAACAATTCATAAATATACATAATCTACTTATGTTTATATTAAAGAGTCATCATTACTTATAAATATCATTATTGCATAATCGTGTATGTATATATATGTATATATATACTTCATATACATATATCTATAATTATTCTTTTATTTATATCTATTAGTATATATATATATATATTTATATAATCATTCTTTCCTTATTCATTTATATTATTTATTCATTGCATACTATTCATTATAAAATTTATCTATATCTATGCATATATACTTGTATGTCTATTAAATTATATATATATATATATATATACTAAATGGCTTTATATTCCAATGCATAACAACCATTGTTGCTTCTATTTTGTTTTTCCATCTTTTTCTCTCTTCCTTATTTTTCTTCCTTCTATTTATACCATTCAAGGTAGGTGACTCATGGGGGGAATGTATTGTTTCGTGAAAGAGGTGACTTTTCATAAAATATATCCCTTTGTTAGATTTAATTTCTGCCTTTAAAGGTTTATTTTTATTTTATTTTCATGTTTTATTGAACATATTTTAACATTAAAGTATAACAATAAAACCAATTTGTTAATATCTTATTATTATTTTATTCTAATGTATTACAATCTTTGATGTGTAATGATTATAATATTTATTTATTTATTATTATTTTTGATATTAAGTTATTTAATACTAGAATGTAATAAAAATAATTTGCCTATATATTATTATTATATTTGTTATTTCATATTTATATATTTATATACTGATATGGTACACATTTATTTTATTTTTAATATTAATATTGTTATTTATTAATTTATTTGTATTTTAACACTTGGTCTTTATGGTATTGCTATTTCGTGGACATGACAATCATCTTGCTCATTCCTTTTGATAAACCTACTATTTTTATATGTTTCATTTTGATGAGCCCGACTTCTTGAACATTATAATTTTATAATTTTGGAGTCTTTCTTCTCATCATAGGTTAGATCTTGCATTAATTTTCATTGAATTAGACCTCATTGAGGGTGTCTTAGTTTATTTTAAAGTTTGCAGGTCATTTTGGTTTTTAGGAATAGCATTTTTTTGCATTTTCTAAATCTAAATTTTTTAAAACATTAGTTATCTCTCATATCATTTAGATCATATAAATTTCCATTTGAAAATCAAAACAAAATTGCATCTCAAACTAGGTTTTTTTCATCACATTTTCAACTTGTGTTTCATAATACATTTATAGAAATCTGAAATTGAAAGTTATTGTTACAAACCGAAATCTGAAAATCATTAAAAAAAACTTAAAAATTAGTGAAAAAATAGTTCAAAAACCATAATCTAGGACATATTCACCCAAGGTGGTGAATGAGTCCTTGATTAGGTGTTGATTTGAATATTATAGAATCTGAAATCTCTATTTTGTGCTTCTATTTTCTATTGTTGTAACATCTCTATTTAAAGTTTCTGATTTTCTATTTCATTAATTTTTTAAATCTAGCTTAATTTTCTTGATTTAGAGCATTGTAAAAATTCAAAATTGCATTTACAACATTTCATTTTTAGTCTATTTCATAGCATAATGAGTAAATTTCCTTATTTAGAATCTAAAAATTGCATTTCATTCTAAGTCATTGCATTGAATGTAAAGAATCTTTCAATTCTAGTTGTACACACTAAGTTTGTATAGATTACTTTTCAAAAAAATTAGTATCTTTATTTTCCATGTTTGGGAAGAAAAAGTTCATCAATAAGAATTATATTCATTCATTTAATACATTTCCTAGTTATGAGAGTCTTTGAGTTCAAGAGAGTGAAAATTCTGGCACCTTCCTTTATTCCACACCCCCTCCTCTCTATCCTATTTGTGGGAATGATGTGATAGAAAAACATGCAAGCATAAACAATCATGAAGATCATAGTTTTTCTTCTCCCGATACCTCTCCTATTAGTGACGAAGGTCTCTTGGTGAAAGAAGATGCAATCATGGAGAATCATAAAAGTAATGTTTTTCCTTCTCCTCCTTCCCCTTGGGAAGATATTATGACACAAGATGCTGAGATCATTGCCACTAATTTACTTAGTGTACATTCCTCTCCTACCACCTCCCCTACTTGTGAGAATGCTTTAGTGAAAGAAGATGTAATCATGAAAAATCATAGAAATCACATTGGTAAAAAGGCTATGTTGGTGTTAAAAGATCTGATTATCGAGAGTTATAGCATTATTTATCTCTTTCCTAATGTTCCTAACATTTGGAAAGGTCCATTTGAACAAAAGGATCCAATCATTGGTAAACATGAAACTCATAGTTGTTCCTGTCATGATGCCTCCACTATTTGTGGTAAATCTAGTTTACAAAATTAAACCATTGAATATCATGAACATCTAGTTTTCTAGTCTCCTAAAAACTCTCCTACTTGGGAAGATATCATGAGGGAAGAAAATGAGAATATTGACACATATCTTTCAAACAACGGTGATGTAAATTTCTTATATCAAGATGATGAAGTGACACTAGACTCCCCTTCACTAAGAGATCAAGAAAATAATGATAAGTTTGGCGAGATTATGAACATTAGAAATCCTAGACATCCTAGAGATCCTTTAATTATTGAACCTCTTAGGGCTAAACTCATCATTTATCCACCCTCACAACAACGAAAAGTTTGAAATAAATGCATGTTTATCTTAGAACCACCTAAAAGAAAACCTGATAATGATCATATTTCACAACAACCAAGTTATAGTACCATTTCTCATACATATAACAGGGTGATCCCACAATACTGGTTTACAATTTTTGCACAAATTGGATACTGAACTAATTTTTTTAAACTAAATCTTCACTTTCGGGCTCCTATCATAGCTAAACCATGAGGAATTTGAAGATGATGCAAACTAGTGATTTGTGAAATTTTGTCTATAGATTCTAAATATATGTTTTTCAATTTTTTTGTAATCATATTGCATATTTTTTTCATCTCCTTCAAAAACTAGGTTTTTTCAATAAACAAAATTTTTAAGGAGTGATGCTCACCGTATACAATATAAATTTTTTGTATGAAGCATAAAATTCTAATTTTTTTCGAATTTAGATTTGTAACTACAATATCTAACTAGTTGATTTGGTTTCATAGTGTTTTATTAAATATTTTTTCCGTAATCTAGTTTCAAAGTCAAACCAATTACAGTTTAGACATAGGCAAACTATATACAACATAACTTTCTCTGTATGTATCGAAATTCAAATTTTCTTTTAATGGGTCAAGGACATCAATACCTATCCTGAACATATTTTTCAAAATTTTATTTTGATTATATACTATTTTTCCACATGTGCAAAACAAAGAGCTTCATTTTCGGTGAAAAACCTACATCCACAAGAAATAAAAAATAAATATAATAATCAAATTAAATTTAATTAAAATTATACTTTTTTGGAAGCTTATAATAAGGAATACATACTTAAACAAATAAAAATTTAAATGAACTCATTTGATTCCCGAAAAGGTAAATCAAAAGTGGTTTTTTATCAGCATTTTGATAGGTGTAAAGGAGACTCTATTAAAGGTATGGTTTAAAACTAGCAAGGTTCTATCTAAGGGGACATGGTCTAAGGTGGTTTGATCAAATACTTTTCAGTTGGAATCTTTTAAATGGAACTTTTCAAGGCTTAAATCATTATATTTTCTAAAAATATGTGATTTTAGCAAAAGTCAAGATCTCCGAGAAAGTGTAAACCACTATTGTGGCAATACCCAACACTAGGAACAATCCAAAACCAATAAAAACAACTTCAAAATATCTCCCATTACCTAACCCTATCTTACCTAGTCCTCCTCATTTTCCTTTACAAAGCAAAAAGGTGTATGATGTTATTAAACAAATTAAAAATACTTTTGCTAATATATCCTTATAGAACCTTATTCAAGGCTCACGTAGTTATTGTAACATGCTCCAAAGTGCTTTAAAACAAGTTCCTACCCTTCCTAATGTACAATCAAATGATGTGGAAGCCAAAATGTAGGCTATAAATCTAACCAACTTACACATTACTTTCTACCAAAATGAGTTACCTTTGTTAGAAAACAAAAAAGAAAATGAATCTCTCATGATAATAGCTCATGTTAATCAAATAGTAATAAAGAGAAATTTTATTGATAGTGGCTCAACCCTTAACGTGTGTAACATAAACCTTCTTGATAAGATTGAAGTAGAAAAAAATGAAATTCAACCTAATTATTTATCTATTTGTGGGTTTGATAATGTAGGAAAACAATTGCTTGGAGTCATCACAATTCCCATTAAAGTTTCAAAAGTTACCTTGCTAACTCTGGTCCATGTTATGCCTCACAATATTTCATATAATCTTCTCTTAGGGAAACCTTGGATTCACAAGATGAATGGGGTGCCTTCTACCCTTTATGGTAAAATGAAATATGTCTACAAAAACAAAGTGTACACACATAAGGCCAATCGTCAACCTAAAAGTTGTTTGATTGCTAAAAAATGATGAAAGCCTTCGGAAGAATTGTATCCAACTAAAAATATAGAAGTCAATATCATAACAAAGGAGTGTAAAAAGGGAAAACAAAAAGTGGTAATGTCGACACAAAATTTGAAAGAATCCACCTCAACCACTTTAAAATATCAAACAATTTACACAACAAACTTTGATGAAGTTGATTATGAACAACCACTGAATCCTAAAGAAATGAAAAATATTTATGGAAGAGGTTACAAACTTATGAAAAAACTTGGGTATAAGGGAAAAGGATGTGGTGCTAGAGAAAAAGGGGGAATGTGCAAGATCATCATGGAAAAATAGGCCCTTAAGTGGAAATGAACATTCAAAATATCAGAGTTAGGCTACTTGATGTAAAAAGTGGAATAAGTTATCTATATTATTTCAAAAATATGTAATAGAATATGTAGGAAATTGAATATAGTTTCTAAACTACTAGGTTTATTTTATTTTATTTTTAAATCTATTTGGTGAAAATTTGAAATTTCAATGTAGTTGTACTTAAATTTCAAGGAAAAAATAAGAAGTAGGTGTTTGTCTGACCAACCTAACCATAATAAAATGATAATATGTTTTTATAAGATTTTAGATATAAGTAGAGGACTCATGTCCTGAGCTGATGCATATTTTTTGTAATTTTTTTCCAAGTAACTAATTAATTATGAATTTTTTATTACAACTTTTAGAAAATATAAAAACTCATATGTTTGACCACCTTAACTTGGTCAAAACTTCATGAAATTCAAAAGTTTTTTCTAATTATATAGTATGCAAAGCATAGAATGTGACGCATGTTTTCTATTAAAAAAATGTGATACCATTTGAAAGCTATAGATGTTTTTCAATAAACATATCAATCAAGACTTTAGTTGTAATTCAAATAGAAAATGAATAATAATTATTTATTAAATTCAAAGTAAAGCATAATTTATATTGGTGTAAAGTTGAGAATCTCCTTTAAAAACCCTTTTCATTTCATCAATTTTGGGTAAAAAAAGTTGTTAGCCACATGGACCATCATATCACTTACATATAGCCACTTTTTGGCCCATAATGATCCTTCACATAACCAAGGTATCTATGTCCCTATAGAGCCCAACACATAAGAAAAAACTATTGGTCTTAGTTATTGTCCTTCAAAACAAAAACAAGAATCAAAAAGGCCTTCAGTTAACATCAACACTCTTACAAAAGATGCTTCTAAACCTACTTTAACTTTGGTGCATCATGAATTGATAGATACTACATCTGGGAATATCTCATTAAATATGCATTAAGTTAATACTTTGTCTACTCATTATAATCAATAACAATATATGTTTCTCCTTTTTATGTAATAGTTGTAGGATCATATCATACTCACTATTGCATGTTTTTAAAATCCATTGAAAATCATTTCCTTTTTACAAGGAGCAGCATATCATCAATCATTTCGGCCCATCCTTGTCCTACAATTAGCGGGGGATAACATTTGGATAGCCTTGTCCTCATATGTCACTTTTCATTGTCTCTTTTTACTAGTTGACCACCTTCCATAAATATATGAGAGCAAGATTGGGATGTAGATGGCATGCCTTAAGTTAGCTCGCTTGTGACATACTTTTCTTTCTAGGTTTAGCATTGTATTTTTGGGGGCAACCCCTCCCTCCTTGTTCATGATAGGTTTATTTGAGAAACATATGACTTGGTATAGGGTTTTTCAAGGAAAGCTCTCATGTCTTAGGAGAAAAAATTTCCCACTTTAAAGTAGTTTCTCACAACATTGTTGTTAGCAAAAACTTTAAAGTGGGGGCATACATTGATGACATCTTTAGAAATTTTGCATATTTCATGGTTTGATTTTATTTTTTCTTGTGACGTGTCCTTTTCTTGGTGGTGTCATTGGGTTTGATGTCCTCCAAGATTGTTTTCTTTCAAAGAATATGATTTCCCTTAGTGGCATGATGCTAACAAGACATCTTGTAATTGGTGAACTGATATTCTTGACTTGTTCTCTCTTTGAGACATTAGGCACAATGTGCCATAAGAAGAAGACCTTACATGAATGAAGCAAAAACCCCTTTAAGAAAAACCTATAGACATAACCTTCAAAAGAATTCATAAAATCATATCATTGTGGTAACTTATCAAAGTTGTGATAAGGATAACTTTAGCATGGTATGGGAGGCTAATATGATTCTCTAATTTTACCCCTCGTTGGGATAACTCACCTAGTGGATGGCCTAAGGTTCCCTTGTCCTTGGTCTTTGATAGGGTATGACTATGTATCTTTATTATTGTTGCATACTTAAGAGTTTTTAATGTTTATTTTAGTGTGAGTTTGTCATAGGGTAAACTCTCACTAAAATGGGGGCAAAAAGTAGTGTTGAAAAAAGTAACCCTTTTTCACACTTAGTTTGGGAATGAATAATTAATTTAATAAAATAAACTTATTTGTGCCTTATTTAGGGTGTTGAAATTTTTTTTTCCTACAATTTCACACCAATGTAGGGATTTATTAATTAATTGAAGTTAATTAGAGCTTAATTGGCCCCTCAAATTCAAATCCATTCCTTATTCATTGCATTTTTCAAAAGATATATTTCGATGCTCATTAATAATGCTGAATAGCACTTAATTTGGCAAGGTTTGAGTCCTAGCATAGTGAATTGGGACCCACTCGCCAACTAGTGAATGGGTCCTCACTATCTCATAGGACCCCCTTTTTACATATTATTTCACCTCCTCGAATCTTGGTCATAGAAAACTGTGCTAGGACCCATTTGGCCAGGGTGGCGAATGGGTCCTCATTAATAAGGACACCCCTTTTTAAACATATTTGTGGTAGGATTTTAATGATTTTGAATCCTAGATCTAATGTTTGCTTGTGTTATTTGAATTTTGGAATTAATTCTTCAAATAAGTAAAATATAAGGTTAATTCACATAGTTTCACCTAAGCAGATCTAAGCATTCAACTATTCAAGCATTATAGAAAACTTATGATCAAGGGAGCATTTCAAGAGAATTTCAAAGACATTCAAGGGAAGATTATCAAGGATTTATGGCAGAAATTGAAGATCATATCATCATTTCAAAGGCATAGTGAATTAAGCATGTCGTTGAGCTAATGTGTTGATGTAGCATTCAAAATCCAATTCATGTATTGTTTCATATCCAATTCAAGATCTACATCTACATTCTTCATGGAAACTTCATGTTAGATTGCTCGTTTACAATCTAAGACTTCATCCAAGGTATCATTGTTTCATGTTTCATGTTTCATGTTCATGTTCATGTTTTAGTATTTCATCACAAGGTTTAATAACCTAAAAGAGGTTTGACCAAGGAAAACCCCTATTTCCTAACAATCACCAAGATTTTCTCCTTTTTGATGTGTGATTGTAGGTTTCTAGGTTGAAGATAAAGTGGAGAATGAGATTGAAGCAAAGCTGCAAAAGATGCAAAAGTTGTCATGTTTATTACAAGATCACGAAAATGAAGCTACAAATATGATTTTAGACTTTCAGGACCTGAGCACCAAGGACCTGGAAGTGCAGACATTGAAGAAAAGAGCACAAAAATAACTTTTGGAAACTCTAGTAGGGACCCATTCACCACCTTGTGTGAATGAGTCCTTAGTGATGCTTGAAACAACACTTTTTTACCAATGTACACATTATTTCAGCCTCACAAAACCTTCTTTCTTGTTGTTATAACAATTAGGATTAAGTTTTTATTATTATTTATGCATTTTTACCCCTCATAATTAAGTGAAACCTTAGGAAAGTTAGTTGTTTATCATCTTGTTCATTCATTTTGATAAAATCATATTTTTCCATGTTTCACACTACATTCCTTAAGTTGTGAATCTTTTATTCTTGCACTCATCCTCTCTTGGAGAGATTAGGCACAATGATCCCTAAAAAGAAGACATTACAATGAACTAAGCAAGATCCCTTTGAACAAAAACCATATATAAATGTATAGTTTTCATAAGTGTTTAGAAAAATACAACTTGTTAACCTTGTGAAGCTCAAACTCATCCCTATAAGGAAACAAAGCATGTACCATACTTTTCTTGTCAGTAGAGCCTTATTCATGAGTTTATAGTATAACACAACTTGTTAGGACTCGTGAAGCTTGAAGTATAGTATTATGGTGCCTTATTGAAGTTGTTCAAGAGGATAGATTTGATATGGTATGGGAGCCTAATAATATTCTCTCATTTACCTGTTGTTGGGGGCTCACCTAGTGGATGGACTAAGGTTCCATTAGCTCAAAGTGAGTGCACATATCATTTGCATAGTGGACATCAAGTTCTTGTGAATGAATAGGAAAAAAAATTATGTTCCACATCACGTTGGGACAATCGTATCTTGATCCTCCCCTTTCCTAGAGAAATAATCAATTTTCACATTGTGTTGGGATAGTCGTAGTGTGATCCACCATTTTCTTCTCCTAGCTTTTAATAGTGTATGATTGATTATCTTTTTCATTATTGCATACATAAATGTCTTGAAAGTCTACTTTAGTGTGAGTTTGATATGAGGTCATACTCTAACTAAAGTGGGGGCTAAATTTAATGTAGGAAAAAGTATCCCTTTTTCACACAATTTGGGAATAATATTAATAAGTGAGCTAAATTATGCTTTAATTTAGTGTTGTGATATGTTTTACATATGCACATTAATCTTAGGTCCTTTTAAATAAAATGGAATTAATTATGCCATAATTTTGGTGTTGTAAGGCACACCTTTACACTTTCACACTAATCTAAGGATTTATTAATTAATTGAGGCTAATTATGCCTTAATTTTCAGACCGATAAATTAAAGTCCAAGACTAATTAATTACAATTTTTGAAAGATAAAACTCAGCATTCAACAGTTCCATAACATAACACTTAACATTCAAGAATGTGTGTCCTAGGTAAGTGACCTAAGACCCATTCACTCAAAGTTTTGTTCACCAAAATGATAAAAAATAAACTAGGACAGGGATATGATTTGCTATTTTTTATTATTTTACTATTTCTTGAATGAAATAGTTGAAAATAGGGTTATTTGTAAATCAGGGGGTCAACCCCAGCAATTCTCAAATAGACCATGCAAAAAAGAGCATCGACACCAATAAAAAATAAAGCCAAGCATTGGTCAAAGGCCATAGATGCAAATACCCAAAACTTCCTACTAAATAGAGTAGAATAAAGGCACAACAAGGCATAGGATGGAAATAAATCAACAAGAGAGACTTGAACCTTCCTACCAAACAAATCAGACTAAAGGCACATTGAGTCAAAGATAGGAAAACCCACAAAATATTCCACTCCAATGCTACCATGAGAAGTCATCATGTCATCTCCATCAACAAAAACCACAACCAAGTGAGAAGGTAATGATAAACAATAAGGGAAAGGAAGAGTCAAGGAAGGTGAGTTTGGAAGAAACCACCCCAATCCTTCCAACACTGACAAATGGATAATGAGCCATTATAAAAGCCCATTCAAAAAACCAAATGCATTACCTTAAAATAATGGCTTGACCAACCTAAAAATATTGGACACAACAGAATAAATGATGAAAATGCAAGCACATATAGAAAATTTCCACCCCACCATTTAGCCATGAGATTATGGGGTAGAATCACAAAAACCATAAGAGCCCAATGCCCATTGTAGATAGAACAAGGACAACCATCATTCTCATGCACCAACAACAATAGAGCAAAATTCAATAAAGGTAGATCTAACCATAGAAAAATAAGCCCAACACCCAGTAGGAAAGAGGCCAAGGACTTGGAGGAGAACCCACATTGGCCATTGAAGTCATAACCACCAAAATCTAGATTCAAATATAAAATAGGATGTGAATAAAAAGTTCACCTTTGAAAACACCCAACTTCAATAACCCAAGCCATGCGTACTTAATAGAAATAGTTGAAGAACCCTCATCCTCATTATCAGTGATGCGAGAGCATCTGGGTGAACATGCAATCTTGCATCAATAAAAAAATGTCTTTTTGAGAGTTTGGTAAGGTTTCATGAAGAAATCTATTACAGGTAGAATTTAGACTCCTTTCTAGATTTAATGGCAGATAATTCGAAGTCAATTTGTTAATGATTAAAAAGATTAAGTGTTTTCCAACTTTGGCTAGTAACTTGGCAAAGATTTGAAATTTCACCATCCTTGAGGTTGGAGGAAAAATGGTTTGACAGAAAGTTTTGTATATCAAATTAGACACCTCTATAAGATTTCATAGGTTTTTTAGCTTCCAAGAAAAAGATCGCAAAACGTGGTTTTAAGTTAATGAATAAATCATGTTGATTAATGTCGCCACACATTTTCTTCTTTTCTATTTTTGTGGATATGCCTATTCCTTTGTAAAATAAGATTTTAAATGTTTCTTGGAATACCAAAAGAATGTGAAACATTTGAAGTGGATTGATCAAAATATTAGCAAGATTTCATCTTCCAAACAAAGAGGTGTTATTCTATATATGGTTTAAACATAGGAATTGGATAGAGGGGGGGAAGATGTCACTTAGGAATATAGAGAGGTCATGGATAAAAGGGGAATAAGAAGCCCAAAATTGGCCCACACCTTGAAGGAAATGAGGCGTCAGTTATTCATGTAGTAGAAGACCTGTGGAATGCCACAATGGGACTCTAAGGTGGAACACAACAAATTGTGAGATACTTCAGACATCGCATGAAGGGAATATCTTACATGGGAGGGGAGTGGAAGATTAGAAGAAGAAAAAATAAATGCAACAAGAGACATACATTGGCCACACAACATGTCACTCGACCTGTCTTATAAAATATGGAGTGGTTGCCTGTAAGGTGGGGACAAGGGAAGAGTAATAGTTGGACAATGTGTGGGACTTGCAAGTTAATATTTATAATGTATGGAAAAATAAGGGATATTGTGAATTGAAATAGGATAAAGAACTGAAGCAAAAGAAGAAAAGTCAAATTTCTTTGGAGGCTATAGAATGAATAAAACTTAAGGAAGAGGCTGGAATTTTGAAAACGACAGACATTGGTAGTAGGAAAAGTGCAGAGTTAAGGGATGAGCCAACCATTGAATGGGAGATGAAGGAAAAATAATAAAGGGACCATGTTTTCCAGAAAGGATGAGTTGATGGAGGAGACAAAGGGTTGTAGATTGGAAGAACCTATGGAAGGGAACATGGAAGTCAAGCCAATATGAGGGAGAGATGTAAAATTGAATAGTATAGAAGAGAAATGGAATTCTTTAGAAATGTAATGCAGTTTTTTGCAATTTGAGGAAATAAAGTAATTTGATTTAATTTTTAATTATTTTTGTAATGATGTGTGCAATTGTAAATTGATTCAAAATTGACACTTGAAAATATCGATTGTGGAATTAATCGATCATGGACTCTTTTGTAATCTATGACTTGTGGAATTGAGCATGAAGTTGAAGGGTGAAATTTTTCTCTTCATCAATCAAGATCTTCATTGTCATCTCCCTCAGCTTCTTCAGAAATCAAATATGTGCCTCTGCTCTCATTTTTTGCTCGTAATAATTTCCCTTTTAAAATAATAATTCCATGTTACATTAGCTTAGGCTAATATAGGTTTGAAACCTAATAAAATCATAAATTATCATATCATGCCCCTCTATGGTTTAATTCCATTATTGTTTATTACACAATTTCCTAATTGATAGTGTGGCTAATTATCTTGCAATTTTACAAAGTTAAATATATAAATAAAATATTCAGTTTAATTATGTGATATTACAAGTGGTTGGAATGTTATTCATCATATGTAAACCTCTTGATTAATCCTTATTAAAATAATTAATTTATTTATTAAATATACTTTAAAATTGTGAGTCTAATTTCAGGTAGACTTTTCGTGAAAATGTTTAACTCAAATATTTTTATTACTTTTATAAAGGTTCCATATTATAAATCACTTAGGAATACATTAGGCTTCAATTGAAATTGAAAGGATTGATTCATTTCATAAAATTTCACATAAATTTGGAATTATACTTCAAAGTTACTTTATTATGTATTTTAAAAGTGACTTTCTGTCACAACTTAAAGTGAGGGTCCTAGTTACAAATACCCCCACCATGGATTAAATTGGGATTCGAAAAGAGAAAAAGGATATCGTAAGGGAAGCACATTGTGGTATATCTAGTCGCCAAAAGTTTAGAAATTCTATTTCCAAGAAATTGCATCTAGTAATAATATGGTGGCCTACCTTAAATAAGGATACAAAACAATATGCTAAAAGTTGTGATATCTATCATAGATTTTGTAGCATAAAAAAAGGGGTTGAAATTCCCTAACTATTGATGTCAACCCACGTAGCATTTGAAAAATGACATATTGATTTTATTGGACCCACAGATCCATGGAAAAAACTATTTAAATCTAGATTCATCGTCGCCGATGAATCTAGAACTTACAAACGACTACATATCACAAAGTCTATAGGTACCACATTCAATTCAATGGAGAAAGTGATGCTCTAAACAATATTTTATGTACCACCTGGACCAATATGTGTAATTCAAATATAAAATACTAGGATGTGAAGATAACTATAGTACTATGGGCTTATAGGACTACTTATAAAAGATCCGCCAAATTTATCACATCTAAATTATTTTATGGGATAGATGCAAGCTTACTCGTAAAATTCATAGTTACCAACCTTTCTACAATGCTCACTCTCACATTAATGGATGATGGATTTATAGAATAAAGAAAAAAGTATTTAGAGAAATTGGATGAGTCTAGATAACTTTTGATATATCACAAAATTATGAAAATAAAAAGGTAGAAAGCATGGCATGAAAAAAATATCAAACATTAAATATTTAAGAAATATGAAATGGTCCTATTAAATGATATAAAATTTAATTATTTACAATTAAAATTTAAATGGATAGGTTCCTACTACATTGATGATATACTAAAATTTTGGGTACTCAAATTAAGGAGTTTAGATAGTAAAAAATTGCAATGTTATGTCAATGGATCTAGGTTAAAATATTATCATAAAAATAATAATGATTAGAAACATATATAATTTTTGTATCATATTTGGAACACTAGTCTATTGTAGTAGGTACTAGAGTATGTGCAAGATCATCATGGAAAAAATGGGCCCTTAAGTGGCGATGAAAATTCAAAAAATCATAGTTAGGCAACTTGACGTAAAAATTTGAATAAGTTATCTATATCATTTTTTAAAATATGTAAGAATAGAATATGTAGAAAATTGAATGTAGTTTCTAAACTACTAGGTTTATTTTTAAAAAAAATCTATTTGGTGAAAATTTGAAATTTCTATACAATAGTACTTAAATTTCAAGGAAAAAATAAGAAGTAGGTGTCTATCTAACCACCCTAAACACAATAAAATGATAATTATTTTTTAAAATATTTTGGATATAAGTAGAAGACTCATTTCCCGATGTGATGCATATTTTTTTGTATTTTGTTTCCCTGTAAATAATTAATTATGAATTTTTTATTACAAATTTTTAAAAATATAAAAAATTGTATGTCTGACCACCTTAACTTGGTCTAAACTTCATGAAATTCAAATATATTTTTTGAAATACTATATTATGTGAAGCATAGAATGTCACACATATTTAAAATTCAAAAAATGTGATATCATTTGAAATCTATAAATGTTTTTCAATCAACTTATCAATCAAGACTTTAATCACAATTGAAATAGAAAATAAATAATAATTAGTTATTAAATTGAAAGTAAAGAATAATTTATATTGGTGGAAAGACAAGAATCTCCTTTAAAAACCCTTTTCATTTCATCAAATTTGGGTAAAAAAAAATTCGTCAGCTAGATGGGCTATCATATCACTTACATATCACCACTTTTTGGCCCATCATGATCATGCACATACCCACTAACGCCTAATCACAAAAATGGACTTGTAGAAAATTAGCAAGAAATAAATTTGAGAATTTTATTTAATGTCTACAAAATTTAATAACTACCACCATTAAGGCCTATAAATTTATGATGATACCACCATTAATACACACTTTTGATATACAAGGTCTCCCCGTGAAATCATATGCTGAAGATGTGAAACCCTAACAAACTAATTTTACTTACTACATTTTGTTTACTCTTAAAAATTTGTATTATCGATCCTTGTTGATATTTACTAGAAACAACACCCTAAGAATAAAATATTTCCTTGAAAATCCACAAAGGTATATCCCAATTGAGCATTCTCCAATGTTTCTTACTAAATTCATCTACACAAAAGATATCCATTAATAAGTCTATGATCCACTAATTGAGGTTAACCACCCTATTTTTTAAGCCCTATGGAAAACCCTACTTCAACCAAAGATAAACAATTATTTTCCACATTATATCTAGGTATGCAAGAAGATATTTGGTAAATAGAAGGAATTTTGGCATTTTAGAAAAGAGGAATGGTGGTTTTGAATAATATCGAGCCACATCCATAATGAATATTGTGGCAACAAAAATTGTACTCCCTTCTTGGATATGGTACAATTTGTTTACTTAATTTGGATCCATTTTCATACCCTTATATTAAATACCCTTTAAGTCATCATTAATAGGCCCCTACAACCCTTTATTTTGGATCACAAGGCTTATTTCACCTAAAGTCTTAACAAAATTAGTAAAAGTATTAAATTTTCTAACAACCCATCATTGGTCCACCCTAAAAAAATAGGGTGGGACTCATATGCCACCTTGGGTGTATGAGTCCCCATAGGTGGCATATGAGTTCTATGTGGCCCATTTTTAGGGTTTGAGCGAGAAATTCAAGTTTTTAATTCAAAATTTTGGTTGACGTTGGCCTTTGAGGTCTAAATAATAGTAAATTAGGTGTAGAGGGTGATCCCACAATAGTGGTTTACAATTTTTGGTCAAACTGGACACTGAAATTAATATTTTTAACTAAATCTTCATACTCGGGCACCTATAGCGGTTAAACTGTGAGAAATTTGAAGATGATGAAAACTAGAGTTTCATCACATTTTGTCTATAGATTGTAAAAATATTTTTTTAAAAATTTTTGGAATAAGAGTGCACTTCTTTTTCCATCTCCCACGAAAACTGATTTTTTTCAGAAAACAACATTTTGAAAAAGTGACGCTCACCATATACAACATAAATTTTTCATTATGAAGGATAACATTCTTTTTTTTTCGAATTTATATTTGTAACTATGATATATAGCACTTTCATTTGGTCTCATAGTTTTTAATTGAATAATTTTTCCTTAATAAAGTATCGAAGTCAAACCAATTGTAATTGAAACATAGGTGGACTGTATACAACATAACTTTTTATGTATGTATCAAAAAAAAAAATTATTTATTTTAATGGATCAAGGACATCAATACCCAGCACGAGCATATTTTTTAAAAATTTATTTTTATAATTTGCTATTTTTCCACGTGTAAAACAGAGAGCTTGATTTTCAATGAAAAACCTATGTTTAATAAAACTAAAAAAACACATACATAATAAAAGAAAAACATATTAAAATTGTATTCATGGGATATATCATTTATAGAATTACCATAATAATTTGAAATAAATTTTAAATGAATTCATTTGATCCCGCAAAAGGTAAATCAAAAGTGATTTTTTATCAGCATTTTGATAGGTGTAAAGGAGACTTATTTATAGGTATGGTTTAAAACTAGCGAGGTTCTATCCAAGGGGGTTTGATATAAGGTGGTTTGATCAAACCATCTTCAATTGGAATCCTTAAAATGGAACTTTTAAAGTCTTAAATCATTATATTTTCTAAAAATATGTGATTTCAGCAGAAATTAGTTCCTCTCAGAAATTGTAAACTAGCTTTGTGGGATCACCCAAGTTCATATATTAGAAAGCTTCTAAGTCATTATTTGCATCTAGAGAATGCAATTCAAGATTTAAGAATTCACAAGCATTCAACCATTCTTTCACAAAAGCATTTAAGAGCAAGTAGCAAGAAAATTTAAAGTCTCGGAGAAAAACTATAGTGTTTCTAAAAGTCTTCAAGCTCACTTTTATTCAAGATCTAGCATTTCCAAGGATTGATTATGGATTTCTATTGTGAATCATGATGCATTCTAGATTGGGGAAATGCAACTAGCCATCAAGCCAAGCTTAATGACTTGTTTCCTAAGCGATTTTATTTTCCCTCATCATTCTAATTTCAACCTAAGGAATGTGCATGCATTCATTATGGCTTATAAGGGTGATGAGACATCTCCCAAAGTCAGCCAATCATCTTCATGTTTCATTCATGCATCTCATTCTAGCACATTACAATATCGTTGCATTACATTTTAGATTTCCTAATCTTAGAGAAACTTAAAATTAGGGCTTGTATGTAGATTTACTTTCAAGATCTATTGTTTCTATCAAGGTTTGATTACCAAACTATGTGTCCAGCCAAGGAAAATGCCCCATAAGAAAATCAACACTATATTCTATTTTGTAAGTCTTTTTATAGGTTCAGATCCAAAAATAAAATTGGGAAGAAAGAATAGAGATTGAAGAGCATATCTAGAGTTTGAATTTCTGAAAAATAATAATAGGATTGATATGCCACTTGTGGAGTATGAGTCCCAATTCATGCAATTTTCTAGATTCCTAAAGATCTTGAGTCAACACTATTAGATTATTGTTCTAGCCCAGAAATGCTATACTGAGACTTATATGCCCAACCTAGCATATGAATTCTAGTGTGCCTTGAAATTAGTATTTTTAGGATTTAAAATCTTGTACCAAGCATATTCAAGTTTCTAGGTACACCTTTTTTGATTTCCTAGCTTTCTATTTTGTTTTGCATTCATCTCTAGGTCACTTATTAAAGTTTTACACATCATTAGGTTTTTTCATTTGATCTTGCATGTTACTAGTATTTCCAAGACCTATTTTGGTTGTTAACCCTTCTTTAGTCATTAATCATACCCTACGAGTTCCCTATTGCATATCTATTTCTCCTTTACATCTTTCGATTGAGATCTCTAGGGTTTCCTTGAGTGAAACAAGAATGTGAAGTAGGAACCCTATCTCATAAAAGATAGAGAGCCCCCTATTTCCATTGGTTAATTTTGGTGAAACTTCATTTAGAACATCTTAATTCTGATTTGGAGTACATCACAATCCTAGATCTAGCTTGCATTAACATTGCATTAGTTAATTTGCATTTAGGGTTTCTAAATCTTGCATTAGTAAAAGTGCATATAGGTTACATGTTTGGATCTGGCAACATTTAATATCATCTAAAATCATCATTTTCACTTAGCCTAGACATCATACAAAATAGAAAACATAACATTTACATAGAATTTATTGAAAATAGTGTGAAAACCCTAATCTAGAAGTCATACGCCCCTTTGGGAAATTTATTCCTAGTATAGATGATTTTCCCTAAATTTTTGGTATTATATGGTGACTGTTATATAGCATTCAGATCCTTGAAAAACCCTAGTTGGGACTCATACGTCAATCTGGGCAATTTATTTTGATTTTAAACTTTAAGTTTTATTTTATAGCATTAAAAAATCTATTTTTGTGCTTCTGTTTGTTGTCATTAGTTCTCTATTTTAGTTTACTAAGTCTCTATTTCATGTGTTTCATTAGAATTGGCTTAATTTAGATTAACTTCAATTATGGATACAATTTGATTATTGTACTTTTTATTTTCAGCATTAGTTCATAGTTCAATTAGAGTGTATTATATTTGGCATTCATTAGAAAACAAAAATAAGCACCCGAAAATAGATGAACACTTCAAGAAAGCATAGTTATTCAAGTATGTCAAATATATTTTTACACATTAACCCTACCCTCAAGCCTTTTAGTAGTGATGACTTTGACATGTTAGATGCAACCCTTGAGGACTTAATCTCACAAGGTTAATCCACTGGGTGATCCCACAATAATGGGTTACACTTTTTGGCCAAACTTGACATGTTAATCAACATTGTTCAATAGATCTTCACATTCTTGCACTTATAGCAGCTAAACTATTAAGAATTTGGAGATGAAGCAAACTAGTGATTTGTGATATTTTACGTGTAGATTGGAATTATATATTTTTTTAGAAAATTTAAAAATAAATTATGAATCCTGTTATGTAAGTTTTAATAACTTATTTTTCGTCAAAACAATTTTTTTTAAAAGTGATGTTTACTTCGGCCCGCATAACTTCTTTTTATAGAAAGGATACAATTATAATTTTTTAAATACAAAATTTTCACCCCAATATCTAGTGCATGTATATTTTTTCATATTTTTTTGTTGCATATTGTTTTTTTAATTAAGTTTCCAAGTCAGATTAATTATAATTTGGACAGAGGTGTACTTCAGCCCACATCACATTTTTTGTATGCATTTGAATTAAATTATTCCTTTTTTGTTGGATTAATGACCTCAATACCTAGTGCACATGTATTTTTAAGGATTTTTTTTCTCTATTTTCCTATTTTTCATATGTGTGAAACAAAGACCTTGATGTTCGTTGACAATCCTACATTCACAAGAAATAAAAAATAAATATAATAATCAAATTAAATATATTTAAAATTATACTTTTTGGGAAGCTTATAATAAGGGCTACATTATTGCAAAAAAATAAAATTCAATGAATTCATTTGATCCCCCAAAATTTAAATTGAAAGTTGTCTTTTATCAACATTTTGATGAGTGTAGAGGAGACTCCATTATAGGTATGGTTTAAAAATAACGAGGTTCTATCCAACGGTGTTTAATCTAAGGGGTTTTGATCAAAACCTATTTAATTAAAATCCTTTAAATGGAATATTTTAAGGCTTAAATCATTATATTTTCCAAAAATATGTGATTTCAAGTAAAAACCAGGATGTCCCAAAAAGTGTAACCCATTATTATGGAAGCACTCCACTAAGGCTTGTTATGACAAACTACAACCAAGAGAAGTTAACGTGTTTCAACCTCAACTTATGCTTTACCCACCTTCACACAAATCTCAAACTCAAAACAAACCCATTTTCACCCTTGAACCACCTAAGAACATTTTTTTGCAGCAATCAAGTATAATACCATTGCTCATACATGTAACAATAGAAGCAATCCACAACCAAACTAACTAACTACAACATATCTACATTTATCAAACCTCGTTTTTCCGAGTGCTCATTGGTTTCCATCAAATAGTGGAAAGGAGTATGATCTTGTTGAACAACTTAAGAATACTCCCGCAAAGATATCCCTATGGGACCTAGTTCGTAATTCACCTAATTATCACACTATGCTTCAAACCACTTTGCAACAAGTAGGTGTCCCCTTTGGTAAAAACCCAAATGACATGGTAGCTCTAATACAAAGAATGGATGTAGTTAATGTAGACATTACTTTTCATCAACATGAGCTACTTCCTTTGGAAACGAGAAGCAACATATTCCTTCATGATAATAGCCATCTATAATAGGTTAGGAATAAACATAACCCTTCTTGACAATGGCTTTACCCTTAACATGTGTAGTGTGGCCCTTTTGGATGGACTTGACATGGATAATCCAGGAATTCAACCTAATTCCTTGTCGATTCAAGCATTTGAAAATGTAGGAAAGAAAATGCTTGGTGTGATTACTTCTCCTATTATAGTTGGAAAGGCTACATTACAAACTCCTATTCATGTTATGCTCGATAATCTTTCATACAATCTTCTTTCAAGATGACCTTGAATTCATGAGATGCATGAAATGCCTTCAACTCTTCATTAGATAATGAAGTATGTCTATAACAATAAACTATACCAAGTTTAAAAAGGAATGAAAAGTCCTCTAAACACATTAATTCCAACATCAAACATAGAACTTATGAAAGAAGAAGAACAAGAGATGGAAACGGTGTCAAAGTTATTGGAAGATGATTGGGGTTCCTTAGGTTTCACACCTTCATTTATGGGAGAATACATGATCACAACAAAAGAAAAAGAAAAAGAAAAGCAACCACTAGTGATGTCAACATAGAATATAGAATAAAAATCATAAGCATCTACCTCATCCACTCTAGAAGATGAGACAAGCTACACAAAAAAAATTGATGAGAGCCTATCAACAACCACCAAACCCAAAATAAATTGAGAGAATTTATGGAAAATGTTATGATTTCATGAAACAACTTGGTTAAATTGGAAAAGGATGTGGAAAGAAAGAACAAGGTATCTATGTTCCTATAGATCCTAACACACAAGAAACAAAAAGTGCTTTGGGATATTGTCCTTCTAAGATAATGCAAGCAATGAAAAGACCCTTGCTAAAAATCAACACCATCATGTGTAATCCTAAAACCACTCTCACCTTGAAGCATCCAAAATTGATTGACACAACTTTCCAAGCATCATTGGATTTATTTGAAGATGATGAAGCCTTGAAATAAATGTTCGGATTTTATGACAAGCCATTTACTCCTAAAAATAAAAGGGTTACATGTGCTATGATTAGAACTAAGAAAAGAGATGGAGAAAATGAAAGTAATGAGATTAACAAGAATAATGAAGAATACAACCCTGAATTCCCAAAACAAAATGCACATCTTTTAGGAGATACCATTGACATATCGATGGACATTAGGAATGAAGAAAAAGTGATGAAGATAGGAAAGTTCCATGATGAAGATGAACAAGAAGACCATGCAACTTTAATTTACGACTTCCCTAAACTTTTTGCTTTAACTTACTCAGATATATTGATAATTGATGCTAAGATCTATAAGCCCCTAAACCTGCAATAGCACAAAGAAGTCAAACATTGTTAGTGTTAATCTAAATGCAAGGAACAATGAGCGATTCCCCATAAAATCCATCTATCTAAAACTTAAGTTAGGAAATGAAGAACACAATGAGAAATGAAAACTTATGTAAATCTTAATTAAGCAAATAGCATGATGATTCCATGGGGGAATTGGTGCCAATGATATGTTCCAATTGGCCCTTTCCCAATTCCTAATTGCAATGTTTGATTGAATGAGAGAAATGGTCAAACCTCCAAAGATATTTGAGCATAACCTTGTTACAAAATCTCAAATATGGTGGATGATTGGATGAAGATAGCAAAATTAGTTCTCACTTGAAGAGAGTAACTTTGCATATGAGTTGTGGATGAAGATTGAGGAGAAGAGTCTCCAATTTATAGATTTCAATCTTGGAAGAATGAGTGAAAATAAGCAATGTGGGATAAAAGATAGTTCAATGGCATTGTGCCACTTGTCCAAATGTGATTGGATGAGGAATGAGAAAGTTTTGTCCAATGTGCCAATAAACGCAATTAGGTGACATTTCAAACCTAAGAAATGACTTGTTGAAGAGGGAAAAGGAATGAATTTAATGTCACTTGCCTCAAGGTCAAAGACATGTAAGAGGCTTTTAATGCCTTGTTGGAAGCACCAAGTCCACTTGGACTTTTTGAATTCAAAAGAAGAATATTGTCTTTTTGATGCTTTGTGAGGGAAAATAGGAGAATTAATAAATCAAAGTAATTGATTTATTGTGCAACTTGCATTCTCTAGAAGATTTTAATGAAAGAGATTAACTTAATGAAGAATTAGGTGATGGATAATTCAGACTTAGATTTATGAATTGATTTATGTCAAGAATTGAGAGGAAAAGATTCATTAAATAAATGATTTGATTTATTTAATAAAGAAGGAATGTGTTAGATTAAATCAAATAAGGTTTAATTTATTAAATTTAATTGAGAAGACTTTAGAGATTTTAATAAAATAAAATGATTTATTTAATTAAACACAGATGCAAGGTTAATTAAATTAAATTGATTAATTTAATCGAAGGAGGTGAAAGACTTAATCCAATAAATAGTGATTTATTGAATTAAAGGATAGAATTATAATGAAATGGTGAAAATGTGATTTAAATGGAAATGTTGTCAGTAAATCGAGATTAGGTGTGCCAAAATGAAAATGTACATTTTCCATGTCTACATTTTGCCCCTCTTTGAAGCAATGTACTTGTTGCAGTGATTCAAAGAATAAACTGCTATGATCAAAAGTTCAAAATTTCTTGATTTTTCAGATGCCCCACTATTTCCCCAGCGAGAAGAATTATGCTGGTATATTGCCCCTTCGAGAGATCGAGCGGAAATGTTCAATTTTCCGATCGAGATCGCGATAAAATGCGAGAAGAGTGGTTCTATTGATCAAAGGACATAAGATAATTCTTTGATGTAGACAGTTCTGATGATGTATATGCAGTCATCGGCCATGGGTAGCCCCATGTATATTTTGATACAACACACCGATTTTAGATGAAATGTTAGTAAAGATAGAAGAATAAGAATTATAAGATGGATGGAAGGAGGATCCACACAAGTTCATATTATTACCGATGATGATGATGTATTGCTTACCAGGAGTTGGGATTTTCAAAGGGCCAATTGCTTTATGTCTGATAACACACATAGGTATGATGCATCAAGGTATAAAGGACTAGGATGGCGTTGTACCTAGTGTGATGGACTCTGACTTGACAATCAGATAGGAATATTCTTGTTCACACTTAGCATATATACTTCGTTCAGGATATAGTTTAGACATTCTAAATATCTCGAGCCAAAACACATGAAAGCAAGCTTTCCTATGTGGTCAACAAGATACCTAAAATATCCTCCCTACAAATTGAGAAAAACATGCACAACTAAGTTATTTTACAAGCATATCCCACAAGCATAGCAGATAAAAAGATAATAATCATTGCCCCATTCCTTTCTTTCTAAACCTGTTTTGTTTAGGAATCATCGAGAGGTCCTTGAAATGAGTGCAACATAAGATAAGTCTAAAAGACCAAGATAAAGTAAACAAACAAGCTAATGTTCTTCGTACCGCTAGCCAAGAATAACTACTATGAGGGGTACTTGATGCTTATGTCCATCGCAAGAAAGCTTCAGCCTAGGACATGTAGTGATCAGGGTTTTGATGGGACCGATTGGGTGATAAGCTATTGATACTCCGAGTTGACCAACATGCTTACTTACTGACTTAGACCTCCAAGACTCTGATGATTAGAGTGTTCACTTTTTGAACCTACTAAACTTGCTTCTGACTGACTCACCAAAGGGTGAATGTGATGATTGACTTTATTATGAGGGAAATGGTCATGGGTGAAAGCGAGATGAAATGGATGCACCATTTTGGGTTTTCTGATATTTTGAGGCTGTTTTTGGTATTTTCACATTTTTCAATGTTTTTGGTATTTTGTGTCTCGGAGGCCGATCAAGGATGGCCTTGCCTATGTTTAAGCTCAGAGACGACCTAGTTCAGACTGATGATGGAGTGACTGACTTGATGATAAGATGGGCAAACGGATTGCCATTTATTGCTGGAAGGACTGGCTTAAGATGCAAACTAGACGGGCAAACAGATTGCCAATGCGACGAACGCCTAAGGACTAATCCTAATTGTCTCAGGGGATGATCAAAGATCAACCTTTCCTACATTCAAGCTCAGAGATAACGTAGTTCGACAAGGTGAAAGACTGACAAGACTAGATGATGAATTTTTGAAGATTTTTTGATATTTTGACATGTTTTTGGATTTTTGCATGATTTTGAGAATTTGGATATGATACATAATGATATCAATGTTTTGTTTTGGGATTTTGTTGAAAACCAAGCTTAATATTGATCAATCAGATTGATGGATAGATTGTTTGACTAAGTGTGTTAAGTCAAACAAGGTGACGATTGATTGGATTCGATTGATCAAGATTGATGAAGCTTGATTTGGAACAAAATTGTTTTGATGATTTGATGTGACGCCGATCTGCAAGTTAGATGTGACTGATATTGATGTTCAATGAAAGATAAAGCTTGATAAGGAACATAGTCAAGTGTCAAAATATGCCATGGGCTAATGATTTGGATTTTTTGGTTAACAAATGCCTTAACCAATTTGATTTCATGTTTTCCAATGTTTGGATCACCACATAAGTGTGAAGATATAGATCAAGATTTATTCCCGAAGCGAGATGTAAATATCTGCCCCCAGTGTCTAGCAATGTTTGAATGACCATGGGCGGATTCTTGGATAGACGGATGGACGAAAGAATATGGATTATCTTGTGATAAGGTAAGGGTGTTCAAAATAGAGGATTATCATTCGGATAATGCTTGAAGGGTCAGATAACATTGGGATTGGATAAGATCAGTGAAAATGACCCATGCCAAGATGTTTACCATAAACAAGTTTAATGTATGCTCCAAAATTTTTATCAAGATCTAGATAAGGTAGATAGATGATAAATGCGTTGGATAAATGGTTCATGGATGAACGGATGATATGGCTCAAATGTTGGCTTTATTATGGATGTGATAAGATGCTTTCTCCTAAACTGGTGCATGTAGATGCTCGATTCTACACATGACACCTATTTGCCAGGTTTTCATCATGGTACCTATCCAAAGCGCCACCGAAATGGTTTTCGCTAGAGGATGATTTTTTCCTTTACTGGTTTTCAATCCTTTTTCTATTTTTTTGGATTTTTTGATTTTTTGATTTTTTTGTTGTCACCAAGATGCCTGTTTGCCAGGTTTTCATCAAGGTGACCATTTTTTTAGGACATTTTTCTGATTTTTTTTGTATTTTCCAAGAGATTTTAAGTTGATGCTGAACCACCTGGTGGTGCTGATGTTGATGCTTCTTTCATAATGTGCCATCAATATCCTATTTGAAGAAGCTTCTTTGTCAAGGCACATGCACTTGAAAGAAACTTTTGAGATCCTTGATCTTCTTTGTCGATATCAGAGTTAACTTTGTCTTTGTGCACACATCGCAATAGAGTGCACTCTAAATCCTTATGATGAAGGGTCGCTACCAATACATGGTCAATGTGAGACTTGGATATCATGCGTGGAGGTGTGGATGGAGTGTGTTTAGGTATAAAAGATGGATTAGCTGACAGTTTGGAACCCTTGACTCTCCAAATGTGGGAAGATGAGCAGTAATGGGTGGATATGGAAGTGTTCATAGAATTAGGACCAACTACTTGATACACTTTGTATGTCGCTTGAGAAGCATGTTTTCACTTTTGTGGACATCTTTGATGGATACTTGACCCTTTTTTATTTTGCCCCATAGTTTCTTTAACTGATGGAGTTTGATAGGGATAATTTTTCTTTGTATTCTTTGGTATCCATATGTACTTGATTTGTCCTTCATGCTTCTTAGCTTCTTTTGCTTTGATACTATTCTACATGCTTCGATTCAAGTCTTTGTTTTGACGTTTGTCTCAATTTGTGGATGGGGTGATGGGTGGATGGAGATTCATGACGTGGTAGGTCGTAGCATTAGCATTGGTTTCACCATAAGGATCCTTCGTGCCCCCTATGTTGATGTTTGCTCGAGATGAAGTTGCCCCTAGTTTTGTAGAGGTATCACTTACATGTTTAGATCCCTTGCTTGTTAAATAACTAAGGCCTTGATGTTTAGGATTGCCAAAAATCTGCACTGGTTCCAGGATACCCTGTTCATGTAGGCCTAATCCTCTACCTTGATAATTCATCTACTGAAAAAATTTATTTAACATAGGATATGATTTGACTTTCAAACAAGGTGTCATCCTTTCTCTACTTTGTTGTGGACCTTCAAAAGTGTTAGCTTCTTTATTGATAAGATGATTTTCCCTTACAAAGGTAAGTGATCCAACTTTATAAGTGATGGGATCCTCCATATGTTTGATGAATGCCTGATTGATATCTTTAGCTTGATATTGTGAGATATCATTATTGTAGTGCTTCTTCAAGAAGTGTTGATGCTTCAATGTCCGCACAAAAGTCTTCCTCATGATTCATTCTTGATATGCTTTTACATGATGTTTCTAATTCACAAATTCTGTAGAAACCTTCTTCATGACCCATTTCTGATATGTCTTTACATTTATCTATATCTTGATCATGTGTATAAATGTTAAGAGTAGGAGACTCTTGTTCAGTGGTAATGATTTCAAGAGTATGAGACTCTTGTTTTGAATGAAGATCATCCACGTGTCCATCCAAAGAAATCATCTCATGGGTAGATGGAGGAGTATGTCCTATGTGGATGGGGTCATCTTGTATGGATATGAGAGTGTCCATTATATCATTGTAGTAGCTTGGAGATGCAAATTCTTGATCTTGAATGATTTCAGAATTGCTTTCGACATGCTTTGGATCATGTTCTTGACATGGGTCAATTTCAAATAATGGATTGCTTTCTTGGATATCTTTAGTAGGCATAGGAAGTTTCTCAAATGTTATGAGATCAAAAGATGTCCATATGTTTTGGAAAGGATCATTGCTAGACCTTGGTGAAAGATGTTCATCATGCTTTGGGGAAAAATCTTGAGATATGTCCTCTAACTCATTAGGTGATGTAAAGACATTTTCAACATTATCATTGGTCAAAGGATCTTGATCATAATTTTGAATGATTGTGGTGGGAATCAGTTGCAAGCTTTGTTGTGGGAGTAAGGCCTGCATTTTCTGCTAAGCAAACAAAGCTTGTTGTTGGTCATGTTGCTGTTGTGCCAACAATGCTTGTTGTTGGGCTTGCTATTGAGCTGCTTGTTGATGGATTGCTTGCAATAGTGCCTTAAATTGTGTTTGCTCCTATTGAGCCTGGTGTTGGGCTTGAGCTTGAGCTGCTTGCGCAACTTGTGCAGCTTGTTGGGCCTGGAGTGCCTTTTGGCGGGAAGCTTCTTGAGTGGCTTGCAACATGATGGAGAATCAATTGGCCGTGTTGTGCTTTGGTGGTGGTAGTGGTGGTGGGTTGGGAATGGTGTTGTTTGTTGGGGTTTCTTGGATGGTTGCCATTTGTTGTTATGATATTGATGGAAAAATGGGATGATTTGCTATGATGTTTTGATTTGACATTATGGGTTGACTTTGAACCTTTTTTGGTTGAGAATCATATTGCCTTGATTTAGGTAACTTTGATTTTGCATGGTGTTACCTTGACTTGAATCAACATATGGATTTTTCAATATATTTCTTGGATTTTGAACAACATTGATTTTATTTGCAATCGTATCTATTCCAAAATTCACCAAGTATGGGTTTGAAATGGTCATGTCTGGTAAAGTTGCACTTGGTATGTATGGATTTTGTGGGATAATGTTGTTTGGAAAACTCATGCATTGAGCATTTGGTTGATAGATTTGCAAATTTGGACTTGGATTTAAATCTACCATTGGGAAAGGTGTTCCAAAATTTGGATTGGGCATACTCACATTCATTGTACTTTTGAGGTTTAGAGGAGATAATGATGCCATGTATAAATGTGAGTTTCGATAATCAATTGGCATTGTGAGACTTGGATAGTTTGGATGATTTGGATTGCTCATGTTGGATGAATCAAGTTTAAATTCCATGTCCCTCTTGTGTTTTGACCTTGTTGCGACAGTGAACCTCTAAGGTGTTTAGGACCAATGATGAGATGAAAGATGAAAGGGGTGAATGATATGGGTGCTTTGAATTTTTAGAAACTGTGGATCAATGCTAGACTTTAGGAGTTGGTTTCATTTGATAGTTTGGATAGGTGCATTAAGCCAAATGAGATAATGGTGAACTCGTAAACCCTAGGAAGTTGCGTTATCCTAGAGAAAAACGTGTACACAAGATGATAATTTGGCTAGGTGTGTTAAGCCAAACAAGGTGATTTTGATTTTCCAAAAGGCTAGCATAAGTGATGTTGCCAAGTTCCAAAAGTTGTTGGTGATATGAGATTTGATTGATTTTTGGATGGATGAAGTGATGATTTTGATCCTAGATGACCCTAAGAGGACTTACTTAAAAGACCAAGGTGATGAAGAACATGCTTTTCCCTAGAAGTAATTCAAACCAAAAGACCAATGTCTACATGGAAACCAAATGACCCAAAAGAGAACAAACACATGTGTGGTTCAATTTGTCTTTTATCTTGCTTAAGCTCGATTCCTTTTACCACACACACTTTCTTGATTATGCTTTTCAAACTATGTGTCTAATGTCCCACTTTCGTTCTCATCCCATAAGGTCCATTGTGTGGAAATCGAGGAAAATAGGGAAAAAGTTCCTTATGTTTAACCTTGTTGAAAACAAATGATGGTAGAATTTGTGCACTTAGAAACCTCTAGGAATATGATCCCTAGGGAAAGCAAGAGTGCCTAAATTCGTTAAGAGTATTTGTTTCCCACAAGGGGTTTGAAATTTGAAGGCTTTGTGAATGTTTGTTTTCAAGTGTTTTCAAGAGCCAAAGCAATGTGTTCCTTCCAAGCACTTTTACAACCCTAGGATGATGAGGCAATATCTTGTTGGGTTCCCACTTGGATAAATCTAGTTGCGCTTATCTTGTGCGAATGGCTAAATTCTTGACCACACTAGCTCCCCTCCACGACACTCACTTATTTGGGTCAGCCAAGCATTCGTACCCATGAATCTCCCATGGCATACTTTGCACTTCCACAACAAGACCGCATGTATAACGTGGGGTGGCTTCAAAGGACATAACCTTTTGCACCAACAAGATAGACAAGGTTTTGGCCTTTTTCTAAACAAGGGGTTCTAATTTGGGCATTCTGTTCTTGGGGGATTATCCAACATTGGCGAGAGTCCATTGCTGTCCATCTCATCGGAATAATCCTCATGATATTGCCCTTTGTTCCAATATCCACACTTATATCCCGGGTGGAAGTCGCTTGGCTTTAGCGTGTTCCTGGTTGGGTTGTTCCCTTGGGTGATTACTTTTTCCCACAAGGCAGGCCCTCTAAGATAAACAAAAGTGAGCTAACATATCCCGTCGTTCACACAACCCTTGTTGAAAAACAAAGGGGAGAACCTCTGCAATATATCGTGCTCACACTCGCATGTTTTGTTCAATTTTAAGTGCCCAAATCAAAATGTGGAGGCAATCTTTTTGACAAGTTAATATCACTAAAATGCTTTTGATTCTCAAGATCACTATAAAGCACGAGAGAAGCGCATATGCATTTTAATGATATTAATTTGTTAAAAAGTTTGCAAAACATAAAAGACACTTGTTCATTTTTAAATTCCTCAAAGCAATGATGAGTTTGTTTTAAAAGCACCAAAATGGAGTGTGAAGTTTTCCTTGTCCAATTTTAAATCGAAATTGAAATCTAGTAAATGTTTAAAATTCTTTTTAGCCCCTTGGCAACTTTAAAAAACAAAGTTTGTTTTGTTCTTTTTAGATCCCAATGAAAATTTACTATCCTAAGGTCAAATATTTTAACAAGTTCCTTGAAAAGTGTTGAAGAACACTTAAGTGTTTAGAAACACTTTGCACAAAATGAACATGATATCAAAGAAAATTTAAACATTTTTTAAAGCCCAAAGTAAAATTAGTTTTCCTAAGGCCAAATAGCTTAACAAATTTTCTCAAGAAGTGTTAAAGAACACTTTTAGTGTTTAGAAACACTTTGGGTTTGTGAAGATAACATGATGGTGAACTTCTCCTTTTTCCTCCATCTTGCAAAATAATAGAAAAATAGATAGTAAAAAAGAAGAAATACAACAAATCAGGTTAATACTAAAAAAAAATTCAAATTTTAAAAAACCAGACTGATCCCGCTGTAGAGTTTGGAAAATGCGGTGCTGCTTAAAAAACACAGGCGGTGCTATATAGCATCATGCGGTCGACTGTATGCGGTGCTCTGCAAAAACAAACACCGTGGGTGTGGTGGAGTTTGGAAGTGGCAGTATTTGGCAAATTTTGAAATTTGATGCGCAGGAAGCAGTTTCAGTGCTATATGGTGCCGCTGGCTTCAAGAGGTGTAGTGCAATATAGCATCGTGTATGAGTTCATGGTGCAATACAGCGCCGCGTGTCTGGTCCAAGGTGTAGTTTCCTGTGTATGAAGAAAAAACTTGAAAAAATCATGGAATTTTGAAAGAAAAACGTGTCAAAAAGCAGCAAGCCCTCCCTCTAGTGCCAAAATGTGAACCCCTAAACCTGCAATAGCACAAAGAAGTCAAACATTGTTAGTTTTAATCTAAATGCAAGCAACAATGACAGATTCTCCATAAAATCCATCTATCTAAAACTTCAGTTAGGAAATGAAGAACACAATGAGAAATGAAAACTTATGTAAATCCTAATTAAGCAAATAGCATGATGATTCCATGGGAGAATTGGTGCCAATGATATGTTGCAATTGGCCCTTTCCCAATTCCTAATTGTAATGTTTGATTGAATGAGAGAAATGGTCAAACTTCCAAAGAGATTTGAGCATAACCTTGTTAAAAAATCTCAAATATGGTGGATGATTGGATGAAGATAGCAAAATTAGTTCTCACTTGAAGAGAGTAACTTTGCATATGAGTTGTGGATGAAGATTGAGGAGAAGAGTCTCCAATTTATAGATTTAAATCTTGGAAGAATGAGTGAAAATAAGCAATGTGGGATAAAAGATAGTTCAATGGCATTGTGCCACTTTTCCAAATGTGATTGGATGAGGAATGAGCAAGTTTTGGCCAATGTGCCAATAAATGCAATTAGGTGGCATTTCAAACTTGAGAAATGACATGTTGAAGAGGGAAAATGAATGAATTTAATGTCACTTGGCTCAAGGTCAAAGACATGTAAGAGGATTTTAATGCCTTGTTGGAAGGACCAAGTCAACTTGGACTTTTTGAATTCAAAAGAAGAATTCCCTTTTTGATGTTTTGTGAGGGAAAATAGGAGAATTAATAAATCAAAGTAATTGATTTATTGCGCAACTTGCATTCTCTAGAAGATTTTAATGAAAGAGATTAACTTAATGAAGAATTAGGTGATGTGACAATTTAGACTTAGATTTATGAATTGATTTAAGTCAGGAATTGAGAGGAAAGGATTCATTAAATAAATGATTTGATTTATTTAATAAAGAAGGAATGTGTTAGATTAAATCAAATAAGGTTTAATTTATTAAATTTAATTGAAAAGACTTTAGAGATTTTAATCAAATAAAATGATTTATTTAATTAAACATAGATGCAAGGTTAATTAAATTAAATTGATTAATTTAATCAAAGGAGGTGAAAGACTTAATCCAATGAATAGTAATTTATTGAATTAAAGGATAGAATTATAATGAAATGGTGAGAATGTGATTTAAGAGGAAATGTTTTCAGTAAATCGAGATCAGGTGTGCCAAAATGAAAATGTATATATTCCATGTCTACAAGATGATAACACACAACATAGTCCTCACCGAAAATACCAAACCTGTTAGAGAAAAGATACAAAAGATGAACCCTAAGATAGCCTTTCTAATTAAGGTTGAGATTGAGAAGCTCCTCAAAACTAGTGACCTATAAACTATTCTCCTTAGATCTTGAATATTGTTGCAGTTGCAAAACCTAACAACCGTATTAGGATGTGTAAAAAATTTTGTGATTTAAATAAAGAATCTTTAAAATATGACTTTCCCCTTCCTAATATCGATATGATAGTGGATTCGAATATGGGAAATGCTTTATTTTCATTCATGGATGAATTCTCTAGATATAATAAAATCTTAATCAAACCTCAAGATCAATACAAAACAACATTACAATAGCTTGGTGAATATTTTGTTGGGTAGTGACACCCTTTGGATTAAAGAATGTCGGTTTGACATACCAACAAGCTATGACATTAATATTTCATGATTACATACATAGGATTTTGGAAGATTATTTTGATTATATTCTAGCCAAATATTTAACTTGACAAGACAATGTGAATATCCTTTAAAATATCTTTGTGAGAATGTGAAAATACAATATGAGATTGAATCCGAAAAAGTGTGTCTTTGGTGTAGATAATGGAATGTTTATAGGATTTTTCATATCTCAAAGAGGAATTTAGGTGGACACAAATAAAATTGATGGTATATATAACAAGCAACCTCATAGAAACATTTATCAATTGCATAATATACAAGGAAGAATTGAAGTTATCTATCATTTTATAGAATCTCTAGTGTGCCGAACATTACCTTTCACACATCTCCTTAAGAAAGAGGTTTAGTTTAATTGGAATAAATATTGTAAACATGCTTTGGAAATTTTGAAATATTATCTTACCACTCCACTTATTTTAAAACCTACTATACAAGACAAACCATTTATCCTTTATACAACAACACCAGCCCGTGCTCTCACAACATTGTTGGCTCAAAAAGATGAAAGTGGTAAAGAACATTATGTTTATTACATTAGCCAAACTCTGATTGATTATGAGAAATGATACATAGTGATAGAGAAAAAAATGTTGGCTCCTATATTTGCTAGGTAACTAGTAAACTGAGACATTATGTATTGAATGCTTAAATATATGTGATGACAAAATCTGGTCCCTTAAAACATATTTTCATTAAAACAAATTTATTAGGACGCTTAGCTAAATGGGTTATGTTGTTAACTGAGTTTGAACTTAAGTTTGTTTCACAAAAATCAATTAAATGATAAGCCTTGACCGACCAATTAGTGGATGCTCCTTCTCATTTAGCATTACCTAATAATGATTCATTCCTTGACGATAATGTGGTAACAATTGAAACTAATACATGAAAGTTATATTTGAATTGATCTATGTGTAGAACTCACTCTAGTGTGCCGGTTATAATAACCACACCCATGGGGAGCCTATTCCCTTGTCTTATCACTTAACCTTCCTATGTGCAAACAACACTGGAGAGTATCAAGCATTATTTGTTAGACTACATGTCACTTTAATCATGGGAGCTCGAGACATTAATATATTTACTAATTTTCAATTAGTCATTAAATAAATAAACAAAATGTATCAAGTGGAACATGAAAAACTATCAAAATACAAGGATCTCATAATGAGTTTTTAATAAAATTTTGATTCATACACCATTGACAACATCCCACAAAAATATAATCAACATGCGTATGCAATGGAAAGTGAAAATTCTATTAATTATTTAAAAGACGGTACCTTTCCTGAGCTAACAAATAAGAAAACTTGAGCTCACCTTTAGAATCTTGCATCTAAATATATAATTATTTTCGATGTTTTGTATTGGAGAACCTTTGATGGTCTCTTACTTAAATGTCCTAAACAATCTAAAATCCCCATGACACTTGAACAAGCTCATGTAGCTTCTTGTGGAGGTCATTTTGGAGGAAGAACATTAGTTCAAAAACTACTTTGCATACGATACTATTGGTGACATATGGAAGAGGATTGTGTTACATATGTTAAGAAATGTCACAAATTTCAAGAACATAGAAATTTGATTCATGCTCTTGCCTCCAAACTTCATTCTCAAGTTCCAGGTATGTGTAGGACCATCATGGAAAAAATAGGCCCTTAAGTGGCGATGAAAATTCAGAAAATTAGAGTTAGGCAACTTGACCTAAAAATTTGAATAAGTTATCTATATTATTTCAAAAATATGTAACAATAAAATCTATAGAAAATTTAATGTAGTTTCTAAACTACTAGGTTTATTTAAAAAAATAAAAATGTATTTGGTGAAACTTTGAAATTTCAATGCAGTAGTACTTAAATTTCAGGGAAAATACAAGAAGTGGGTGATTTTCTAACCACCCTAACCACAATAAAATGATAATATTTTGTTATAATATTATGACATAGGTAGAGGATTCATGTCCCGATGTGATGCATATTTTTTTGTAATTTTTTCCTAGTAAATAATTAATTATGAATTTTTTATTACAACTTTTCAAAAATATAAGAACTCGTATGTTTGACTACCTTAACTTGGTCAAAACTTCATGAAATTAATTAATTTTTTTTTTAAATCCTATAGTATGCGAAGCATAGAATGCGATGCATTTTTTGGATTCAAAAAATGTGATACTGTTTGAAAGCTATAGATGTTTTTCAATTAGCCTATCAATTAGGACTTTAGATGTAATTCGAATAGAAAATAAATAATAATAATTTCATAAATTCAAAGTAAAGCATAATTTATATTCATGGAAATATGAGAATATCCTTTAAAAACCCTTTCCATTTCATCAATTTTGGGTAAAAATAAGTCGTCAACCACATGGGCCATCATATTACTTACATATCGCCATGTATAGTAAATGAATATACAAACTTCTATAACAGTTTCAATTAGTTTGAGAAAATCAATAAAATATTGAAAAAGTTTTCTCCATTTTGTGTTCTCAGATAGCATATCGATTAAATATATTAATGATATATTGATTTGTCATTGCAATCTTCAGAGTTGTGTGATCTTTGTATGGGTTTCTTCAAGTTAAGAATTAAATTATGTATGCAAGTTACAATGGGTTTGAGGGAATAAAATGGATCTTTAAAGTATGATTATGTAGTAATATGAGGTTGTAATTAATCTAAGGCATTTATTATTTCAGGGCGACTAATTTGATAAAAGTTTTTGTTGAATTTTGCATTCATGAGCTTATATTTGACTCCATGCCTTAGGATTAAGCACTGATCTGTGATAATACCTAGATCATTTTCAGAAATAACCAAATCATATTAAATCTCCATTACTTTGGTCCTTTTTCTTTCATGTTTAAGTATCTATATTCTACACATCTTCATGATTTTTAAAAGAGTGTAGAGGTTGAATTTTAGAGAATTTTGTCTATTAAACCTCTATGTGTTTGAGATCAATATATCTAAGTTATGTGTTCTCAGTTCAATGTTCAATACAAATGGGATTATGCTTGAAATAGGTAGAATATAAAATACCCATCACTCATATACCTAAGAACTATCCACTTTCATAGGTTTCTTATTTGTTCTTTGGCAAAATTTTATCATATGCTTGGACCTACAATTAGAAACACCCTCCTAAGTCTTATGGAGCTCAAAGTGAAGAAGGATTTTATAGCCTTGTTCATTGGATTTTTTTTTCTTCAACTTGTTGATAGTGCAAATTCCTTGTCCTAAATATTGAACCCCATAGTTTAAGGCATTGTGTTTCTCCTTAGGGTTGAAGGTTGCAAGAAAAATAACCAATAGGAGGGATACTATACTTAACTTCTTCTAGAATAGATATCATGCATGTGGCATGTTTGGTTACAAGATTCCAATCTAACCCTAAGGAATCTCATGAAATACTTGTGAAAATAATATTCAAATACTTAAAGGGTACTCTAGATTATGGTCTATGGTACAAAAAAGATAATAAATTTTCTCTAATTTCCTATACTAATTTTGATTGGGTAGGTTGTGTGGATGACTGGACAAGTACAAGGGGAAGTGTATTCTATTTGGGAGACAAATTGGTGTCAAGTTCTAGTAGAAAGAAGGATTCAGTGTCTTTATCGATAACAAAAGAATAATATATTATTGCAACATCTTGATGCACTCAAGTTCTTTGGATGAAGAAAAATATGAAGGATGTGAAGGTGGTTTATCATTCAAACTCATTCCTATACTGTGTGATAATAAAAGTGATAGTAATCTCTTTGATATTTCAGTAATACATTAAAGAACAAAACACATTTTAGTTCGGTATAACTTTCTGAGACAAAAAGTTGTAGAACATGAAAATATAATGGAATATGTTCCTTTCAAGGATCTGATTGTAGATATATCTAGAAAGGAACTTTTAAAGGATACTTTTGAGTATCTCCAACAAGAGTTATGGGTTATGGTACACCCCAAATCTTCAATGCTACATCAACATACGAGCTCAACCACATGCTTGAATGCAATATGCCTTTGACATGATGATATAATCTTGAATTGCTACGATAAAACCTTGATAATCTACCTTTGAATTCCTTTGAAATTCTCTTGAAGTTATCTATAATTCTCTTTCTCTTGATGTCATGAAGTCACACAAATTTTCTAGGTGAAACTATGCGAATTAACCTTATATAATTTATACTAAATCTAAGAATTAAACCTGAAATTCAAATAATACAAGGTAACCCCATATTTAGGATTGAAGATCATTAAAATTTTCCCACAAATAAATTCAAAAGTTAGGTGCTATGTGTGGAGGACCCATTCACCACTAAAGGTGAATGGTTCCTAACATAATTTCCTAGGACCATGCTTTGGTGGGATAAAATAATGTCAAAAATCCATTTCAAATATGCCAAGAAAGGGGTGTCCTATGTGAGGAGGACTCATTCACCAGTAAAGGAGAATGGGTCCTAGTAGAGATTTCCAAGACATCAACTTTTTTGAGTTAAATTTCATGCAATATTATTAATGGGTGTTGGGATAAGTCCTTGAAAAATTCAATTAATAAGGCTTAGATTTGAATTAAAGGGGGCAATAACAATAATTAATTAATGAAACTCTAGATAAGTGTGAAAGTGTGATACAACACCCTAAATAAGGTAAAATTTAAGTACATTTTATTAAAAGGCGACCTAGACACAATGTGAATATGTAAGAAACATTAGAACATTAAATCAAGGCATAAGCAGGTTAGTTTTATATTAATTATTCCCAAATACAAGAAAAAGGTATGATTTTTTTATTAATACATCTTGAATATAGTTTCCTATTCATGTTTGATCTATGGTGGTTATTGATGGCATGAAAGTAGGAAAGAAGTGTATGGAAGTATTGATGGATGTTCAAGGAACATCCGCATGTGATCTCTATGTTGCTAATTGGTCCTGATGGTGATGATTTCACACGCAACAATGGGAGTGAATAAGGAAATGTTCATAGACAAACTGCAAAGAATCCTATTCTTCTTGAAAGAGACAGAAGAAGACAATCTCAAAGGGGAAATCTACCTAAACAAAACAAAAAGATTGACTCAATTCAATCCCAACTCTTCAATAATCAGGTCATTATTGTACTAGGTTCTTTTTAGGGTATGATGTGAGTTTGATGTTAATCCCAAAGGGAATATGTTGTTTAGAAATAACATATTTATTAGAAAATGATTTTCAATTTGAATTTCAAGAACAAGTTTCATGAAACTGAAAGATTTAGAATAATATTTCATGAACATTAACAATTCCATTTGTTATCACTTAAATAGATTTAGCTTTCAACATTCAACAATTTTATACAAAATGAAATATTTTCAATAAATTTCCATCAATTCATATATTCTTTGGAACATTTTTCAAAATAATTTAAGTATCTATTCTAAAATAAAGCATAAAAAATACTAAAATTGTAATTTCTCCTGATTATTCTCCATGAATGCCCCAAAGAATTAATTAAATCGACCCAAACCACTTTATACATCATTAGATTGCTTAAAAAATACATACAAACCAATGCAACCTTTTAAAGAGAGGGTTCTAGTAAAGACACCAAGTAGTTTTTGTATGCACCCTTAAACAATGCAACATACAGGCTTGTTTTGTTGAACTAACAAAACCAGCTACAAAAGATTCACATTAGATAAGTAACTATCAAATTGTATTTGATATTAATCAATGTCTACGTGCATACAAGTTTTTACACTGGAATGATTTAGAAAACATGAAAAAAGAACAAAACATAGAGAAGTTTTGGCTCTTCTGACATCTACAAATTCTGAACTTAACTTAAAAAAAAAAGAAATCCTCTAGCCTTTTATAGAACATAAGGCACATACATGATAATACAAATACATGAGAGAGAGTTCAAGGGACTAATCAAATCAAGGCATGTAGAAGATAGTGATTGACTAGGAAATTAGAATTTAAGTCCTTGAAGATAAACTTCAATTGATCATTGAAGCTCTTCGGGTTTTAATCTTTTATTATCAGGGTTCCTTCTTGGAACAAAACCAATCCACTCATTTGAGAGTAATAAATTTTCATTTATTCAAAATGATCTTGTGTAAATTCAATTCGTACATGGGTATGTGCAGGACCATCATGGAAAAAAACAGGCCCTTAAGTGGCAAAAAAATCAGAAAAATCAGAGTGAGGCAACTTGACATAAAAATTTGAATAAGTTATCGATATTATTTCAAAAATATATAACAATAGAATTTGTAGAAAATTTAATATAGTTTCTAAATTACCAGATTTATCTACAAAATAAAAAAACTATTTGGTAAAAATTTGAAATTTCAATATAGTAGTACTTCAATTTCAGGGAAAAAATAAGAAGTAGGTGTCTGTCTGACCATCCTAACCACATTAAAATGATAATATTTTCTTATAATTTTTTATATAAGTAGAGCACTCATGTCCCAATGTGATACATATTTTTTTGTAATTTGTTTCCAAGTAAATAATTAATTATAATTTTTTTATGACAAATTTTAAAAAATATAAAGACTCGTATGTCTGACCACCTTAAATTGGTCAAAATTTCATGAAATTCATTTTTTTTTTTTTTAATCTTATAGCATGTGAAGCATAGAATGTGTCACATGTTTTGGATTCAAAAATAATGATACCATTTGAAAGCTATAGATGTTTTTCAATCAGCCTAAAAATCAGGACTTTAGTCGTAATTCAATAGAAAATGAATAATAATTATTTATTAAATTCAAAGTAAAGCATAATTTATATTGGTTAAAAGTTGATAATCTCCTTTAAAAACCCTTTTTGTTTCATCAATTTTGGGTTAAAAAAAGGTCATTAGCCACATACCCATCATATTGCCACTTAATGGCCCATCATGATCCTGCACATACCCACACTCTAGGTCCCTTCTCATTTTGAACATTCCAGAAATAGATAATTCCTAGAATGAGTGCACTTCTTTGTTGCATTCTTAAACTCTAGAGTTTTGGGTTTCCACTATCTGACATTTCTTTGTAACAAAATTTATTCAAGAATAAGCCTCTAAAGTGTATCACTAAACCTAGTAACACCACCAGATCAGTTTGCAAAATTAATTTTCCTGACCGTCCATACCTGAACTTTGCATCACAATCTATATTTCCTAGAATCACAAATTCCATACATTAAATCCCTTAAAAAAAATAATTTTAAAATATCTCATGTATATAAAACTATTATTCAAATGTTATAATATAAATTTCCATAAATAACACGTTTTCCAAGAACATTATAAATTCTTGTATGATTATCCTCACTATATAATCACAAAATTTCAAAACTTCACTTTATATCACAACCTAGTACCTGGTATTCAACTTTACCCTTAAAATTTCCCCAGACTTCAGTTTTATTGGACTTTCTTCTATCCCGGGCTTGAAATATCAGACCGAAATGCTTAACTCATATCCATATTACCTTTTTCGCCTTTCAAACATTCTCAATTCTTGGTACTTAATACCTAGAATGCTTTATTATGAAGTACTCTTTTAAATAATCAAATATTTATTTTACCTCTTTTCTCTTCCCGATGATCTTCCAATTAGCTAGCTTGTACCATAAGAGTTAAGAAAATAATTTGGGGTGTTTTGTGAGACCACACAACAGGTCGCTTTGGTGCCACATTATTTCTTGAGTCATATTTTTGGGTTATTTTTGTATATATGGTCGATAGGGCTTATTCCTTTTCCTATGCCATGTGCTTGGGGGTAGCGCCAATACTGGAAGATTTGTGGTGACAGATTTGGGTCTTGAGCTATCTTCATTAGGACAAGATCAAGTAAATTGATGTTGACTTAGGTTAATGTGCACTAGTGTGTGAATTATTTTGGATCACATTGGAAGATGTAATAAGTTTATTTTTCGTCCTCTCTATCTTTCAGATAGGACCACATTATATTTTTGGTGGTTGAATTGTTGACTTCATTGATTATCTTCTTCTTAGATGACCTACTTGAATTTTTGAAGATTTGTGGTGGATATAAATGCAAGATCATTTCTGATGCAAAATGATTAGATGAAGTAGAGTACAAGTGTGAAGAAGTGTGTGTTTCTATGTGAATTGTATTGAATATCCAACAAATATAGTGCTAAATTTTATGAATGTAAAGATCAGTCATATTTTAATGCCTCAATTCGTAGAGTTAATTGTTGAGAAACATTGCAATACATTATATAATTTTTGTATCTTGCTATGAGATAGTAAATATCATCAGGTCATTTGTATCTTGGTCATAGAGTTCGTTGGTACTTCAGTGTTGCAAGTCCCTTTGTATATTTCTCTAAGGAAATGAGCCTTGTTGCAAGTCATTTTGATAGTGAGCTTTTATATTATGATTTAACTCTCACCGTGGATTTTTCCTCATTGGGTTTTCCATGTAAATTTGGTGTTCTCTTTGTCTGTGTGTGTGTATCTATTTCTTCCTCACTATTATTGATCCGATTAGAAGTAGAATTTTCATATCTTTTATTACATAAGGGTTGCTGAATATTATTGATCATACAAAGGGTTTTAATTTCTATATATGTTTAAAGGTTTTAGTTGAGTTAGGAAGGTTGTATTGTCCTAAATATTTAAAGGTCTAAAAGGGCTCAAGTTCTTTAGTATACTGATACACCCCATTGCCCTCTCAGTCTTCATGTGTGTTCAAAAATTGGTATTAGAGCCAAGTTCCTCTAAATAAGCTTAACCACTTGAGGTATAGGTCTCATATGTCACTTGATGTTTCAAACAAGGTTACTAGGTTTGATGAGACTAATTATGCTTTTTTGAAAATTGAGAATGGAAGGCTACCTAAACTCTCTATATTTTGGTGTTTGGAAACCATTCAAGGATGGTTATACTACTCCTTCTTTTCCTCCTATATATGATGCTAAAATCAAGTTCTATGAGAACAATTCCAAAGCTAATAATGCTCAATTATATGTGGATTGGAGTTTCCAGAACTATTGAAGGTGATGTGTTACAACTCTACTAAGAATGTCTAGGAAAATGTAACAACATTTATGAAGGTGATACAAAAGTGAAGCAAGCTAAGAAATAGATCTTAAAAATTATATTTGAGACTCTAAAGATGATAGAGGAGGAAGAAATTGCAATTTGCATGCTCTAGTTACAAGAAGTTGTCTCTATCCGCATTGGTCTTGATGGAGAAGTGAAAGAAAGTGAAATTAAGAAGGTTATGAGATCTCTCCATAAAAATTATAGTCATAAGGTGTATGCCATTGAATAATCCAAAGAATTGGATTAGTATTCAATTGATGAAATATTTGGTGCTCTTAATGCTTTTGGAATGAGAGAGTTTGATCAAGACATTCTATAAAATGAAGTTTCATTGAAAGCCAACAAAAAGTGTGAAGATGAAACTTCTAATAAAATTGATGATTTTGATAAAATTGAAGAAAAAATTGTGAGAAGAGTAAAGAAAGGAACTAGGAAGAATAAAGGTAATTTTCCCTTCAAATGGGTATGTGCAGGATCATTATGGAAAAAATAGGCCCTTAACTGGTAATGAAAATTCAGAAAATCAAAGTTAGGAAACTTGACATTAAAATTTGAATAATTTATCTATATTATTTCAAAAATATGTAACAATATAATTTGTAGAAAATTGAATTTAGTTTCTAAACTACTAGGTTTCTTTAAAAAAAAAATTCTATTAAGTGAAAATTTGAAATTTCAATGTAGTAGTACTTAAATTTCAGGGAAAAAATAAGAAGTAGGTGTCTGTTTGACCACCCTAACTAAAATAAAATGATAATATTTTTTTATAATATTTTAGATATAAGTAGAGGACTCATGTTCCGATGTGATGAATCTTTTTTTGTAATTTTTTTCCAAGTAAATAATTATTTATGAATTTTTTATTACAACTTTTATAAAATATAAAAACTCGTATGTCTGACCACCTTAACTTGGTCAAAACTTCATGAAATTCATTTTTTTATTTTTTATCCTATAGTATGCAAAGCATAGAATGTGACACATGTTTTGGATTAAAAAAATGTGATATTATTTGAAAGGTATAGATGTTTTTCAATCAACCTATCAATCGAGACTTTGGTCATAATTTAAATAGAAAATGAATAATAATAATTTATTAAATTCAAATTAAAACTTAATTTATACTGGTGGAAAGGTGAGAATATCCTTCAAAATCTCTTTTCGTTTCAACAATTTTGAGTAAAAAAAAGTCGTTAGCCACATGGGCCATCATATCACTTATATATTGCCACTTTTTGGCCCATCATGATCCTGCACATACCCAAATGTTTCAACTATAGAAGAATAGGTCAGTTTGCATCTAAATGTCCCTATAATTAATATGTTAATGATAACAAGAGAGAAAAGACCAAAAGACATTCCTATTCTAAAATAATAAGTTATTTCTTTGAAGATGAGGATAAATATTCAAATGATGAAAATATATTCATGGCTCTAGAAGGCCGAAAGAACAATATTGGGGTGAGTGCAGGATCATGGACATCCAAAAAGTGGCTATATGACCAAAAAGTCGATGATGACATTTTTTAATCCAAATTTGATGAAATGAAAAGGGTTTGTAGAGAAAATTGTCATCTTTCCAAAAATATAAGATATGCCTTATTTGGAATTAAATAGATAATTATTATTAATTTTCTGCATACATTCTAACTAAAGTCGTAATTAATAGGTTGATTGAAAAAAATATATAACTCTTAAGTGATTTCATATTTTTTGAATCGAAAAAATGTGTCACACTCTATGCTTCCAATGCTATAGGATAAAAATATAAAAATTGAATTTCATAAATTTTTGACTAAGTTATGGTGGTCAGGCAAACACATTTTTATATTTTTAAAAATATTAATAAAATTATCATAAATAATTATTTACTTGCTTTTTTTTAAAATGTGGCACATTCGGGCATGTTTCCTCTACTTATATTGAAACATTCAAAAAAAATTATATATTTTTTTCGTGTACTTAGGTTGGTTAGACATACACTTCCTTTTTATTTTTTCTTGAAAAATTAGTACTACTACATTGAAATTTTAAATTTCACCAAGAAGATTTCTTTTTTTCCAAAAAAGGAATAGTATCTTAGAAACTAAAATCAATTTGCTACAAATTTTTTTGTTACATATTTTCCAAATTATGTCAATAACTTATTCAAATTTTTATGTCAAGTTTTATAACTCTATTTTTCTAAACTTTTATTGCCATTAAAGGGCTTAGTTTGGACCCCATTATCCTACACTGACCTATTGGAGAATGTAAAAGGTTTGGTGCCTTATAAAATGGTAAAGTTAATGAAAAATCTATGGCAGTATGGATTGATTTTCATGCAAAGGAAGAGGAAAATGCTTGGGTCATTGATAGTGGGTGTTGTCACCACATGACTTGTGACAAAATTAAGTTCATTAGTCTCGAGAAGGTAAATGGTGAAGCTCTTATCTTTGGTAATGATATGTTGGAACAAATTTGTGAGAAAGGTGATATAACAATTGATGGAAAGAACAAAACTAAAGATGGAATTTATGTCAAAGGTTTGAAACATAATCTTCATAGTGCCAATAAAATGTGCAACAAAGGATACAATCTTACTTTTCATGCTAAGGGATGTTAGATTAGAAAGGAAAGTTCGAAAAGTATTTTTACTAAAGGAACAAGGACAAATCGTAATCTCTATGATCTAAAGTATAGACTAATTGAAGAATCTTCTTATTGGATCAATCCAAAGAATTTTGGTTGTAGCACAAAATGATAGGGCACATAAAATTTTACAAAATGGTAAATATTAGTTCCTCTGATGTAGTGACAAACATGCTTAGGATAGACAATCCTAGAAACACACTGTGCAATGAATGTTGTATGGGAAATAAAACATAGACTAGTTTTGAAAGAAAAGAGTGATATGTTTCAATGCTATTGGAGTTGGTTCACATTGATCTATATTGACCTACAAGAATATGAAGCCAACAAGGTGAAAGGTACTTTAGGCTACTTATAAGTGATATACTAGAATTCAACTTGGGTTACACTCTTAAGAGAGAAATCAGAAGCCTTTGATAAGTTTAATATTTTTAAAGAAAAAGTTCAAAATAGAATTGATGCTACGATCAAATGCTTAAGGTCAAATAGAGGAGGTGAGTTTACTTCCTATGAATCAATTTTTTTTTGTGAAGATCATGGTATTAGGAGATAAATATCTACTCCTAGAACGCCTCAGTAGAATTGGGTAGTTGAATGGAAGAATAGAATAATGCAAGAAATTGCTAGGACAATGATAAAAGATGCAAACCTACCAGTTATGTATTTGAAGTAAGATGTATATATTGCTATCTATTTTTTCGACATAGTGCAACTTAGGGTAATAAAGGATAAGGCCCCTTATGATTTTTTGTATGTAAGACCTCCCAGTATTATATATTTCAAAATATTTAGTAGTAGATGCTTTATCAAAAGAGGTAAAGGAGACATTTGAATGTTTGATTCAAGGTGTGATGAATGAATCTTTCATGGTTACTCAACTAGGCTCAAGGCATATAGATACTAAAAAAAGAGATTGGGAAAGATCACTGAAAGTATAAATGTCAAGGTAGATGAATACTTGTGTCAAATCTCTCATGAACTTGAGGTTTTTAGATTTGATATGGTTAGCTAGATTGAAGAAGAAGAAGAATATGACAAAGACGAAGAAATATAAGAGAACTAAGAAAAGGAATTAGAACTAGTGAAGAATCTCAAGACTCCAGCGATATATGTCCAAAAAAAAATTCTCTAGATTAGATCATTGGAGAAAAAATCAAGGTGTGATGACAAGAAGAAAATTTGCAAAATAACTGAACAAGGAATTTTTTTGTTGATTTATCAATACTAGAACCCTATAACTTCATTGATGCTAGTGAATATAAAAATTAAATAAAGGTAATGGAGGAAGAATTGTATTGGATAGAAAATAATGAAACATGGGAATTAGTTCCCAGTCCATCTAATAAAAATGTGATAGGAACAAAGTGGGTGCTGCAAAATAAGTTGAATGAAGATGGTGAAGTGGTAAGGACTAAAGTCAAACTAGTTTGCAAGGGCTATTCAAACGTTGAAGGTATTGATTTTGAGGAGACCTTTGCTTTGGTAGCTAGACTAGAGGCAATAAGGATGTTTCTTACTCTTCTTGCTCATACGAAATTCAATGTATATCAAATGGATGTCAATTCAATTTTCTTGAATGGTGGTCTAGAAGAAGAGGTGTATATTGAGTAACCAAATACTTTTCATTTATCATAGGATCTGAACATGGTTTGAAACTCAAGAAAACTCTATATGGTCTCAAGAAAGCTCCTAGAGCTTAGTATGCTAGATTGGATGAGTATCTACTTTAGCAAAGATTCAAAAAGGGTAATGCAAATAGTAATCCGTACATTAATGTTCAAGAAGATAAGTTGTTGATTGTAGTTGTATATGTTCACAACATCTTCTTTGGTGGAGATGATGATATGTGTAAAAAATTTATAGAAGAGATGTTGAATGAATTTGAGATGTCAATAATTCGTGAGTTCTACTTTTTTCTTCAGACTTAAAGTATTCAAAATGATTATAGTATCTTTATTTCTCAAGCTAAATATATTATGGAGATGTTGAATTTTTTTTGAATGGAATACTCCAAACTACTGGGTACTCCTATGGTAACTGATTGTGAACTAAGAAAATATGGTGAGTCATTGAAAGTTCATCAAAGCCTTTATAGATCTATGATTGGAGGTGTTGGGACCTTCAAATTTTACAAATTTGAAGTGTCCATATTGAAAAAAAATTCTTTGCACACTTAGGAGTGCCCTTAAAAAATTTGTCTAAGTGACCTACTTTGGAGGGTCACCATTCGTAATTGGATGATTGTCATGTCAAAAGGATTATTGCTATCAATTATCCCCACATTAATGTAATCCTTGTTGTGATTTCAAATCCTCATGATCATATTTTCTATTTTTACAAGGCCAAAAAAAAATAGAGTTTTCTTTGTTTTCACACCTGCATTTTCAGAACTTTTCAAGGTGGTCAAGTTTTACGCTTAATAATTTTTGAAGAGTGATGATTCAAGGAAAGATGTCTTGTGCACATACTTAGTGTACCCAAATGACCTAGTGTGTCTAGTGGTAGTTCCCGAAGAGATCATTTTATATTTTTTCAAAATGGTAACTTGGTGAGCTTTAATTGGTTTTAAAAAGGAACAATTGCAGAAAAGTTTGAAAAAGGCCAATTCGATGTTGAATATCTTTCACCTCGTGACCTATTTTTTTGAGATGATTGTTGCTCTTCATTATTGTGTCAAATTTCAACATGTCTTCTTAGTTTCAAGGTCTCAAAATAAGTTCTAATGGGTTATTCAATCATTTTCTGATCACAACAAGGCCAAAAATGGTGTTCCAAAAAGTGTCAAATTTTGCAAATCTAAGGACAACCCATTTATTTTTTTATTTTAAAACATCTCCAAATTCATTCTTGTCAAAATTAGAGATCATATGATGCATTGTTTTAATGCATATCAATTGCGGCAAAGGCATCAAAAAGGCCAGTTTACAAAGAAGGTACCTGAAATATTTTGGTGATGTGAGTTTTGAGGAAATGGGGTTTCTGTAAATAAATTATAGAGTGCATATGCAATTTTTTGTGGCTCCAAGCATCCCGGTCTACCCACAATGAATTTCCCCTATTTGGGTGGTAGCCGAAATTAAAATTTCCCCTATTTTCTAATGCTTTGATGTGTTTTAAATATTGAGAAAGTGAGATTGCATGAAAATTGAAGGAAATCGGGCCATGTTTAGTTATTTACCAAAGTTTATAAAGTCAAAACTTTAATAATGAGTTTTGTCCCTTGCTCATTGAAAGAACCGCTCATGGCTATGGAGACTCATGGAGAGAAGGGGGAGGAGAAGAAGCTTGCAGCAGGCATTGAGGGGAATTGAAATATTTTTTTAATGACTTGTTTAAACATTGGATGACAAATAATTAATTTATATGCTATTTCTATTATTTGCCCACTAGCCTGTGAAGGCTTTTGCTCATGGCAATAGAGAGACATGAGGGCATAGGGAGATTGGTTGGAGAAATATTTCGGGAAAATTTTGATCTAAAATTTCTATTGCAAGGAAGGTTGATATGTTTCCTTTTCCAGTGAGGCATTTTGGAGATCTTCTGGGCTAGATTCAAAATGATTTTTGCCTAATGAAAGCTGCAATCACGTTTTTGAACTTTGAGGCATCTTTTAGGGCTCTTCTTGAGCTCAAATTTGATGTTCTATGCTTGAAATTCGTCTCCTAACCATTCTTCATGATTGTAAAGATTTTTTAAGCAAATTTGTGGTAGATTCTAGGTGTTTGCAACCATTAAAACACCTTTCATTCAGAAAAATGACCTAGTGTATCACCATTTCTGATTAGTTTGCACACATAGTAAAAACACATCAAAATTATTTGTGGATTCTTATTCGAGCACTTGAATCGCATCATACACTGGCTTAGAGTGAAGATGAAGAGTAGGTAACAAGTCTTGCCCCCTAGCCCATGAGAGATAGGGCAAATGTTGGCACAAAGTACCAGGGAAGTGAGAGGAGAGGTTTATGAATTTTAATAAATTCATTTCTAATAACTAAAATGTTTTACATTAAAGGTTTAAATCAATGCCTTGCCCGCTAACCCAAGGGAGTTTTTTTTCCTCTCAAAGAAACCAACAAGTGTGCCAAGGAGATTGGGTTAAATAATGGTGGGCCTAGGTCATTTTTAAAAAAAATTTCTTAAGCTTTCAAATGCTATCAGAGGTGGTGATTGAAGTATTTTTACTTTAATGGAAAATACTTAATCTCAAGTGAAATATAAAGAATGGTGGCAAATGTTGTAGTAAAATACTTACATGATGGGTAAAAACTTTTGTGTTAGAAAATATTTTAAGATGTAATATGAAAAAGTAAAAAGGCATGAGAGATTATTTTATAAAGTGAATAAAGGACTCACTTTGTAAAATAAAAGTCTTTATTTGCTAGAAGTGTAAAATGTTACAACAAAATGAGAGGAAAAAATAAACAGAGTTTTCACAAGACAGTGAAATAAATTATCAACATCAGGGCAAAACAAATGGGTGGAGTTTTCTCATAGAGAAGTTGAAAGTTTTTACCATAGGGGTAATTGAAGAGTAATTCTCACCACATGCATAAAATGGAATGAAGACTTTTAGAGAGATATTTTTTAGCTGCAAAGATATTTTCAACAACAAAGCATGGATGAGGAAGGTCATCATTATGAGGAATATTTTTTGTTAGAGGCAAAGAGAGAAAGTGTAAGATGCATGAATTTGGGAGAAGATTGAAACTTCTTCCACAAGAAAAGGAAGTTACAGATCAACAGGAGATGTAGATGCCATGTGTCAACTATAGATTATTTTTAGGGCTTCCTTTTCTTCTTCTTATTCTCTTTCTTTCTCATTTTGTAAGGGTTTTGAAACTTTTGGTTTAGGGGAAGGAAACAGAGAATGTTTAGCTAGGAATTAATGGTTATACTTATAGTAAATGAATCTATAGAATTTTGTAACAGTTTCAATTAGTTTGAGAAAATTGATTAAATATTGCAGAATTTATCTCCATTTTGTGTTCTCATATAACATATGGAATAAATATATCAAAGGTATATTGATTTGTCATTGAAATCTTTGTAGTTGTGTGATCTATGTATGAGTTTCTCCAAGTTAAGAATTAAATTATGTATGTAAGATATTATGGGTTTGGGGGAATAAAATGGAGCTTTAAAGTATGATTATGCGATAATATGAGAGGTTGCAATTAATATAAGGCATTAATTGTTAAAGGGTCACTAATTTGATATAAGTTGTTGTTTAAGTTTACATTCATTAGATTATATTTTACTCCATGCCTTAGGATTAGACACTGATCTGTGATAGTGCCTAGATCATTTTCAGAAACAATCAGATCATATTAAATCTTTGTTACTTTGGTCCTTTATCTTTCATGTTTAAGTATCTTTGTTCTACATATCTTCATGATGTTTGAAAGAGTGTAGAGGCTGAATTTGAAAGAATTTTCTATATTAACCCTCTATGTGTTTGAGATGAAGATATCTAAGTTATGTGTTCTCAGTTCAATGTTCAATGCAAATGAGATTACATGCTTGAACTAGGTAGAATATAAAATACCCATCACTCATATACCTGAGAACTATCCGCTTTCATAGATCTATTATTTGTTGTTTGGCACAAGCTTCTCATATGCTTGGAACTACAATTAGGAACACTCTCCTAAGTCCTGTGTAGCTCAAAGTGCAGAATGCTTTCAAAGTCTTGTTTGTTGTCTTTTCTTGTCTTCAACCTATTCATAGTGCAGATTCCTTGTCCTAGATATTGAATCCCCTAGTTTAAGGTATTGTGTTTCTCCTTAGGGTTGAAGGCTGCAAGAAAAAAAACCAACAGACTTGAGAAATTATGATAGAAGATCACCTTTCCTTATATAAGTCAAAGGAAATGAATGAGTGGTTCATAAGTTGTAGAAGTTCCAGATTTGCAAATTGATTTGTAGCAGCCCCAAATTCAAAATACTATAAAGTGACTCTACTAGAAGAACTTAGAGAATTTATTTTCATTGATGAAGATGTCCTTGCTTCAAAGGTTTTCCTATTTTTGAAAAGGTGGCGACTCTACTCTAAAATTTATGCACAGGAAGGGTTGTTGTTTATTATTGTAACCTAAAATTTCTCTATTCAAAGTTGCAACAACTGGACATTTGAAGGTACATGATTCTCTACATATTTTCATTTGCCAAACCTGTCATATTGAATACAATTTTTGTTCCATTTAAATAATTTTTCTAATTGTTCACAAATTTTCTTGTATCGATGGTTAGAATGAATTTGTATATCCTAGGGATTTCTATCTATTTCTATTGTCATATGTTTCAAGCCTAGGTTACTTTCATATTGTCATGGTTATAATTATGCACAATTAAGTTAAACCCATATTTGCATACATCTATGGATTACCAAAGGGAAATAACCATGCCATTAGATACCTTAATGCATATTGTCAAGAAGCTTCAGGAGTCTAATAATCCTCAAAAAGTTGACACCACAAAGTATAGGAACCCAAGTGTGAACAAGCCTAGGTTTAGCTTGGAATGGAAGGTTGTGTTTGAGAAGAAAGTTAAAGATAACAAAATGCACTCGATAGCTATAGAAAATCAGTTAAGAGATAATCATACTAGGTCTACAAGCCAAATTGTTGCACCTTTTGTCAATTATTTTGATCCATTGTATGACCAACTAGACTTGTCATGGGTTGCTTACAAGTTTAAAAGTATGCCAGGTCGAGTCTATAAGCAGATGCCTGGATTTGATGGATACAATGTATGTGAAGGAGATGCACATGTCTAAATTTTTTATAGCTTCATGGTGAAACATTCATTTGGAGATCAGGATATGTGGATGACAATTTTTGTTAGATCTCCTGAAGCTAAAGCTAGGGACTGGTACTTAAGTTTTCCTAAGAAATCATTTCCTTGTTGGGATGAACTAATGGATGTTTATAAAAAATAATTTCCAAAAGAGCCTTTTGACCTTCTCACAAGGTTAAAGCAACTTAAGGGGTATGTGTAGGATCATGATGGGCCAAAAAATGGTGATATGTAAGTGATATGATGGCCCATGTGGCTGACGAATTTATTTTACCCAGAATTGATGAAATGAAAAAGGTTTTTAAAGGAGATTCTCAACTTTCCACTAATATAAATTATGCTTTACTTCGAATTTAATAAATAATTATTATTCGTTTTCTATTTGAATTACGACTAAAGTCTCGATTGATAGGCTGATTGAAAAACATCTATAGCTTTCAAATGGTATAACATTTTTTGAATCGGAAACATGCATCACATTATATGCTTCACATACTATAGGATTAAAAATAAATAAAAAATCATGAATTTTTAACCAAGTTAAGGTAGTAAGACATATGAGTTTTTATATTTTTTAAAATTTATAAAAAAATCATAATTAATTATTTACTTCGAAAAAAATTACAAAAAAATATGCATCACATCGAGACATGAGTCCTCTACTTATATCTAAAATATTATAAAAAAATATTATTGTTTTATTGTGGTTAGGGAGGTCAGACAGACACCTACTTCTTATTTTTTCCCTGAAATTTCAGTACTACTGCATTGAAATTTCAAATTTTCACCAAATATATTTAAAAAAAAAAAAAACCTAGTAGTTTAGAAACTACATTCAATTTTCTATAGATTCTATTGTTATATATTTTTTAAATTATATAGATAACTTATTCAAATTTTTGTGTCAAGTTGTCTAACTCTGATTTTTTGAATTTTCATCACCACTTAAGGGCTTGATTTTTCAATGATGATCCTGCAAATACCTTAAGAAACAAGATGAAGAGTCGAGCACTACTTTCAGTCATAGGTTTGCTATTGCTCTTTCATTAATCCCTAAAAAATTTTAGACCTATTACTTTAGATTGCATTCATATGTATTTTGAAGCTTTTGAGGAGGGATCTAGTGCATTGTTAAAGGATTTTAGAATATTGAGTATGCATATGGCTTACACATGTTTAGATAATATGGAAAAAATGAGGAATGAATATGTGCAAGATCTGTTGTCTACAATTATGGATAAACATGTTAATGAAATCAAAATTTGTGGAAAATTAAATGATCGGATGTTTTCAGTTTCAAATACAGACAAGTGCATGCTTGAGAAGGAAAAATTTAAGATTGATGCCATGTCTACCATTAATGATCATGATAGTGAAAATGTTTGTGTCTATCCTCAAGAGGATGTAAATGACCAACTAAATGATGACACCCAGTCCAATGTTGAAATGCAAAAAGATGTGGATTGTTGTTATGACACCCAGTCCATTGATTTTTTAGATTTTGATGATGGTGACATCATAGTATATCCTAATTTACAACTTGGTAATGCATGTAGTTCTAGTGGAAGTCAAGAAGAGGAAGTGGTTGAAAGAATGGATCAAGACAGTGACCTATTAAGCAGAGAACAAATTTCAAATCTGTTGACCACTGAATATTAGAAATATGCACATGTGAGTAACCCTCAATTGTTGTGTATTGCCCATACTAATTTTGACAGTGATGATAATCTTCACTATGCAAGATATGATGCATGGGTATCTAATCTTCCTTCCAGTTATGAACTAGTTGGTCAATATGATGATGATGTGGATAAAGACAAGCAACCATTTGATTGTAATGATGTATTGCATGATGAGCGTGAAAGTGTGCAGGTTGATGCAAGTTCATAAACTTATTTTGATGAGTTAGCAACAATAGATAACCATGAGGCTTGTGTATCTAATAAGCAAAGTTTTGATAATTTTAATGTAGATTTGCACAAGTGTTTGTTCCAAGACTTAGGTGAGCTTGGTTATGAGTCATTTCATGTGGATGAGGAGAATTTTTTCAAAGAGAATTCAGATTATCATTGTGTAATTCCCCACCAAGCAACCCTAGAGGAAGTTGCAATTAACTACTTAAACGAAATAATTTTTTTTTTTTAAGGATAATTAATAAGTAAGTTAAATAACTAATGCCAACAACCTCTAAGGTTACGAGACAAAGGCTATATAGAACCTCAACAAAACACAAATAAAACTATGACAATTATTTAATCATTAAATTAACACATACATTCCAAGAAGGTGAAACAACAACAAACATAAGATAAGACTTTCGGTTTCATTAATCCATTTAAAAAAAAACCATAAGATTACAATCTCTCATTCCCCAAATGAGGCAAGTCTAGCAATATAAGGTTACAATTACAAATTCCACCTCGATAACAAGAGGGGTAATGCTAACATGAATAATGGAAAGGATAACAAGAAAGGACTACAATAGAAACAACCACGAGCTCTCCAACTAGAAGTCTCATCCACACGAACATGAAGGAAGAGCCCAATAGTTAAGGTGCACGCCACCCAACCAAGTGGAACCCAAAGGTCCACCCCCCGTGCTAGGAGATAGTAACCAGAATCCCTAGACAAGCACGTCTACCTCAAGACATAGGCTAACATAATCAACATGGATGAGTATAACAAGGTCAATAACAAAACGTTACATTGCTTCCAGAATTAAAGTAATCAACTACATCACTGATGCGAACATATTGTCAACCTACAAGAAGTGTCATCACATTGTTTCATAGGTTATCCTGGTAAGTCTTCCTAGGCCCCGACCCCCAAACTGGGTTATCCTGTTAACCTCTAACGACTCCTGGCCCCTCATGTAAACCAATGCGGAATCAATTACCTTTCATAATGACAAGGTAACGATCTTGCCATTCTAGGCCTTCTTGTCTGAACCTAAGTCTTTACAAGCCCTTGCATGCATGAGCGAGGCATAATTATCTTATTAAGTGTTTGGTGCTCCCAATAGATTAATTTAGTTATCAATGCATTAACTAACTTGTAATGAGTTATCCTAGTACCACTTCATGTGCTGGCCCTCATTACAAGCCACTCCCCTATGACGACATGTGGAACAACTCCACAATCCCAAGGATACTCAATATGACACACAACAAAGGTGTTCCAACCCCACCCACTCTAGGAGGTATAACACAGAACAAGGTCACTCCTTACAAGGAGCCATGGATCCCATAATCCGCACTAATATCATAACACAATACATCCCCGTTCATGGAAACTGAGTAATGATTGACAACATACAACACACTTCCGAAGGGTAAAAAATAGGTTGACAACCTGACACAACAACCCATCATAAGAATGGACCCTATCTGGAAGACTTACAAGTACCATGCCCACATATCCCAATGACGACACAGACAGGTCAATAATCAAGGTAAACATGCAATCCTACTTTGGGTTCACTAAACCCATTTCCTCATTAATATCCAGTAATTGGCCACATTTAATAAATCAGGAAAGGAATAAAATTCAACTCCAATGTTTTAGTTTAACTATTGTTCAATGATATCAGGAATTGTTTAATATCTATGTTTCAAGAATAAATGTTTAGAAGATTAAAAAGGGTCTATGGCAAAATCATTTGTTAAAATAATCATGTCATCATTACATTTCATGGCAAATCATGCTCAACATATCAAAATGTCTTTGATTTAATATTGATATATTTTTAAAAACATACCATAGGAAACTAACAATAAAGCTGCACAATCAGTTTCCCAAGAAAATAATAGTCCCTTGCAAAAGCAGTTAAAGACTATTTAATTAATTAGTTAATCAATTATTTGATTCCCACCTTAACCCAAAATAACCAAAATTATATTATCCTAAGACATATTATTATTATTATAATATTATAAATATTAATTATATGAAAATATAATTATTAATATTATAATATTATAACTAATAATAAAATATTATATTATATTAATATTTTAATAACATATATATTATAATATTAAATATTAATATTTAATATTAAAAATATTTTAATACATACATATTATTAATATTAATATAATAAATATTAATAATAAGAAAAAAAATGAAATTTTAAAAACAAAAAAAACAAAATAACCTAAGTTTATTGGCACGGGCCTCCCCTGGCCATGCATCCTTGGGCAGCTGTGTTTACACACAGCTAACCCCATTAATGGGGCGACTGTGCGTAAACACAGTCGTCCAAATGGGCGGCTGGCGGTAGCGGCGGAAAGGGTGGGGAGTAGGTGCGCACAGGGCACGGCTCCCCTCACCTGCCTCCCATGGGGGTGCAGTGGGGGTCGAACCCCCTGCGTCTCCCCTCTAGTTTTTTTTCATTTTATTATATTTTATTTTTTTAAATTTTCTTGTGTAAAACAAATTTTGAGTTTTCCAAAAAAAACCAGACCTAGTTTCTCAAAGAAAATTTCATGTTATTTATTTATTTTTATTTTTTTGTGTATTTTTTTTTTTGAGAAAAAAGATAAAAAAGCCAGACCTCTCTTTCTTTTAAAATAAAGTTTTATTTTCACAATAAATCATATGAAAAATAAACCATATGAAAATAGAGGTATAACCTCACCCAAATAAATTAGCAATATATATATATATATATATATATTTTCAACACCCATTTGCAAAGTTAAATTGAGAGGAATAACAAATTTTATTCTAAAGACTATTTAAATCTCAAACAGAAAAACTCCATTGATTTCTTGGAGATATTATTACTATTTTTTATTTTGATGATATTTCTCACTATAATTCAATTTCCTATATGGGTTTTCTCCTTCCAATTCACAATCAGATTATTGAAAACAATATGCAACCAGGTTTTCAAACATCCACACATTTAAAATTTAAATTGCCAAAATCAATAAAACAAAAGACAAGAACCTAATAAAACTTGAGTTTGTAGAAGACCACATGATGCTCAACATTTCCTCTTGCTTCCAAATCCAATTCCTCAAAATTTTGCCATTCCAATCCAAAAACCCACAAATTTGCCCAATATACCTCTCACAAATTTCAAATTTTCATGCAAAAACTCAAGATCCAAAAATTGAGAAGCCAATTCAAACCATAAGGATTATACCCTAAAAAAATCAACAACCCTCATAAATTCAAAATGGAAAATATCTATTTTTTTAATTTTTTGAATTTTCAATTTTTTTTGAATCTTCAACTTTTCAAATTTGACTTTGTAATTCATTTCCCTTGAATTTTCAATTTTGCCCAAATATGCATAAAATTCCTAGAATGAGAAATTTAACTATTACAACATTACAAATTTAATCAATTAATAACATGAATTTAATCCACTATTAAATTATTTATTAATTTAGATTAAATTAATAATACAATAAATTACATTTCAACATAATCAAACAAGGTAATTGCCAATTTAACTATTAGAGCATATATTTTATCATTTTCCTAACTTGCACATAAAACTTGAAATTTAAAGCCAGAAGACCCAAATAAGACAACTCAACCCGACTAACACCAGATGACTCACTAGGACTAGGGTGACAACCTGACACAGAATCCTAGCTACTATCTCCCAATCGATTGTAGTTGGGCAATGGACATGCTCAAACCTGTGAAACCAGGTGGAGTCGTTGTCCTATACCTGTCAACCTACAGCAAAGAGCGTATCCATATATATAAACATGTGATAATTAAAATACATCGTGAAGAGGAGATCATGGAATCGCAGGGCGCTCGGAAGCGAGTGATCCAATACCGTCTTCTTCAGCAATACAATCATTCTAACTGATGCATCTAGCATATCAACAAAATCAAAGCATAAAATATCATAAACTAAATAACCACTTATGCTAACTCCATACATGCCATAGTAATTCACATCAAAAGGTAGGATCATCAAGTCAAAATACATCACTATAACATAGAGATAAACTATAACCAAGTATAATGTCAGAGTACACCACAATACTAAAGCATAAAATAGGAATCAATAATGTTCATACAAAAGACAAAACGGAGGGGTATTACATCCTCCCCCCCTAGGGTCAGGCTTACTCCTGGAAGCCTGCAAACAAATAGGGATAAAGCACCCTCATTCTAGCTACATCTTCCCATGTGGATGACATGTCATCCGTAGGATCCCACTGAACCCTAACCTGATCAATACCTTTCCCTCAAAGGGTGAGAGTTCTGCGCTCGATGATGGCCATGAGCTCTAAAGCCAGCTGCCCATCCTCTACCTGCAATGCGTTCCAATCAAGGACCTGATAAATGTCAGGATGGTATGGTCAAAGAACTGAAACATGAAACACATCGTGTATGCGCTAGAGACTGGGTGGTAAAGCAAGAAGGTAAGCAACAGGACCGATCTTCTCGAGTATCTTGAAAGGTCTGACAAAGCAAGGTGCTAACTTAGAGCCCTTTCCATAACAAATGGAACTCTTTCGTGGGCACACCCGTAAGAAGACTCTATCGCCTACAACAAACTGATGATCCACTCTATGCGAATCTACATACTTCTTCTGCCTATCCTGCGCTACCACCAAGTGCTCTCTAATCTTATCCACCTGCTGCTCCATATCCTGCAACATCTCAGGACCCAACACTATCCTGTCCTACAGTCGATCCCAACTCAAAGGGGTACGACACGGTCTCCCATACAATGCCTGGAAAGGAGGCATACCAATAGAACTTTGGAAACCGTTATTATAGGAAAACTCTACCAAATAGAGATAAACTTCCCATCATGTCTGTTGGTCCATCACATACATGCATAACATATCCTCAAGGATCTGATTAACCCTCTCGGTCTGTCCATCTATCTCAGGGTGATAAGCTGAACTCAAGTTCAACTGTGTCCCCATCGCATGTTGCAATGATGTCCAAAGAGCTGAAGTAAACATTGGATCCTTGTCAGAGATAATCCAGCACGGAATGGTATGTAACCTCACAATATCCTCCATGAATAGTCTAGCTACAGACGATGCGGTGTAGGATGAGCGCATAGGTGAGAAGTGTGCCACCTTCGTCAACCTATCAAGTGTCACCATTATTGCATCATGCCGTCTCAAAGAGTTGGGTAAACCAACAATGAAATCCAATGAGATGATATCCCACTTCCACTCTAGTACTAAATGCGGTTGCAGGAGCCTTGTTGGATGTTGGTGCTCAGCCTTAACTCGCTGGCACTCTAGACATTATGACAAAAAATCCACAATATCTCACTTCATCCCTGGCCAAAAGTACAACTATCACAAATCTGCATGCATCTTTTTCACCCCAGGATGGGCTGAATAAGGTGCACGATGTGCTTCAGTCATGACCAAGGTACAAAGACCATCAGAAGGAGGAATGTATATGCATCCTGTGTGTCTCAATAGCTCATCTGAATCCAGAGTATAACCTAAATGTCTACCCTCAAGAGGTCTACCCGCCTCTATCACTGTCTTGACCTCCTGGTACAAACTATCTATGAGAAGGGCAAAAAGAATTCGACTTCGTAGATCTACAACCAAAATCAACTCGGATATCTCATGTCTCCATCGAATGAGTGCATCTGCTACAACATTCTCCTTGCCATAGATGTACTTCACCTCAAAGTCATACTCGCAGAGGAACTCCATCCAATGCCTTTGCCTAGCATTAAGGTTGGGCTGCGTGAAGATATACTACAGACTCCTGTGATCACTATGCAGCTCAAACCTATGACCAAGAAGGAAATGTCTCCATCTTCTCAATGCATGCACAACTGCCGCTAACTCAAGATCATGGGTGGGATAGTTCAATACATGATCCTTGAGTTTTCGTGACTCATATGCAATGACTCGACCATCCTCCATCAACAATGCACCAAGACCCTCCAAGGATGCATATGTGCAAACCATAAAGTCCCCAATCAGGTCTGGTATCACAAGTATCGGTGCGCTAGTCAACATCTCCTTAAGGCTCTGAAACGTTACCTCGCACTTCTCTGACCACTCAAACCTCTTCCCTTTCCTCTGAAGGGTAGTGATAGGATAACCTATCCTCGAGAAACCCTGCACAAAGCGTCTGTAATAGCCTGTTAGCCCCATAAAGGTACGTATCTCTGCCACATTCATGGGCGTAGGCCAATCTAAGATCGCTTGGATCTTCACTGGATCAACTGAAATACCCTTCCCTGAGATGACATGCCCAAGGTACTATACCTCAGATTTGAAGAACTCACACTTCGACAGGTTGGCAAACAACTGATTATCTCACAAGCACTGTAATACCTGCTGTAAATGTTCCTCATGCTCTACCATAGTCCTGGAATAAATCAGAATGTCATCAAGGAACACAAGGACAAACCTGTCAAGGTATGTACGAAATACACCGTTCATCAGACTCATGAACACAGAAGGTGCATTCATCAACCCAAATGGTACTATTGTGAACTCGTAGTAACCATACCGCGTTCGAAATGTTGTCTTATGAATATCAGAGTCAAAGATCCAAAGCTGATGATATCCAGACTTAAGATCAATCTTTGAAAAGATGGTGGCACCCTTGACCTGATCAAAGAGATCATCGATCCTAGGGAGCAGATATCAGTTCCTGATGGTCACTTTGTTCAACTATCGGTAATCAATACATAACCAAAGTGAACCATCCTTCTTCTTCACAAAGATGATTGGCGCTCCCCAAGGTGAAACACTAGGGCAAATGAAGACCTTCTCTAACAACTCCTCAAGCTGTAAACGAAGTTCTTTTAGCTCCTAGGTAGTCATACAATAGGGAGCTCAGGAGAAGGGTTGAGAACTAGGTATAAGGTCAATCTTGAAGTCAATATCCCTTTGAGGTGGCATCCCTAGAATCTCGTCTGGGAAGACATCAGAGTACTCCTGAAGGATGGGGTGATTATCAAGAGTGACTTTCTCTTCTCCACTACATAGATCCAAGTCATCCACTATAATAGCAAACAACTGGCAACCCTGACGTACACACCTTCTCAACTACATAGCTAAGATGACCCTCAAAGAAATCGGCCTCAGGACTCCCACAATCTCTATCTCTCTACCAGATGCATTAATGCATCGAATCAACTTGCGTCGACAATCCAAGACCGCACTATGTGCCTCCAACCAATCCATCCCAATGACGATGTCGTAAGAACCCAAGGGAATAACATGAAGGTCCAACATAGTCTAGAGAGGTCCAATCTCCAATCTACATCCTGGCACAAGGGAATGTGATGCGACTTTTGCACCTGAAGCTAGCTCTACCTGCCACCTATTGCCTTGCCTTACTGCACTCAGTCTACATCGCGACACAACTAATGAAGAAATGAAGGAGTCTGTAGCTCCTAAATCAAATAAAATGGTAACTGGGGTACCCGACAACATACTATAAGTCTCAATGACTGTGCCCTGATGCTCGGCCTGGTAGTTGTCAACTGCTGCAAAAACTCGATGCCCTCTACCAGCATCACCAACTATCTATTCAGATGCTGCTGGTCCCTGTGAAAACCCTATTGTGCCCTTATTGGGACAACCTCTAGCCATGTGACCTTGCTAACCACATGCAAAACACTCAATGCCTCTACCAAAACCTTTACCTCCAGATGGCGCACTAGACTACTATACACTACCCCTGAAAGTAGACTGCGAACTCTATGTTGGCTGCTCATAGTTGGAGCATTTCTCACACCTCCAATTCATGTCTCCATGTCTCTGTTAGAAACCCTTAAGTTTCCCTTGTGATGCCTGCTGCTGCTATTGACCACCTTGAGATGGCCCCTACTAAGACTTAGGAGGTAAACCTCCCTGAGACTCTCCTCCTCTGACACTAGAACCTGCCACTGCACTACTTCCAACTGGAGCACTCATGTGCCCTCCAAAAGCCATACTCAAATTCTCCTCAACCAGGCGTGCTTTCTCCACTTCCACTTCCATGGTCTTGGGTTTGAAAACCCTCACACCACCGTTGAGATGGGCATTCAAGCCCCTGACAAAATGGTGAACTAACATGCTCTCGTCATTGTCAATCTGGCATACTGTTTGAGCTCATAAAAATGACACTCATACTGCTCAACAGATAGTGCTAACTGATGCAAGGCATGGAACTCATCCCCTCGGTGTTGATGCCAATGCTCAGATAAAAATATAGCTCTGAATCTCTCTACAAAGATCTCCCATGATATAGTGTGAATATCAATATGGAGCTTCTGCTCCTCTAATCTCCACCAAGTGGAGGCAAATCCTCTCACCTGCATAATGGCATACCGAGCTCTGGTGTTGCTACCATATGGATGCATAGCGAAACACCTATCCAAGTCAATGAGACAAGTCTCAGCCTCTAAGCCAGTACCAGATCCATCGTATAAAGGAGGGTGCCCCCTGAGCAAGTCCCTCATATGACCCTCAGACTGGGGTGGAGTTTCCCTCACCACAGGATTGACCTGAACCTCAACCTGTCTCGGTCCAAGGAGTGCCAAAGCCTCCTCTAGTTCCCTACGCGCTGCCTCAATCCCTGCTGGATCCTGCTGCAAATTACCAACCCCAAGTACATTCTGCGATGCGTGTTGTTCGTCCTGATCAGGAATAAGAGAAACTAAAGGAGGAGAGTCATGCTGACTCTCAACACGGCCACGAAAACACCCTCTACCTCTTTTGCGTTTGGGTGGCATAATCCTACACAAACACTTCAAGGTATTAGGCAAGGTACACAACTCAACACTTAAACAACTAAAGCTTAATTGTTCCATCATAATTCTAGAGTACCCAGTGTTTAAACCTAGGCTCTGATACCATGTGTAACGCCCCACCACGCAACCCTAGAGGAAGTTGCAATTAACTACTTAAACGGAATAATTTTTTTTTAAAGGATAATTAATAAGTAAGTTAATTAACTAATGCCAACAACCTCTAAGGTTATGAGACAAAGGTTATATAGAATATCAACAAAACATGAATAAAACTATGACAATTATTTAATCATTAAATTAACACATACATTCCAAGAAGGTGAAACAACAACAAACATACGATAAGACTTTCGGTTTCATTAATCCATTTTAAAAAAAACCATAAGATTACAATCTCTCGTTCCCCGAATGAGGCAAGTCTAACAATATAAGGTTACAATTACAAATTCCACCTCGATAACAAGAGGGGTAATGATAACATGAATAATGGAAACAATAACAAGAAAGGACTGCAATAGAAACAACCACGAGCTCTCCAACTAGAAGTCTCATCCACACGAACATGAAGGAACAGCCCAATGGTTAAGGTGCACGCCACCCAACCAAGTGGAACCCAAAGGTCCACCCCCTGTGCTAGGAGATAGTAACCAGAATCCCTAGACAAGCACATCTACCTCAAGACATAGGCTAACATAATCAACACGGATGAGGACAACAAGGTCACTAACAAAAGGTTACATTTCTTCCAAAATTAAAACAAACAACTGCATCACTGATGCAAACATACTGTCGACCTAGGAGAAGTGTCATCACATTGTTTCATAGGTTATCCTGGTAAGTCTTCCTAGGCCCCGACCCCCAAACTCGGTTATCCTGGTAACCTCTAATGACTCCCGACCCCTCATGTAAACCAATGTGGAATCAATTACCTTTCATAATGACAAGATAATGATCTTGCCATTCTAGGCCTTCTCGTCTAAACCCAAGTCTTTAAAAGCCCTTGAATGCATGAGCGAGGCATAAGTATCTTATTAAGTGTTTGGTGCTCCCAACAGATTAATTTAGTTATCAATGGATTAACTAACTTGTAATGAGTTATCCTGGCACCACTTCATGTGTCAGCCCTCTTTACAAGCCACTCCCCTATGACGACATGTGGAACAACTCCACAATCCCAAGGATACTCAATACGACACACAACAAAGGTGTTCCAACCCCGCCCACCCTAGAAGGTATAACATAGAACAAGGTCACTCCTTAGAAGGAGTCACGGATCCCATAATCTACACTAATATCATAACACAATACATCCCCGTTCGTGGAAACCGGGTAATGATTGACAACATACAACACGCTTCCCAAGGGTACAAAATAGGTTGACAACTTGACACGACAACCCATCATAAGAATGGACCCTATCTGGAAGACTTGCAAGTACCATGCCCACATATCCCAATGACGACACTGACAGGTCAATAATCAAGGCAAACATGCAATCCTACTTTGGGTTCACTAAACCCATTTCCTCATTAATATCTAGTAATTTGCCGCATTTAATAAATCAAGAAAGGAATAAAATTCAACTCCAATGTTTCATTTTAACTATTGTTCAATGATATTAGGAATTGTTTAATATCTACGTTTCAAGAATAAAGGTTTAGAAGATTAAAAAGGGTCTATGGCAAAATCATTTATTAACTAATCATGTCATCATTATATTTCCTGGGAAATCATGCTCAACATATCAAAATGTCATTGATTTAATATTCATATTTTAAAAAAAACACGCCATAGGAAAATAACAGTAAATTTGCACAATGAGTTCCCCAAGAAAATAATACTCCCTTGCAAAAGCAATTAAAGACTATTTAATTAATTATTTAATCAATTATTTGATTCCCACCTTAACCCAAAATAACCAACATTATATTATCCCAAGACATATTATTATTATAATATTATAATATTATAACTAATAATAAAATATTATATTATATTAATATTTTAATAACATATATATATATACATATATATTATAATATTAAATATTAATCTTTAATATTAAATATATAATAATACATACATATTATTAATATTAATATAATAAATATTAATAATAAGAAAACAAATGAAATTTATAAAAATAAATTTTAAAAACAAAAAAAACAAAATAACCTAAGTTTATGGGCACGCGCCTCCCCTGGCCGCGCCTCCTTGGGTGGCTATGTTTACACACAACCGACCCCATTAATGGGGTGACTATGTGTAAACACAGTCGTCCAAATGGGTGGTTGGCGGCAGCGGCGGAAAGGGTGGGGAGTGGGTGCGCGTGCGCCTCCCCTCATCCGCCTCCCATGGGGGCGTGGTGGGGGTCGAGCCCCCTGCGTCTCCCCTCTGGTTTTTTTTCATTTTATTTATATATTTTTTAAAAAAAATTTCCTGTGTAAAACAAATTTCAAGTTTCCCAAAAAAAACTAGACCTAGTTTCTCAAAGAAAAATTTTATTTTTATTTTATTTTTCTGTGTTTTTTTTTTTTGAGAAAAAGATTAAAAAACTAGACCTCTCTTTCTTTTAAAATAAAGTTTTATTTTCACAATAAATCATATGAAAAATAAACCATATGAAAATAAAGGTATAACCTCACCCAAATAAATTAGCAATTTATATATATATATTTTTTCAACACCCATTTGCAAAGTTAAATTGAGAGGAATAATAAATTTTATTCTAAAGACTATTTAAATCTCAAATAGAAAAACTCCATTGATTTCTTGGAGATATTATTATTATTATTTTTTTTGATGATATTTCTCACTATAATTCAATTTCCTATATGGGTTTTCTACTTCCAATTCACAATCAGATTATTGAAAACAATATGCAACCAGGTTTTCAAACATCCACACATTTAAAATTTAAATTGCCAAAATCAATAAGAAAAAAGACAAGAACTTGATAAAACTTGAGTTTGAAGAAGACTAGATGATGCTCAACCTTTCCTCTTGCTTACAAATCCAATTCCTCAAAATTTTGCCACTCTAATCCAAAAACCCACAAATTTGCCCAATTTACCTCTCACAAATTTCAAATTTTCATGCAAAAACTCAAGATCCAAAAATTGAGAAGCCAATTCAAACCATAAGGATTTACCCTAAAACACTCAACAACCCTCATAAATTCAAAATGGAAAATATCTATTTTTTGAATTTTTTGAATTTTCAATTTTTTTTGAATTTTCAACTTTTCAAATTTGACTTTGCAATTCATTTCCCTTTAATTTTCAATTTTTCCCAAATATGCAGAAAATTCTCAGAATGAGAAATTTAACTATTACAACATTACAAATTTAATCATTTAATAACATAAATTTAATCCACTATTAAACTATCTATTAATTTAGATTAAATTAACAATACAATAAATTACATTGCAACATAATCAAACAAGGTAATTGCCAATTTAACTATTAGAGCATATATTTTATCATTTTCCTAACTTGCACATAAAACTTGAAATTTAAAGCCAGAAGACCCAAATAAGACAACTCAACCCGACTAACACGAGATGACTCACTAGGACTAGGGTGACAACCGGACACAAAATCCTAGCTACTATCTCCCAATCGATTGTCGTTGGACAATGCACACGCTCAAACCCATGAAACCAGGTGGAGTTGTTGTCCTGTACCTATCAACTTGTAGCAAAGAGCATATTTATATATATAAACATGTCATAATTAAAATACACCGTGAAGAGGAGATCACGAAATCACAGGGCGCTCATAAGCGAGTGATGCGATACCGTCCTCTTCACCAATACAATCATTCTAACTGACACTTCTAACATATCAACAAAATCAAAGCATAAAACATCATAAACTAAATAACCACTTATGCTAATTCCATACATGCCATAATAATTCACATCAAAAGGTAGGATCATCAAGTCAAAATACATCACGATAACATAGAGATAAACTATAACCAAGTACAATGTCAGAGTACACCACAATACTAAAGCATAAAATAGGAACCAATAATGTTCGTACAAAAGACAAAACGAAGGGGTATTACACTTTGTGAATTGGAATTGCTCACTTTTGAACATGCTTTGGATGCTAAAGATGCCGATATGTTATGTTTAGAAGATATCAAAGTGAGAAAGGTTGAGGATAGGTTAGAGATTCTTGATGATTCTCTTTGGGGCACAAAAATAGTGTGTGTCAATGTATGAGTGTATCTATCTACATACACTCAAAGATAGTTTGCATGATGTACATAATCTTTTGATCAATTCTTATAGCTATTTCACCTTTGACATGCAAACTTACAATCAGATTGAACCTGATGGTACTAGTCATGTGGCAGAATATGAGTGCTATTATTTTCAGCTGGATGAAGTTTTAATAAAGTGTGGCAATGTGCAAAAAATTGAAGAAGGTTGTTTTCAGCCTAAATTTTTTTTAAATGATAAATATTATAAGTTGTTGCCATATGAAAATCAATATTTTAAGGGTATGCCTAATTTTCAAATGCTTGGTATCTCTAAATTTGTTGATAATTTTGGATATAATGGGTTGTTGGGAGATTCCAACATGTTTAATCAGGTAGATTGCAGTGGCATTTTTAGATTGGTTTTAGTAAAGTGTGGTGAGAAATTTTTCTATGACAGAGGCAAGAAGAGGCCTACAATTTTTTGTGGCCTTGGGCAATCGAATATGGTTTGACTTGTCAAACAAGAGCAGTAGGGGGAAGAAATGATCTTTTGACTCTGTCACACAATGAAGTGGGCACCTGGTCTACTTCTTCAGAGGATCTAAATTATTTCTATACCCACAAGGGGCATACATCTCCAGTCCGATCCACTATTGGTACCTTCAAATTTTACAAATTTGAAGTGCCCATATTGAAAATTTTTCCTTTGCACACTCAAGAGTACCCCTAAAAAATTTGTCCAAGTGACCTACTTTTGAGGGTCACCATTTGTAACTAGATGATTTTCATGTCAAAAATATTGTTGTTCTCCATTCTCCCAACATTAATGTACTCTTAGGTCTGATTTCAAAGCCTCATTGTCAGATTTTCTATTTTTACCAGGCCAAAAGCAAATGCAGTTTGCCCTATTTTCACACTTTCATTTTAAAAACCTTTCAAGGTGGTCACCTTTGACCGTCAATATCTTTTGAATAATGATGATTCAAGGAAAGACCTCTTTTTCACATACTCAATGTACCCAATTTACCTAGTGTGTCTAGTGGCAATTCTCTAAGAGATGATTTGATATATTTTTAAAATGGCAACTTGGTGAGCTTTCATTGGTTTTAAAAAAGAATAATGGAAAAAAAGTCTGAGTAAACCACTTTGATGATGAATATCTTTCACCTTGTGACTTCTTTTTCCAAGATGATTATCTAACTTCATTACTGGGTCGAATGTCTACATGTTTTCTCAGTTTCAAGGTCTCACTATAAGTTCTGGTGGGTTATTTAATCGTTTTCTAATCTTGATAGGGCCAAAAATGGTGTTCCATAAAGTGTCAAATTTTGAAATCTAAGGATAACCAATTTATTTTGTTATCTTAAAACATCTCCAAATCAATTATTGTCAAAATTTGAGATCATATGATGGATTATTTTAATGCATATCAGTTGCAACAAAGGCATCTGAGAGGCCAGTTTATAAAGGAGGCACCTGAAATATTTTGGCAATGCATGTTTTGTGGAAATGTTTTTTCTCTAAATAAATCATAGAGTCCGTACATAAATTTTCATAGCTCTAGGTATTCCAGTTTTCCCATAGTGAATTTCTCCTATTTGGGAAGCAACCAAAAATTAAAAAATTCTTATTCTCTAATGTTTTGGTGTAATATATTTAAAACATTTTATATTTTTTAAATATTAAGAAAGTGATATTTCAAAAAAAAAGAGGGAAATTAGGGCATGTTTGACTATTTGTCAAAGTTTACAAAGTCAAAAATTTAATACAAAGCTTTGCTCGCTTTCCCGTTGAAAGAATTGTTCACGGTTGTGGAGACTCACAAGAGAGCAAGGAGAGGAGAATAAGCTTGTAGAAGGAATTGAGGGGGATTAAAATAGTTTTTTAATGACTTGTTAAAACATTGATGGGAGATAATCAATTTATATGCTATTTCTATTGTTTGTCACTAGCCCATGAAGGCTTTTGCTCATGGCAACAGAGAGTCATGATGGCATGGGGAAATTGGTTAGAGCAGTATTTGGGGAAAATTTTGATCTGTAATTTCTATTGCAGAGAAGGTTGAGATGTTTCCTTCTCCATTAAGGCATTTTGGAGATCTTTTGGGTTGGATTGAAAATGATTTTTGCCTGATGAAAGCTGCAATCACGTTTTTGATCTTCGAGGCATCTTTTGAGGATCTTCTTGAGCTCAAATGTGATGTTTTATGCTTGAAATTCATCCCCTAACCATTCCTCATGATTGGACAGAGTTTTTAAGTGTATTTGTGATGGATTCCAAGTGCCTACAACCATATAAACACCCTTTCATTCAGAAAAAACGACGTAGTATATCACCATTTTTTAGCACTTTGAACTCACAGTAAAAACACATCAAAAATTCCTGTGGATTCTTATTCTGGCACCCGAATCTCATCATACACTGGCTTAGAGTGAAGATGCAAAGCAAGAAACAAGTCTTGCCTACTAGCTCATGAGAGCTAGGGTAAATGTTGGTATAGAGCAGCAGGAAGCGGGAGTTGAGGTTTATAAATTTTAATAAATTCATTTCTAAATATTAATTTTTTTTTATGTTAAAGCTTTAATTAAAAGCCTTGCCTGCTAGCTTGAGCAATTTTTTGTTGCTATCAAAGAAACCAATAGGTGTGCGGGGATTGGGTGAAAGATATGGTGGGCCCAGGTGAATTTTTTTAAAAGTCTCCTCAACTTTTAAATGCTATCGGAGGCGGTGATTGATGTATTTTTTCTTTAATGGAAAAAATTTAATCTCAAGTGAAATATAAAGCATGGGGGAAAATGTCTTACTAAAATAATTCCTTGATCAAGTAAAAAAAATTGTGCTGGTAAATATTTTAAGATGTAATATGCAAAAGTAAAAAGGTGCGAGAGATTATTTTATAAAGTGGATAAAGTATTCACTTTGTAGAATAAAAGTATTTATTTGTTGGAAGTGTATAATGTTACGCAAAATTAGAGGGCAAAATAAATAGAGCTTTCACGAGAGAGTGAAATAAATTTTCAACTTCAGGGCAAAACAATTGTGTGGAGTTTTTTCATAGAGAAGCTGAAAGTTTTTACCACAAGGGTAATTGAAGAGTGATTTTCACCACATGGATAAAATGGAATGAAGAATTTCATGGAGATATTTTTCAGCTGTAAAGATATTTTCAATAGAAAATCATGGATGAGGAATATTTTATGTTAGAGGGCAAGAGAGCAAGTGCAAGATGCATGAATCTGGGAGTAGATTGAAACTTCTTCAGCAAGCAAAGGTAGTTATAGATAAACAGGATCTAAAGATGCCATGTGTTAACTGCATATTCTTTTTAGGGCTTCTTATTATTATTATTGTCTTTCTTTCTCATTTTGTAAGGGTTCTAAAACTTTTGGTTTAGGGGAAGGAAATAAAGAATGCTTAGCTGGGAATTAGGGTTATACTTATAGTAAATGAATGTACAAACTTTTGTAACAGTTTCAACTAGTTTGAGAAAATCAATAAAATATTGCAAAAGTTATCTCCATTTTGTTTTCTCAGATATCATATGGATTAAATATTTAATATATCAATGATATATTGATTTTTCATTGCAATCTTTTTAGTTGTGTGATCTGTGTATGGGTTTCATCAAGTTAAGAATTAAATTCTATATGCAAGTTACTGTGGGTTTAAGGGAATAAAATGGATCTTTAAAGTATGATTATGCAATAATATGAGAGGTTGCAATTCATGTAAGGCATTAATTGATAAAGGGCCACTAATTTGATATAAGTTGTTGTTTAAGTTTGCATTCATGATCTTATATTTGACTCGATGCCTTAGGATTAGGCATTGATCTATGATAGTACCCAAATCATTTTTAGAAGCAATCAAATCATATTAAATCTCTATTACTTTGGTCCTTTTCCTTTCGTGTTTAAATATCTTTGTTATACATATCTTCGGGATGTTTGAAAGAGTGTAGAGGCTGAATTTGAGAGAATTTTGTCTATTAACCCTCTATGTGTTTGAGATGAAGATATCTAAGTTATGTGTTCTCATTTCAATGTTCAATAAAAATGGGATTATGCTTGAACCAGGTAGAATATAAAATACCCATCACTCATATACTTGAGAACTATCTACTTTATAGTTCTATTATTTGTTGTTTGGCACAAGTTTATCATATGCTTGGAACTAAAATTAGGAACAACCTCCTGAGTTCTGTGGACCTCAAAAGGAAAAAGGATTTTATAGCCTTGTTCATTGGATTTTTTGTCTTCAACCTGTTGATAGTGCAGATTCCTTGTCTTAAATATTGAATCCCCTAGTTTAAGGCATTGTGTTTCTCCTTAGGGTTGAAGGCTGCAAGAAAAATAATCAATAGGAGGGATACTATAATTAACTGCTTCTAGACTAGATATCATGCATGTGGTATGTTTGGTTACAAGATTCCAAGCTAATTGAAAGCAATCTCATGAAATACTTATGGTCTATGGTCTATGGTATAAAAAAGATAATAAATTTTCTCTAAATCCCTATAATAATATTGATTGGGTAGGTTGTGTGGATGATTGGAGAAGTACAAGGGGAAGTGCATTTTTTTGGGAGACAAATTGGTCTCATGGTTTAATAGAAAGAAGGATTTAGTGTCTTTTTCCATTACAAAAGCATCATATACTATTGCAAAATCTTGATGCATTCAAGTTCTTCGGATGACGAAAAATCTGAAGGATGTGAAGGTGGTTTATGATTCAAACTCAATCTTATAGTTTGTGATAATAAAATTGCTATTAATGTCTTCGAGATTTTGTTAATAAATTGAATAAAAAAAGACATTTCAGTTCGGTATAACATTATAAGAGAGAAAGTTGTAGAACCTGAAGTTAGAATGGAATATGTGCCTATCAATGATCTGATTGTAGATATATTTAGAAATGAACTTTTAAAGGATACTTTTGAGTATCTCCAACAAAATTTATGGGTTATTTCCTCTCTTTGTTCTAACTAGATGCATCAGTTGGTGCATCTTTCTAGGGGGAAATCCATGTCATAGCCCTTTTCTCCTTGACTAATGAGAGCTACTTTTCAAAGGGAGTTGGTAGAAAGGGAGAGTTCTAAAGAAGATTTGTAGTTGTTGTGTATGTGTAGCTACTTTAATAAGTGTTTCTAGTCTAAGGGGGAGAATATGTTTTGGCTTCAAATAAAGATCTTTTTCACTCTATTCCTAAAGTCAAAAAATGTTTTGCTACTTTGAGTAGAAATGTATGGCCCTTTATCATTAATGTCCAAGGGGGAGAGTGAGCAATGTGTGTTGCCATAAATTCCAAAGGGGGACATTGTTTGTATTTGTTTTCATTGATGTCAACACTTCAGATTTTTTTGGTAGTTGTTATGAATGTTAATAGTGATTGTTGGTTTTCATTGATCTGCCAAAGCTTGAGAAGAAAGATTGTTAGTCCTTGGTATGGATTGTTATATTTAATTTGGGCTAATTTTGATGCATGGATGAGTTTCTAAAGTTCATGTTTTTCATGCCTTATCTAAAGTTTGTTAATGTTCATGGTTGGATGTCACACCTTATCTAAAGAAGAATTGTTGAAGTTCATGGTTTAATGTCATGTCTTATTTGAAGAAGAGTTGCAAAAGTTCATTGTTGGATGTCATCCCTTATCTAAAGAAGAGTTGTGAAAGATAATTTTTGGATGGAATGCCTTATCTAAAGAAGATTTAGTGAATTCCATGATTGATGTCATTCCTAATCAAACAACTATTGAGTATGATTCTTGATACCAAATTTTATTGTTTAATGATATATTAAGATGAGGATTAGATACATGAATGATAGTGGAGAAATTTTGTTGAATTTCTACAATATAAATTATTCTCTCTTCTTCTATTCTTAATAGTGTATGAGTTGTTGAATGTAATTTTTGGTCTCCACAAGTTTCCTATGTGTTTCTGGTTCAGGAAGCTACATTGAAGTCTATCTAGAGAATTCTATACATTCCTCACTGATTAATATATTGTCATGTAGTTTGATATTTAATGTTAATGTTATATGGACGTTGCACTACCATCTTTTCAAGTCACTTGTGATGTTGAGGAGAGTTTTGTGAATTTCAAAAGATTTGTAGTCTTGTTGGTTATCCAAACTAGTCTGACAAATTCTTTGTATTTCTCCACATTGATGTATCCAGTTCTGCAACTTGGTGAATGTCCTTTTAACATTTTTTTAGTGTCTCAATTCTAATCTCATATATTGAAGTGTTTTTCAAGTTGATATGTTAATGTTTTAGGGTTTGTCTAGGATCATGATGGGCCAAAAGTTGGCAATATGTAAGTGATATGATGGTCCATGTGATTGATGACATTTATTTTACACAAAATTGATGAAACAAAAATAGTTTTTAAAGGACATTTTCAAATTTCCACCATTATAAAGTATGCTTTACTTTGAATTTAATAAATAATTATTATTCATTTTCTATTTGAATTATGACTAAAGTCTTGATTGATAGGTTGATTGAAAAACATCTATAGCTTTCAAATGGTATCATATTTTTTGAATCTGTAAAATGCATCACATTCTATGCTTCACATACTATAGGATTAAAAATAAAATTGAATTTCATGAAGTTCTTACCAAGTTAAGGTGGTGAGACATATGAATTTTTTATTTTTTCAAAAAATTAATAAAAAATTCATAATTAATTATTTACTTGGAAACAAATTATAAACAAATATGCATCACATCGGGGCATGAGTCCTCTACTTATATATAAAATATTATTAAAAAATATTATCATTTTGTAGTGGTTAGGGTGGTTAGACAAACACCTAATTCTTATTTTTTCCCTGAAATTTAAGTACTACTGCATTGAAATTTCAAATTTTCATTGAATATATTTTTTAGTTTTAAAATAAACCTAGTAGTTTAGAAACTACATTCAATTTTTTACAAATTTATTGTTACATATTTTTGAAATAATATAGATAACTTATTTAAATTTTTATGTCAAGTTACCAAACTCTGATTTTTTGAATTTTCATCGCCACTTAAGGGCCTATTTTTTCCATGATGATGCTACACATACCCTATATCTCATGCTTACCCATTTTGTGTTTTTGGAATATAGTTTCATTTTCTTATTTAATTTGTAGTGTCTATTTATGGCATGATTGTATGAAATAAGTGTATGTAAGTATTGTTTGATGTGTAGTGAACATTGCCATGTGATTCACATGTTGCTAATTGGCCTCTTTGGTGTTGCATTGCATCTTGAGTTGGATTTTAGGGCTATTTGTAGAAAGGGCTTGTTCCTTTACTTACAATATGTGCATAAGGGGCTACTCCAACCATAAAAGATATGTGATGATAGTTTTGGGTCCTCACCTATCCTATTTCCAACCCCATCAAGTAAATTTAATTGAAATAAAGTTTATGGGCCAAGTAGTTATGCACTTCAATTTTTCATCTAAATATTTCCTTTGATGCCGACTTAGGTTTATGTGCATCAGCATGTGAATTGTTTTGGATCACATTAGAAGATGAAATAAGTTTATTTTTTTCCTTTCTATCTTTGGAATAGGACTACATTATGTTCTTAGTGGTCGGCTTGTTGAATTCATTAATTTTCTTCTTCATGGCTGACCTAATTGAAGTTTTGAATATTTTTGGAGGATATAAATGCAAGATCATTTCCGATGCAACATTATTAGATGCATTAGAGTACAAGTGAAAAAAAATGTGTGTACCAATTGTATGGAATATGCAGCAGAGATAGTGCTAAATTGTATGAAAGGAAAGATCAATTGTTCTTTAATGCCTCAATTAGCAGAGTCAATTGTTGATAAATATTGTAATATCTTATATACATTTTATATCTTTCTTTGAGATAGTTAATCTCATTAGGTCCTTTGTATCTTTCTCTTGGATTTGGTTGGTAATTCAATATTTCATGTTCCTTTGTATCTTTCTACAAGGTAGTGAACCTTCTGGCATGTCATTTTGGTAATGAGCCTTTATATTGTGAGTTAAATCTCACCATGGTTTTTCCGTCATTAGACTTTCCACATACATCTAGTATTTTCTTTGTGTATGTGTGTGTTATCTATTTCTTTCTCACTATTGCTGATTTTATTATAAGTATAATTTCTATATCTTTCTTTAGATAAGGGTTGTTGAATATTGTTGATCTTATAGAGGGTTCAAATTGCTATATTTGTTTAAAGTTTTTAGTTGAGGTAAGAAGGTTGTATTGTCCTAAAATTTTAAAGGTTTGGAAGGGCTCAAGTTCTTGAGTAGATTTATTCACCAAATTTGAAAACTACAAACTAAATATTACATATATGTGAAGGAGGAGATTTGGTACTTGCAAGTCTCAAGACAAATAAGGTCTAAATGGAGAGAATTTATATTAGTCACCTCTATGGCATGGAACCAAATTATGGAGGTTCAATATGAAAGAGAATGCACAAACATATTTAAAATAGAGTTTCTAGTATGTTTAGAGATAAAGGACTTCGAGAACTAAAAGAGAAAATTGTAGAGATTTCTAGCAAAATAGGATAAGCTATCAACCAAAGGATGTTGGCATAGAAGTATGAAAACAACATGGAATGTTGTTATTTGAGAGATGCATTGGCATCTCGTACAAACAAAGAGTTAAGATCTTGCATAAAAGTAAATGAATCTACTAACTACTTAGAAGTTGAGGTTTGGTTGTTTTACTATCTTAGCAGAGAGAAAGAAGGAAATTAAATAGCATATAAGGATACGTGTTAACTCATGAAATGTCCCAAGCTACAAAGCCTCCCACAAAGATTCATACTAATAACCTACATACAAGGTAAATGAGAAAAAATGTTGGGGTTGTTTCAGGGCTAGCATCAATCAAAGCCCCATTTTTTTTTTCCTACCTCCATGAATAACAAGATAGATAGAGAGTAGAAAAGACAAAAATTAATTTATACATAATGAGTGATAAAACAAAACCATGTAATGGAGGAGAACATGTAGTTGAGTAATAAAAGAAAAACCCATAATGGAAGAGAACCTATATGAAGAAATAAATAGATGCCATAAGTATGCTATAAAATAGACAAGAAAGCAAGAGAGGATTAGCAATAGTGTATGGCCCCATCTTTCCTTAGTAGATGTGTCATTGAGATCTATAAGAGAACATTGACTATTGATGAGATGTGAATTTGATAAAGCTTAATTGTAGAAATGAGATGAAGAAGAGAAAGGAATGAGAGAGCAAGATGGAGAAAGAGATAGTGGAATGAATTTAAATGAGAGTGAAAAAGAGGGTTTTGTGAAGTTGCATGGGCGGGAAGACTTTTTACACTCAAGATTCTACAACAACAATGTGTGTCAGAAGCAAAGTTTCTCAAGATTACCTAATTTAAAATCATAAAGTTTACAAACACTAGCATATTGCATGGAAATCTATGCATTGTGTAGGTGTCTAACTCACAAATTTGCAAGAAATGAGGTGGTAGACTACTGATTCTTCATCATTTTCCCTTATGGAGTTGTAAACGTGAAATTACAACTCATAAGGTCCTTGGCATAAGTGTGTCTAGGAACCATAAATGTGGGGGAAAACTTGTGAAAATATGAAATTTCCATGGGTACACTTTTATGACACTACAATATCATATTTTTACTTCATGGTAATCTTCTATTTTAAGTTGTTCAAATTTTCATCCCAACTATTTGATATTCAAAGAAAATGTTTCCACTTTTTAGCTAAAATTAGGAATCAACTTATTTCATTTTCCCATAGGATTAATGAATCAAGTGCTATAGAATTATAAATTATTTCTTAACCTATAGTCCACAAGGTAGACCGTATTATGCTTAACTAAGATGATAAAAGATAAGTATTTGTTCACATGATAAATGAGACACATCATGGAGTTTCTAATATGTTATTGGAGGATGCAAGTAAGTGAATTTATTTGAGCTATCAATGATCGAGGAAACCATATTAATATTTCTACTAATGAAGTTCACCTTAATCCTTAAATATAATTTTTCTTCCTGTTATGTATGTATTTTTCCCTTATGTGCCTTTACATCCACATATCTATATCTCCTCTATATCTCCTTTTTTATTATTTTCCCAAACTTTAGTAATAATTTGTGAGTATTGTGCCATAGAATTCTTTTCATTAGCCTAATATTCATTAAGAAAAATGACACACATGAAAAATCATATATAATTTTTTTATATAAGAATAAAACTAGTTTTTAAGAAGATTTATATTCTAAAACATAATTTGAACCAATGATTTTAACACCTATTCTTAATTTAATTGCTACCACTAGTTCTAGATTGTAGTGTTCAAAGAAAAAAATAAAAGAATTTTTAAATATTTGATAGCTCAAGATGCTTTAATCTATATTATTAATCATAAAGAGTGTCATCCACTTATAATATAGTCTAAATATAGTGATATCCATTGAATTTTTTTAGCTTGACTTGAACTAATGAATCTCACTAACCCAAAATATTTAAAGTAGCCAGTCAACCAAGATATTTCCTAGGAAAAGAGGTTATATCAACACTCCCACTTTATCATCCAATAAGCATCATTTTAGGAGCTAATAATTAAACAAAAATAAGGTGTTTCCAAATTAGACAAGCTATCAATTGTGTCTACAATAAAGAAATGTCTAGCTATTTTGAAGTTGCTAGATAAATTAGGGGCACTCATATAGGCGATGATGGCTTAAGCACAAGATAAATTTAATATGAGAAAAATATCAACCCTAAGAACATGTAGATGATTATTCCAAGTATAAAACTACTCTAAGATGAATAGTTAAGAGTTGAAATTGATTCCCTTTGTCATATATAAGATAGGTATTGCAAAATAGTAAATTTTTAAAATTTAAAAATTTGAGGTTAATGCTATGCCAAATGGATATTATTTCTAGGTTTTTCTTTCAATTAGTAAATGTATCCTAGAGAGTCACCAAAATTATAGTGAATTCTTCTCTATAATTTATAGGCTGATTATATCTTGTTTGAATTTAAAGAATAATTCCCAATGGAATTAGGAAATCAGCATGTTCTCATATTTTTGAACTTTTGTTTCATTTTTTATCACCTAAAAAGTGTACCAAGTGTCAATAGATATGCACTACTAGATGTGCTAACACACATGAATATCCAATAACTTGTGGGTATTTTTAATGTTACAAATTGATGTTCCATCGAAATTCCTACCATCGCTCCATATTAGCCATCAATTTATTTTTTAATAGTGTAAAAATATAATGTACAATGGTAGGCACCACTCATCCCATCAATGATAGATTGTTAGTGTGCTACGATAATTTTAGTATGGACTGATTACATGTGATTCATGAAGAATTGAAGCATATTCATGCCACTAATACTCGAATCTCAACAAGATCATGAAAATTATATTTAAACTAGACCTTTATTGAAACAAAGCATTCTAAACTATGAAAGAATTTAAAATGTCTACTCTAATCCATTTGAAACTTATCTAGTTATGGAATTGGTGTTCTTTTGATGTGGAACAATGACACTTTTCCAATCCCATGATTAGTGAGCTTGTTCCAATCGATTCTATTGATGAGAATCAATCAAACCTTTGTGATGAAATGGATTAAAACTAGATTTATCTTAAAATTAACATGATGCAAGAATTAATGTAACAAGATTTTATGCTAAAAGATGTAGATACACAATTGCTAAGCTACTCCAAATGATATTTAAGCTAAAAATATATAAACCCTAATTAAAAAAAAGCTAAGATGGATGCATGGAAGCCATTAACGGAAGCTTAAAGCTATTATGCAACTAAAAATAGACTAAAATATGCTAAATGTGAGTAAAGTATGAGTGTGAAATGGATGATATTCAACAAAATAAGTTTTCTCTAAAAACTATGGATCCATTTGTCTCCAAATAGTGACCTATTTATAGGAGAGAATGAGAAATGAAGGGTTGATATTGAATATAATAATAAATGGTCAAGGATGAAAGGAAGAGGAGGCATGGATCATGGATTACCATCAATGGATGAGAATGCATGATAGGATTTAATCAAGAGTTCACATTAGCTTCAAACAAACACACTTTTGACCTACACACATAGGTCAAAGGTGACTTCTTCAAAAGATTAAAAAATAACTTGTAATTCAAGTTACAAGGTAACTTGCATTTGAAGCCAAGTGAAAATATCCATTTTTTAAATGATGGAGGAATAAGAATATTATTTTGGAATATTTTCCTTGGTGAGGATAAAAGGAATTTTTCAAATTAAAAGAAATTTCTAATTATACAAAAAGGAGGACAAGGATTATTCCATGGGAATATTCCCCTTTTAGAGGAAAAATAGTTTAATTGTTAATTAAAAAAAATTTAATCACACAATTAGAGGATTTGGAGGAATAAAGTTATTTTCATTAAATTAAATGATTTAATGAAAGGAGAAAGGTGAAATGACATTTAATTAAATAACTCAGGGTTATTTGATTAAATTAGAAGAATTAGGGAATTGAATTAAATATTTTGATTTATTTAATTTAATAAGACAAAATGTTAGCATGAAAGGGGGTGAATTAACCTTATTTAATGAACTAGGTTAACATATGCAAATGATCAATGCAATTAATTAATTATCTAGGCTATTTTTAATCAATTAAGCAAAAAGAGGATGGATTTGAGGATGAAATGATGTTAGTTAGCCAATGCGATCCATCGCGACATTTTTAGGTGTCTACATTTTTCCCCTCTTTAAAGCAATGTACTCATTGCATTGGTTCAGATTGATGTTGATGATAGCTCAAAAAAATATATCAATGATCTCTTTGAGATGTTAATATCCAAGCTCAAGTTGATTGATTTGATTGATTGATTGATAACATTGTTGAGGATTGAAAATATTGTAATGATTATGTTGGGTTGATTTGATAGATTTGATCAATATTTTCTAGCAAGGCTCTATGAACAAAATTCGTTAAATGATTTGATATCGATTTGATAAAAAGATGGTTTGTTGCCCCCTCGAGAGATCATTCAAAGAATAAAGTGTTCTAATCAGGCTCATGATAGGTGAAAATCAGACTTATGCTTGAGATGCTTGAGATTTCAAGTTTCTTTTGAATCAATTTAGCTAGAAAATTTTAGTTTGTTGAACTAAAGATGATATAGATGGCCCACTATGCCTAGCAGAGCAGGGATTGCTAGTAAAGAGGATGAAAAATAGTTCCTAGAAAGCTCAAACATTGATGTAGACATATTTCATGATGTAAAGACAATCATCGGCTATGGGTAGGCTCATGTATATGTTTATGTAGATTACATAGATTTGATGCTTGGATAGAATTGTTAGTAAAGATAGAAGAATAAGAAGAATAAGATGAATGGATTGACCATTGATTTTGATGATTTCTTCAAAAGATCCAACAAGTCTATGATCCATAGAGAATTTATTAGAGATGGTGATAAGACAATTCAAGATGAAAGATGGATGTAAGAGGATGAGGTTCTCACATATTAGGATTGGGATTTTATGTCATTCCTTATTGTTTGATATAACACATAGACATAATGCATCAATCTATTGATAATTAGGATGGCATTGTATCTAGTGTAATGGACTTTGACTCCACCAATAGATAGGATAGTTCTTGTTCACATCTTGACATATGAAAACCTCATTGGAATGTAAGTCAAGAGCATAGGATATATTGGACCAAAGCATACAAAATAATCAACAACATACCTGAAACAACTTTCCTACAAATAATTAAGGAAGTATGCACCAATATTATATTATAGGAATACCCACAAGCACAACAAATGAAAGAGCATGATCAATGCCCCATTCCTTTCTCTCTAAATCATTTTGATAGACATCATCAAGAGGTCCTGGGAATGGGTTGTCATTAAGATAAATCAAAAGAAAATATCAAAGACAAATAGTCAGTGTCATCTATATCTTTTGCCTTGTTTAATTTAGCTAAAGTGATAACTAATACTGATACTAATTGTAGGAAGGATACATCCTAGGACATGTTGATCATAGAGTTGTTTGATGTTAGGATATAATTATGCTAAGATAATTTTTTGATACAAAATTCACTAACATATTTACCTATGATCTAGACTTTAGACTTTGACACTTAGGTTCTCACTTGATGACTTTCTATACTTGCCTTCTATTTGACTTACCAAAGGGTGAAGGTGATGATCAATTTATTTTGGGTGAAAGTTTATTTCAGGTGAAATTTTATTATGGGTGAAAGATTATTATAGGTGAAAGTGCTCGATGGGATGGGTGGTTTTAGGTTTTTTGGAATATGCCAATATTTTTGGTATTTTGGAAATGTTTCGATGTTTTGAGATTTTTTTTTGGAATATTTCAATGTTTAAGAATTTTTGAGGAGTTTCAACCAAGAATCTAACTTATAAGACCTATCCTAGGGGTCTTAGGGGCTGATCAAAGATAAGCCTTACCTATGTTATATATGTAGTGACCACATAGTTCAACTGACTCAACAAGATGAGAAAGGCACGGGTGATGTAAAGTCAGTTTATTATGAAAAAATCCTAAAGGAATAACCTAGGGTTCTCACCGGCACATCAATGATGGCCTTTCCTACATTGAATCTAATAGATGATGTATTTAAACAAGCATACTACTTTTTCTGGATTTTTGATATTTTGACTTTTTTAGGGATTTTGATATGTTTTGGATGTTTCGGATTTTTTGCACAATTTTGGTGATGTGGACATGAATATGTGTGATGATATCACTGATCTATTTGGGATTTTGTTGAAAACCAGTCTTAGGATTGATTGATTTGATTAATGGATTGATGATGGTAACATTGTTTAGGATACACAACAATGCAAGGATAGTGTTAAGCAACAGGAGGATTGGGAAGGATATCTCAAGATGATGATGGATTGATTGGATAAGATTGATCAAGATTTTGAAGCTCAATTTGGAAAAACATTGATTGGAATGATTTGATGGGACATTGAAGTGCAAGGTAGATTCGACTAATATTGATTTTTTGGATTGAAGTTCAAGAAGAGATAAAGCTTGATAAGGAACATCTTGTCAAAATGTGCCATGGGCTAGTGATTTGGATTTTTTTGGATTTTGAGTTCACAATTTTTTGAATGTTTTTCAATTTTGATGAATTTTCATGATTTTTTTTAGGATTTTCGATGAGATTTTGAGGTAAAAAATACCTAAATCATGATGTCAATGTCAAGTTGTGAGATAAAAGACATGGATCAAGAGTTATTTAAAAATAATAATACAATATCTTGCCCCTAGTGTCTAGCAATTCTTCATAATGCAATGGATAACCAAGATAGATAATGTATATGCAAAGAGTTCAATAGAGTTTTATCATGCTAGATATAGGCTATGTGACTTCACGAGATAAATTGGTAAAGATCTTGTCAAAAAATTTCCATGAGCAAAGTTGAAGTATACGTCAAATCTTTGTCAAGATAAAGTGGAATATCTAGATAAATTTGTATTGGATAGATGGAGAGTACATTAGATTTATCATGACAAGGATGAGATGCATCTTTCTAAGAAGGATCATATATATGCTTGATTGTACTCATGATACATGGTTTCCAAGTATTCATCATAGTAATTTCCCAAAGCACCACCGTAGTTAATTTCATTAGAGGATGGTTTTTTTTCTTTCCTATTTTCTTGATTTTTTTAATTTTTTAATTTTTTTGAAGTTTTACCCTTATGTTAAACCACCAAGTGGAACTGATGTAGCGGCCACTATCATAACATGGAAATGATATCCTGCTTGAAGAAGTTGCTTTGCTAAGATACAAGCACTTAAATGCAATTTTGAAGAACTGATATTTTTCTTGTTGGTACCAAAATTAACCTTGTTTATGTGTGCACATCATGATATGGTACCTTTAGAATCCTTATGATGCCAAGTAGTTGCCAACACATGGTCAATGCAAGAATTTTATATTGTGAATGGAGTTTATGGTGTCATGCATGAATGAATATGAAATGGATTGGTTGATGGTTTGGAACATTTGACTCTCCAAATTTGGGAAGATGAGCAATGATGGGTGAGAATGGAGGTTTTCATGGAATCAGGACCAACACTAGATATAGTTTGTTCCTTGCTTGAGAAGCTTGATTTTGTATTTGAGGATGTTTTTGATGGATAGATTTCCCTTTTTTATTTTTCCCCATAGTTTCTTTGACTAATGAAGTTTTGGAGGGATGATTTTCTTTATTTTTCTTTGGTATCCATTTGTATTTTCTTTGTCCTTTTTACTTGACTAATTCATTTTTATATGATCTTTGCCTTGATTTGATAGGAATTCTTCTTTTTATGTTGGTCCCAATTTTTGTATGAGATGATGGGTGAATGCCAACTCAATATATGGCTAGTCATAACATTGACAATATTTTCATCGTAAGGATCATTCGTGCACCATATGTTGATGTTTGCTGCAGACAAAATTGCCCCAACATTGTGAAGGTATTATCAATACCTAATCCTTTGTCATGATAATGCATCCTATGATCCATAGCCACTAAATATGACTTGTCACGAACACATGATATATCTATGGGTTCCTGCTAAATAGGAATATGAACTGTTTTCTCTGATTCTATGACATCACTATTTGTTGATGTTGCTTCAAAAGATGTTCTTGTTGACTCAAAGATGTTGATGATGCACAATCTTGTTCTAGAATATGAAATGTTTTCTCTAATTCTATTAATCCTATTTCAAAATATGTTAGTGTTGATTCAAAAGATGTCAATGATACACAATCACTATAAGAATCAAGAATCTTGACCATTATTTTCTCTTGTGTAGGAATATCAAGAGTGGGAGACTCTTGTTTTGGATAAAGATCATGTATATGTACATCTTAAAGAAACATATTAGGAGTGATATCAAGGACATCTTTTGAGTTTAAAATGGTTTGGAAGATGTCACTCAGCTCTTTGTGAAACTCTAGGGATAAGGGTTCTTGATCCTGACTCGATTCAGAGTAACTTTCACTATCCTCAAGAGCCTCCTCTTGAAAAGATCCTTCGGTGGATGATATATCGTCGGTAACAAAATCTTCACAACCTTTTGTGGGTATGGGTGTAATAAGGGATATTTCTAGCTTGTTTGGAACTTCTTGAACATGCCCAATCATTGAGTCATATGTTGGAGAGACATCACAATATAATATTTACTTTATGTCATTATGATATAAAATAGAGCTAAACATTGTTGATGGGTTTTGGCTTTGTTTTAAAATAGTATCTTTATGCATGTTTGATTCTTCATGTTTTGAGGAATAAATATGTTCCACTATAGTATTACAAGTATGGTTTATGTTATTTGGGGTTGATGCCTTTTCTGAATCTTTTTATTTTGTATGGTTAGGCATAGGGTTTTTCTAAATTTTGAATTTTTCATTCCTAGGTTTTTGATCTACATGAATGTCTCCTTGTTCAATATGATCTTCTACTAGATGTTTTAATATATATTTTTTTTTAGTGTTCTGACCTTTGTATCAGTGAAATTCACAAAAATCATATTCTCTATAGTTGTAAGGTTTGACTTGTGGGTGTTGATAGTTTGAGAAATCTGAGAGTGAGATAAGATTAGACTACATCAACCTTTTCAACACATCCTCCATAGGTTCCCCTGAGGGAGGAAATTTCCATTTAGGAGCATTTATGTCCTTTGTTGTCCATGCTGAGAGTTTGTAGCATTGATTATTGGTTTATTGTTTGGTGGTTACACATATAGTTGTTCTGTTCATGGGCTGGGTGTTTTCTTACCTAGGAGCTTTTAGGACCACCTTTGCATCATCAACACTATCACTAGTAACATGATATGTTTAGGATCATGATAGGCAAAAAAGTGGCGATATCTAAGTGATACGATGGCCCATGTGGCTGATGACTTTCTTTTACCCAAAATTGATGAAACGAAAAGGGTTTTTAAAGAATATTCTCAGCTTTTCACCAATATTAATTATTCTTAACTATGAATTTAACAAATAATTATTATTCATTTTCTATTTGAATTACGACTAAAGTTTTGATTGATAGGTTGATTCAAGAAAATCTATAGCTTTCAAATGGTATCATATTTTTTTAATCCAAAACATGTGTGACATTTTATGCTTCACATATTATTTAGGATTAAAAAATAATAATTGAATTTCATGAAGTTTTGACCAAGTTAAGGTGGTCAGACATACGAGGTTTTATATTTTTAGAAATTTGTAATAAAAAAATCATAATTAATTAATTACATGGAAAAAAACTACAAAAAAATATGCTTCACATCAGGACATGAGTTCCCTACCTATATCTAAAATATTATAAAAAAAATATTATCATTTTATTGTGGTTAGGTTGGTTAGAAGGACTCCTACTTCTTATTTTTTCCCTGAAATTGAAGTACTAGTGTATTGAAATTTCAAATTTTCACCAAATACATTTTTCTTTTTTAAATAAACCTAGTAGTTTAGAAACTACATTTGATCTTCTGCAGATTCTATTCTTACATATTTTTGAAATAATATAGATAACTTATTCAAAATTTTACGTCAAGTTTCCTAAGTCTAGTTTTCTGAATTTTATTGCCAATTAAGGGCCTATTTTTTCCATGATGATCTTGCACATACCCAATATTATTTTTCTTGGCCAATATGGGGATTTTTATTAAAACTAGTGGATGGGTGATTGTCTCTATATTCTTGTGTGTTTCCCTATGAGATTAGGGCTCTCTCTATGCTAAGAGCTCTGGGGATAAGTTCATTGTAAGTGGTAATGCATTGAATTTTTAAATGGAAAGATAGATCTCGATCTATATTTTCTATGATGATTCTCACTTGTTTCTCATTAGGAATGGTCCACTTGCTCTTACTAGCTCTTTGTGTCCATTGTTGCAAGAAATTGGTGAATTATTCTTCTTTGGTTTGTTTGAGTGTACAACTCTTCTAGACTAACATCCATGTCAAGATTAAAGGAGAAGTGATCTACAAATTTGTCAATGATTTGTTTGAAATTTTGGATGCTTGGAGGTAATTGAGAAAACCAATCCATGGAAGGACCAGTTAAACTTCAAGGGAAGAGTCACACTAAATAAGAATCATTGTAGGCCACCTCCATACACATGACATTAAACTCCTTGATATGGTCCATAAGGCTTCCTCTCCCTTTGTATTTATGAAATTTTGGAACTTCAAAACTGCAAGGGAATGGTACCATTGCTATGTTTTTATTGAATGGATATAGATATAGATTCTATGTATGGGGCTTCTTTTTCTTTCCCATTCAAAAATATTGCATTTCTTGTGATAACGCTTTGAATTTTGATGCTAGATTGTCTTGCGGGTTTGGTGGAGGAACATATGTTGGGATGATGAATGAGTTGTACATAGGATTCTGATATGATGATGTGTTGTATGGGGTGTATGGTGAAGATGACGGAGGTGTGGATGTAAATGTTCCTAACGTGTTCAGGTTGATGATGTTTTGTTGAGGGTTATAGTAGGAACTTCTTTGTTGTTGTTGTTGAGCATATCATTGAACTAGTAATGCTTGTTATTGTTTCACCATGAGGGCATGTTGTTGTGCTTATTTTTTTTGTTGTGTTACTAAGGCGGCTTGCTATTGTTGTGTGACTAACACGGATTGATAGGATTCTTATTATTGTTGTGCTATTAAGGCTACTTCTTGTTGTTGTTGCATGACTAATGTAGCTTGTTGGGATTGATCTTGTTGTGCTACTAAGGAGGTTTCTTGTTTTTTCTATGCTACTAAGGTCACTTGCTATTATTGTTGTGTTGTGAGGGCTAGCTAATAATCCTATTGTCCTTTTGTAAAGCTAAGTCATGCTTGTAATGTAGGATTATGTGGCTTTTGGGACTTCTGCGATGTGTTTTGAGTGTTGATGTTTTGAGTGGGTTATGGATTTTTGATGAGAGGTTGTCAGTTCCCTTGGTTCAACATTCCTTGGAAGATGGTGGATTGAGAGGGAGGAATGTAAGTTTCAGGTCCTATTTGATTTTACATGGTGAGAGGGACCATGGGGAAAGATGATGATGCCATTGGATATTGTGATGGTAACGACATATTAGGACCTTGAGTCTATTGATTAAAAAAGTTTCCTTGACCAATTTCTCTAGGATTTCCTTGTTGTATTTGAGGTGGGATCAAGGTATTACCTTCATTGATGGGATTCGTAACCAAGGCGTTGTTTTGATTTGGGTCGATGATAGATGGGTTTTATGTGGATAATGGATTGACTTGAGTAGCTTGGGTAACCACTTCTTTCGATGTGTCGATGGGGTTGTTGGAACGACTTCTCAAGGGTTGACTTTGCTTGGGAGTGTTGAACTTTCCCTTGTTGTCCTACTTGAGGCACTTGGTTCACATGTCCTTGTGTAACGTTAGGAAGAATTGGGGTATTTGTGATGATGGATGAAGATGGTTGTTGTAGACATGAAAAACTGATTCATGCATTTAACCATGCTTCAATTAACATTGTTTTGTCTATTAATTAAATAAATCAATTTAATTAATTCACTAAAGTTATCCCTTTAATTAAATAAATCATTTTTATTTGATTATGTCCTAAAGTTTCTTGATTTAATTAAATCACATGTATTTAATTAAATGGCTAATGATCATTATCTCCTCTCATTTTGATTTATTTTAACCCAAAAATCTAAGTCAAAATGTCACAATCAACTAATCATTAGCTTAACTAATCAAATCCATGATTAATGCTAAGTCTAACCCATGTCCCATCCTCTAGCTTTTCCCACTTGCACAATAAATCATTTATTTTGATTTATTAAAAGCTCTATTTTCCTCACAAAGCATATTCCCAAGGAATATTCCCCCATTAACTCCCTTTGTTTGAATTTTTTTGTCCAAACAAATCTCCCCCCAAATCTCTCAACCATATGCATTTAATGATTTTTTTCAAATTTTAAACTCACCTAAATGCATCTATCTTGCACAAAGACCAAAATGTGCTCAAGCTTTCTCCTCTCACATTTTGACAAGTGGCATGAATCTATTGGTTGAGGATTAGTCCCATATTCCTCAACTTTTCCTCTTCTCTCTTCAATCTCACCTATAAATTCAAGGGGTTTTCTCTTTCATTGCCATCTAGCATTTGAGCATTCTCACTATAGGTAACTTGAGTTCATCTTGCATCTCTTTGTCTATCATCATCTCAAGGATTAGCAAGGATTGGGAAAGGGCTCCTTCACATACTCAAGATGCACCAATCCAATATGGAATAGGTATGATTCATGTGTTTTTCTAATGCTTTCATATCGTTGTTTTGGTTGTCATTTTCTTAAGCATTATTAACCATGTTTATGTATTTCATAAGAATGCTACTATATTTTCCTATTTCAAACTCACATCATGCTAATGTGTGATAATAGTTTAATTTTACATATTTGTGGTCTTACATGTGGTGTTAGAAGGAGGGCAGGAACCTCTGACAGTTTAAGCATTAGATTTCAGTTATAGCATTTAGATTCCTATTGAGTTTCTCTAATAGCTTATGACAGCTTAGGATTCAATTTCATTTGATAGAAAGTTTCAAAAGGCTAACATGCTTTGTCTATGCTTCTGCATTTTGATTACATTTCTTTAAAAAAAAACTAATGTGTGTCATCTATACTTCCACATTATGGTGTTGTGTTCTTTTCTTTATATGATTGCATTATGTCATTTTATTAATGAATTTATTTTTCATACCTAACGACACTTGTATTCATGTTCTGCACGTCTCGAATTGTAAATGGTCTTCTTGTGAATTCCCAAATTTGAAAATTCATTCAACTGCACAAGTCTGTCCACGCTCAGACCTTGAATTGATAGACTCGGTAGTGCTTCATGAGTTCTGGAATTTAGTTTAGTCTAGGCGGCATGTTGATCTACTCTTTCTTTCTTTCTTTTTTCATGAAATGAGACTTTTATGTGCCGTTTTAGTCCTTACCATATTTCTTCCTATAATAGTGTCAAAACAATAGCAACTCTATCTCTACTTTTTCCCAATTCGAACAATGACAGGTTATTTTTCCGAGTGCACGATTGATAAAATTTGATTCGGGACAAACCCCGAATACAACCCTCTTTTTCTTCTTTGTAAACAGGCCAGCCATGTGTTTTCTCTTCAGGTTCGCCACCACTTGGGAGTCCTTAATGTACGCAAACACTAATTTCCAATAAAAGGATTTTTTATTTTATTTTGTGCGTTTTAGTAGCTGACATCCTCTGGCCAAATCTTGGCTACACATTTCAAAATCACTATGAGTTTGACTGTGCAGCTCCCTGCTAAATCTCTCCATTGCAACTATGGAATTTCATCTTCCTTTTTCTTTCTCATATGGAGTGATAATTGCACCTGCTTCCTGTACAACTCTTTCTTGAAAATTTTCTTCTCCACAAAGACTTGTGGCTACTCCTGAAGTTAAAGTTATGATATCTCTAGGCGTCTTGACATTTACAGCAGAACCAATAAGAGAAGCCATTTTGCGGCTGACTATTTTTTATTTAGATAGATTAATCATTATTAAGGTAGGATTCAAATTTGATATTTACTAGTACATTTGATTAAAGAAATCAGTGATGGTGCCATAATCTTGGTTTTTCTTTTAAGGCTTACTGTTTCCTTTTGACAATATCTGATCAATGCATACGTTTGGGTCTGATCAATTGATTTTTTGATAGGAGTATTGATTGCTTTCTGACACAGTACATAAAAATATATCATAATTCTTGCTCCTATCATGTCAAACACATTATTGAATTGGTTATGAGTCCATAAGCAGTGTTATCATTATTAGTGTAGCAATAATAAGGTCGAAATATCAACCCACAGTCTATAAATGCGTGTGTTTTATCTTGGCTCTTTGGTCTTCTCTCCTGGAAAATATACAAGGATCTCTTTTAACGCACATTTAAAATGCGCAGCTTTACCTAGATAATATTACTAGTTTTATAACAAAAAGGAACATGAACTACCAGATACATTTTTATAAATATAAAATGACAATGGCCGTTACCAATGGTATTTGTTTAAAAGAAATTTGTACCATTTTTTAGGGAAACTATGTTCTTCAACTTCCAAATATATACAACATTGAACTAAGTGGGAATAACACAGTCCAAAAAGGACAAGTGAAATGATTTTGGAAGCCATAAGAGAAGAAATGGACATGATCGAAGAGATAATAAATTTTACTTTATCTATCTTTTGAGTTGGGCATTGAAGGGTGTCTGGCCTGCGAATGTTGCATCTGTTTGCCCATATTACTAGTGTGTATGCGAATGGTCCCAGATCGGCATATCACTATCACTGTGTATTTCCAGATTTTAATTCTTTCTCTTATAGACATCATATTTGTTCCATCAATGTTTACTCCACGTTACCATTACAATAGAATCCCTGATCGATGCTTGAGGTAGTCTCTATGTGTGTGAGATAAGACAAGTGTGCAAACTCGGGGTTGCATGAACCGGGCTCGATGCGTGTTCTCTTGATTCTGTAAGAAGTTTTTATTCAGGATAATGTAAAAAACTGTCATTCTAGATCAGTACCCGAATACTAACTCCCCTCGACAGGTGAAAACTTAAAGTGATGTGACCAACACAAGTCCGAGCGAGATCTTAGATAATAGGTATGACACTGCTATTTGTTACCTCAACTGCATCATTAACTCGACCTACTCTCACACAATGATCTACACATTAACCAATAGTTTAGAGGAATAGATAAAAGAGGGAGATGACTAGAATGAGATAACACAAACTTTTTTTTATGGTTCTGACTGTGAATGTAGGATTTATAGACCTAGACACACAATGTTTTTGCATTTGTTTTGTCATTTGGTATTGAAGCTTTGTGTCTCTTCCGCGACAAATACAAATAGGGGTTTTCACACATCAAGAAAGATCAACACCTACATTTTCTTAAAATACTGCAGTAGACGGTTTGTTGCAACTACCCATGCCATCTCAGCATCTCTTATAGAAGGTATGATTGCATTCATATTAATGTGTTGTCTATCTATGAAAAGGTGCGATGTCTATTAATTTCTAAGTGCAGTGCAATTAATTTGCGCTCTACCATTTGTTGTCTTTCTTAATATTGATATTGTTTTCCATGATCAATCCGCGTTTATATGATGTTGGAATGTTGAATATCAATATGGTTGTCTTATCTTTGAGGTTGTGCTAAGAAAGTGCATCAATACTGCTTCTCAATATCATAAATTTATAATCACACCAATCTTTCGTTTATGAGGAGACACAATTGAATTAAAAGTGGCCCATGCTTCTCAATAATGAAATCACTATCTCATCAATATCATATTAAAAATCATAATTATCATATATGGATTGCATTCAAGATTAAAACTATCAAGTCATACGCATGGAATTTATAATTCAGCTGTCCAACTTATGAGATTTGAATGTGAGTTGACTATTCATAGGAATGATGTGAGTACTGATAATGCAGATTTCTTTCAAAAGGGAACAATTATTGACAAGACAGGTGAATAATAAAGTGGGTTTAAATCTATTGTGGATGACTATATTTACAAATTTAAAGTGGATTTGGAGGTTATCAAGGAATTTATATTCTATATCAATTTTGTAGCAACTAGCAAGCATGAATATTTGATTTTGGAAAACTTTTGCATGAAGGGTGTTACTTTTTCATTTTAGTGTTGCATGCTTCATTGACTCCTTGATATAAATCTAATATGTGAATTATTTAGCAATGTTTGAAGGGTCTACATAAGGAAAAAGGTTAAAGGTTAGCATTGGAGCTGGATATCAGAGTTGAACAAAGGTGAACGAATTGGAGCTAGAATTTTTTTTAAATTATGACTTGAAAAATAATTTTTTAATTCTTGTGGTTATAATCTCGGGCTCCAATTCCTGCTTTTGTTTTATGTTTTAAACCAACTCACCTTTGAATTTGGGATTAAAATCAATCACTGATTTGATCTTCTCAAAGTTGGATTAAAGTTGAACATTGGAAACCTACTAAAATTTCAATTTGGGTTCTAAAAATTGAACAAGGCAACTTTCACATCTCATTTTGGTACTTTAAAATGAATCAAAATCATTGCTTTGTGGACTTAAAATGAACAATTGTTTTTCATGCTTTGTAATCTTTTTCACAAATTAATATCATTCTAAAGGCATATGTGCTTCTCTCGCGCTTCACAACAATCTTGAGAATCAAAAGTCGTTTGGTGATATTAGATTGTTTAAAAGATTGCCTCCACACTTTGCTTTGGGGATCTAAAATTGAACAAACTTGTCTAGTGTGAGAAAAAGGCATTACGAGTGTTCTCTCTTTGTTTATGAAAATAAAGATGATTGAACTACGAATGCACCTACTTGCTATAATACACCTTTAGAGGACCTGCCTTATGGGAAAAAGTACTCACCCAAGGGAATGACCCAACCGGTAACACACTAAAGCCAAATGTATTTCCAATCGGGATATAAAAGTGGGTACTAGAACAAAAGTCAATATCACGTGGTTGGCTCCAACAAGAAGGGTAGAAATGGTATCTGGTCACATGGGTCAATGTCCATGAACGGAAAGGCCGAATTGAAACCCCTTTTTTAGTAAACGCCAAAATCCTATGTATTTGTTGGTGAAAATGGTCATGTCCTTTGAAGCCACCCTACATATACATTTGATTATGCTGGAGAGATGAAAAGTATGCCATGGGAGATTCATGGGTATTGATGCTTGGCTGACCTAAGAATTGAGTGCATTGTAAGGGGGAGCCAGTGTGGTCAAGCAGATCTAATCATCCACAATTAATATGTGCCATTAGATTTATCCAAGTGGGAACCCAACAAATATTGTCTTTTCAGCCTAGGGTTGTGCATGTCATTGGAATCAAAACACTTTTCTTGGATCTGAAACATTCGAAAACAAACATTCACAAAGAACTTCAAAATTTCAAACCCTTTGGAGGAAAAAAATATCCTTTGACAAATCTAAGTGCTCTTGCTTTCCCTAGGGATTCAATCCTTAGAGGTTTCTAAGTACCTGGGTTTAATCATCATATGTTTTCACTAAAGTCAATTTAAGGAACTGTGCTCTTGAAACCTTGATTTTCACATAATGGACCTTGTGGAATGAAAAGGAATTGAGACATAGACATTTAGTTTGAAAATTTAATTGAATAACTGGTTGTGATAAAAATAACTCATTAAATGAAGTAAAAGACAATTGATCTCACACATGTGTTCTTTGAAATTATTTCCCGCAAGATCAAAATCCGGAAACCCAAGTTCAAAATTCTTAGTCCAAAAGCTCATGAGGAGCGTCTTGAAAGACTTCTTGAAGTTAGAGAAAGATTGGTTTATAAATTTTACAAGAAAGCTTCAAGAAATAACCCTAACTTGTATGAGTTATATTATAAACAAAATATTGAGCTTTTTGAAAGGTTTTCTTTTCTCATATAGGAAGTCAAGCGTGTTCTTCAAAACTGAGGTCTTGTAAGAAGAAGTGTTATCTAGGTCGAGTCTAGGATCAAAATCAATCACTCTCATCCACCTCTCAACTATCAAAATCGGTCAAATCACTTCACCAACAACTTTTGGGACCATTAAAAATGTCATTTATGCTAAACTTCTAGGCAAAATCAAATCACTTTGTTTGACTTAACATACTTAGTCAAACCATCATCTTACACACGAGTTTACTTTTGGATAACACAACTTCCTTGGGTTTACAATTTCATTATCATCTTGTTTTTGTCGCATCCTAATCATCACTTTGATCCTTCAATTATCCCAGTTCTTCACTTTTTCAAACCTAAGGTTTAGACCAATCTAAGGGATTAGAGGTTCATCTCTTACATTGTTGAAAATTGATCTCTATTTTATGGTTCAAACTCGATCTCAACACATCAAGAATATGGAGCAAAACAAAAAAAAACTATTTCAAGTGATCTAAGTCAAACCGAACCAACATTCAACTCGATGATAGCTATTGAACTCCCAATCAATCCTCCTCAAGTACCACAAAATTATGAAGAGGAAGGTCATATAGAGGAGATCATTCACAATGGGATGACACAATTAGAACTTCTAGAAATGGTGCAAAACCTTGAGAACCACCAAATTGTCAGTGCCATTCTGAGGTTGTACCCATCCCAATACATGTTAGAGTTAGCAAAAGAAGGGGCTAAACTCCCTTCTGACTTTGACGTAAGAACCATTGTGAAGAGGTCTCTCGATATCATGCCCTCACCCGCATCCACACTTCCACTTGAAAAAATCACTCAGGACATCCCCCAAATCATATCATCTATCACTTCAACCCCATCGGTTGTTAACAAGGGAAGTTCCATGTTTCACAAACTCCAAAAATATTTCCTTGTGAATAACTAAGGGTTGAATGCAAGTTTCACATCAGATCAATCTGTCCTGATAAATCCGTTGCACCCTTATGTCCCGCTCACATTTTATAACCATACCAACTCATCCTCATTTCATGCAACACTAGATTATCCTCTGGACATGCAAACTTCTCTCCCTATCTCACAACGAGAAGGTGACTTGTTTGGAGCAGGGGGAATCTTGGATTCATCATCATCATTTCAAGGGATTGCACCACCTATCTTTTCACCGCTTCCACCCCTACTACTCGCATTTGGATCATCCCTTAGGTTGGGTCTTCCTTTTGTTCCAGCCATCAACCAATCATGTTAGAACACCTTATAAAATCCATCGGTTGTGCCATTTGTATAGTAACAACAGATGGCAACCATCCAAGGCACTGTAGCGATCAACACATCCACTATTCCTCAAAGCATGATTGCACCATCCATAACTCAAACCCCAATAATTAACACAACCGTTTCACCCATCACAATGATCGGCATTCCTCCTAACCTACCACCATTGCCACCAAGGCACAACACAACTAATTCATTTACCATAACATTGCAAACTTCTTGACAAGTTGCCCAATAAAAAGCACTCTAAAATCAGCAATCTACACAACTAGCTACTCAGCAAGTGCAAACACAATTAGCAGCACAACAGGCATATAAGGCATAGCAGGCTGCACTAGCCTGAGCCTTGTTACCAAAACAACAAGCCACACAAGAATCTTAGGCCACCTAATATACACAGGCAACTCAAGCCGCTCAATCCACACAAGCCGCACATGCCACTCAGATTGCACAGGCAATCCAACAAGCACATGCTCAGGTACGAGCCTAGTTCCAAGCTCAGCAAGTGCAAGCACAAGAATAGTACCAAGCACAATTGCAAGTGCAACAAGAAGTGTATCAACAAGCCTTAGAAGGCTATCAATTACAACAATAATATGACCAATAAGAAGTGTTGTTGGAACAACAACAACATGACCAACAACAAGCATTGTTGGCACAACAGCAACAAGATGAACAACAAGCATTGTTGGCTTAACAACAAGTGCATGCATCACTTGCTCAACAAAGCTTGCAACAAAAGCACACCAACATTCCACCGATCAATCCCACACCCCAAAACATATTCACCCCACCACTTGATCCAGAAGGTGATGTAATGACACAAATCAAATTTCTCTTATAGCAAGTGCTAGATCTTCAATTAGGAAAGATAATCAGGGCACCCAACAACCTGTGCCCCTACCCATTTGACAGAAGATTGGCAATGGTACCATTCCCAAAGGGATTCAAAATCTCCAAATTTGATAAATATCATGGGATGGGAAACCCTAAAGATCACATCAGGGAGTTTTAGGTACATTGCATGGAAGTCACCTACAATCACATATCTAAGGCGGTTATTTCCTTGAAGCTTAGCTGGTGACACCATGGAATGGTTTTCTCATCTACCTATGGGAGTTAAAACATTTTAGGAAATCAAAGACGCATTCCTCCAAAATTAAACATTCAACATTTCTATGGATATTAATTTGGAAGAACTCTCGGCACTGAAATAGGGTAAGGGGGAATCATTCACCACCTTTCTCCATTGATAGTGAGCCAATGCCAATCGAAGCAAGTGGGCCATGCGAGAAGACCAATAAGTATGTACCATCATCTCCATTATAGACAAAACTTTGGCATTCTATCTAAAGATGCAATGCATCACTACGTATGATCAACTGATACCAAAGGTGCTCAATATCAATTGAGATCTTGTTACACAAGGGGGCATGCCCACATATCCTGAACATCAAGATAGTCATCCATTCACCAGTTATAATGAAAAATCTTGCACATGGGCGAAGAACCGAAATGTAACCAATGATGGAGTAGTTGATGTCAAGGTTGTCATCAACACCCCCAAGCAAAATAATAAAACACATCATCATCAACCACATAACAACAACCCAAATAACACACAAAAAAATGTGGTAAACCAACAACCACCCCAAAATCATATCAATAATTTCAATAATAAAGGAGGACCTCCTCCGCGAAACAATTTTCCCCCCAAACAAAAATTCATAGACCTTGGGAAGTCAATCAAATCCATCATGAAAAAGTTGGTCAATGAGAACATCATGAAGGTCCCCACCCATGATAACTACAGCGAACCCCAGGTGAAGCCACCTTGGTACAATGCAAATCTCTTATGTGATTATCATAAACTCAAGGGACACACGACCACCAACTGCATGAAGTTGAAGAACATCATCCAAGATCTTATTGAGGACAAAATCATAAATGTTGAGTAGCCCGCTGGAATTCAAGATCTCAAAATATACATGAATCTGATGCCCAATCACAATCAAGGAAATAATCAAGGAAACAATCAAGGAAATAACCAAGGGAACAATAAAGGAAAAAAAAGGTATGTTAGTGCAAACCTTATATATGAAGAAATCGTCACATGCATAGATGAAATGGTCACTGTCATTAGTGTCAAAGGAGCCAGTGCTAATTGTGGAGTAACCATATGTGATGGAAAGTTTACTATTCCAGGGTCATCGTAGCCATCTAAGACCCCCATCTCAAATCTGAAAGTCGTTCCCTATGATTATAACGTCATTGACTAGCTAAAAAGAACCCTCGCTCAAATCTACATCATGGAGTTATTGAAAATTTCCACCGCCCACAAGAAAATCCTTGATGAAGCATTACCTACGTCCATTATCTCCACTAACCTTGATATAGAACAATTTTAGGCTATGGTTGGTAACATTATCACCTCAAATCTCCTCACCTTTCTCAATCAAGATTTCGCCCCCCAGCCATCTCACAACCGTGCACTCCACCTTCAAGGGCTGGTTCACCAGAAAAAGGTCAAAAGGGTCTTGGTGGATGGAGGCACAGGCCTAAATATTTGTTTGCTTAAACCCATGAAGAACTTAGGAATTTCAGAAGAATCCATCGACAAGAACAAAGGCATTACCATCAAAGCATATGATGACCAGGAAAGAGTATCTCAAGGCACTATCAGAATCCCAATCCAAGGAGGGCCAACTACTATGGAAACCACATGTCAGATCCTTGAACTTGAATCTCCCTACAACATCCTCCTAGGACGCCCATGGATCCATGGTATGAAAGCGATCACCTCAACATTCCACCAATGCATCAAATTTTTATACAAAAATGAGGAGGTCACAATACATGGAGATCCGAAGCCATTCGCCTATTGCAAACACTTGGAAGCCAAGTTCTATAAAATTCCCCAAGTGCCAAAGAATGATGAAGGTCCCTCAGCTTCATACATAGACCCATCCAACCTCGCCTCCACTTCTATGACAGAGACACCCTCCATCCCTCAAATATTCGACATCAAGCTCATGATCTGGGACAATGGGTGTGGAGATTATTGAAAAGAAAAATGCTTTTATTTTAGGAGAGTTACCACAATCTCCTAGGTCACACGGGGAACCCTAGCTAGTTGAAAAACTTGTCCACACTTTTAGGGAAGACCCTTTTGGATTTCGCTACTCGGGGGATCTCAGTCGGAAAAATGTGGATGGAAGAGACATTGCAAGATCACTATACCAAGATGAAAGACCCACACCCACCCTACCCATGGATGAAGCTAGTAGAGGACTACAAATGATGCTTGGTATGGGCTACAACAGAAATGAAAGCCTTGGAGGAACATTGATGGATGACTGGAGCCCATCATTGGAGAAAGACGAATTAAAAATCTTGGCCTTCGATGTACCCCTTCTATTATAATCATACATGGTAGACACACCCCTAGTAGAGCATTCAAATCTCCCCCTTAGTTATCGACAACAACCCTTCAACTACCCGTATGAATAGGTCTTCCCTTAGATAATTTCACCTTTGACATTACTGATGTCTGTAGTAGTAGTGATGAAGAGGATAACATAACCGGACTTCCCATGATTTTTGAAGACTCCTTACTCATGATTAGTATCTCACCCATTGAGTCAGACTGACAAACTCACAAAATAAACCTATTTTACCCCCAACTCATCGCCTATGACCAATGAGGACCACTGGTTCTAAACACATTCAAAAATGATGAGGCTCTCTTGGAATTCATGGGACTAAGGGATACAGTACCGTGCAGATATCACAAAGCTAGATTCAACATCACACTAGACACACAGGCCTATTACAGGGAGACGATTGAGTCCTTCAGTCACAAAAGCAAAAGAATTAGAATAAGCTTAGGATTATTGAGTGAAAACCACAATGTGGCACTCTCTAACCATAGAATAGTAAAAATAAAGGATGCATCCAGTGGTGAAAACTACTTTGAGGTGCCAAAGGATGAAGACTTCAATATTCCTCCTACTACACTTCATCAAAAGAAATCGGTAATCTTAGTAGAATTGTGCAATCCCGTCAATCTGGGAATAGAGGCAACGCCACAAATCACCTTCTATGATGAATCACTTTTGATAGAAGAACAAGAACTATTAGCTGCATTTCTAAGGTGAAATTTTCATGGACCTACGCTGACATGCCGGGTCTCAATCCATAATTCATGGTTCATCATTTAGCTTTCTACTTGGGGGCAAAGCCAGTAAGACAAAAATTAAGAAAGATGAACCCTTAGATAGCCTTTCTAGTCAAGGTACAATTACAAAAGCTCCCAGATGTTGGATTTATATGTCCACTTGATTATCCAATTCCAGAATGGGTCATAAATCTTGTGCCAGTTTCAAAACCGAATGGGGGCATCCATATGTGCACTTTCTTTAGAGACCTAAACAAAGAGTGTCCTAAGGATGATTTTCCACTACCAAACATTGATGTGATAGTGGAAATGATAGCCAGACATGAGATTCTATCACTAATGGATGGATTCTTGGGGTACAACAAGATTATGATAGCAAAAGAGGACCAGCACAAGACAATGTTTACATGTCCATGGGGCACCTACTACTGGAACATGATGCCATTTGGGCTAAGTTATTCGGGAGTGACATATCAAAGGGCCATGACACTAATTTTTCATGACATGATTCACAAAATTGTGAAATATTACATGGATGATATATTGGCCACATCAAGGAAAATACAAGATCACATAGCAACTCTAAGCGCCATCTTTGGGAGATTGGAGAAATACAAGGTTAGACATAACCCCAAGAAATGCGTCTTTGGGGTTCAATCAGGAAAATTCTTGGGATACATAGTATCAATGAGAGGAATAGAAGTGGATCCCACCAAGGTCAAGGAAATCCTCGACATGGAAGCACCTAGGACATTGAAACAACTCAGAGGTCTACAAGGAAAATTCTAATCAATTCACATATTCATAACACAACTAGCGGATAAACAAATTCCACATTCACATCTACTCTACAACGGAGTAACATACAAGTGGGATGACAAGTGTGATCGGGTGTTTATTAAAATCAAATAATATCTACTTATGCCACCAGTGTTAATGCCACCCATTCCAAGAAAACCACTAATTTTATACATATCAGCAACAACAACAGCCCTTAGTGCTCTTTTAGCTCAACATGATAAAAATGGGACATAGAGGGCCATCTATTATATTAGCATGACAATGGTAGGGAATGAGCTCAACTACAAACCAATAGAAAAATCTTGCCTAGCATTCATGTTTGGAGCCCAAAAGTTCAAACACTACATGTTGGCTCATCAGATCGAGCTGATTGCAAAGATTCATCACCTAAAGTATCTACTGTCAAAGGCAATGCTCATAGGAAGCATGGCTAAGTGGTTCATGATACTATCAAAATATGGCATTGAATATGTGGAGCGAAAAGAAATCAAAGGACAAGTCATTGCAGACCAATTGGTAGAGGCTCCAATCTATTTAGAGAATCCACTCATATCAGATTTTCTAGATGAATCCATCTTTAATCTTAGCATAGCCAATCAGTGGAAACTCTACTTTGATGGCTCATATGCACAACATGGATCAGGAGCCAACATTTTCTTCATCACCCCACAAGGGGATTGTATACCTAGATCCTACAAATTTCCATTCCCCTGCACTAACAACATTGTAGAGTATGAGGCTTTGACCATAGGTCTCAAGATTGCAACACATTGGTAGATTAGGGCTCTCAAAGTCTATGGAGATTCATAGATTATTATCGACCAAATCAATGGCGAGTACCAAACTAAGGATGATAAGATGACACCATACAAGAAGTTAGTAGAGAGCCTTAAAGAAACATTCATTGATATCACCTTTGAGCACATACAAAGGGCTATGTACATAGCAATTGATGCCATGGAAACACTTGGATGCTTACTGGATATCCCTCACAATATCTCAAAACATGAATTCTTTGTAAAGCAGCTTCTCGTACTGGCTTTCGAGGTACCAGAGTTTGAATATGTGTGTGAAATCATTGGTCACGGTGATCCAATGTATCATGAAATCTATACCTACTTAAGAATAGGGGTCCTCCCAGCTGACATAACACCAAACCTCAAGCGAGCCTTTGTCAAAAATTTCCTATGTTTTGTCATCCTAGGAGAAACCCTTTATCGTAGGAGTATTGAAGGAACCTTGTTGCATTGTTTAAATCCTGAGGAAGCCTTGACTGCTCTAACTGAGGTCCAAAATGGCATTTGCAGTTCACACTCAATCGATATGACCTTGGCTAAGAAGCTAATGAGGACTAGGTATTACTAGCCAACAATGGAAAGAGAGGCACATGACTTTGTCAGAAAGTGTTTACAGTGCCAGCAACATGGAGATCTTATCCATGCACTAGCTTAAGAGCTTCATCCTATTGTTACACCTTAGCCCTTTTCACAATGGGGGCTTGATCTCATTAGCAAAATCACACCCAACTCATCCAATGGCCACAAATTCATCATCACCACCACAAAGTACTTCACAAAGTGGGTCAAAGAAATTCCCATGACCTACATAACCGAAAAGAAGATATCCAAGTTCATCCTGAACTAGCTCATTTGTCGATACAGTGTCCCCCAATCCATTATCTCTGATAATGGGACACCTTTCAAAAATCAGGATGTGAATGACCTTTGCCACAAGTTCAATATCCAACGTCGATTTCCACTCTGTATTACTCACAAGGCAATGGCTAGGCAAAATTCACTAATAAAAATATCTTCAAAATCCTTAAGAAAATAGTCAACGACTCTGGTTGTGACTAGCATCTACAGCTAAATCTTGCCTTATGGGACTACCACGCCAGTATCCCCACACCAACAGGTGTCACCCAATTCTCCTTGGTCTATGGATCAAAATCCATCCTCCCAGGCGAGATTGAGCTCCCATTACTAAGGACATCAATGCAAAACCTGATTACAGATGAGGAATATCGGGTTTCAAGGTAAAATGAGCTGGATTTAATAGATGAATGGTTCATGGATTCCCTTAACCATCTACAGGTCTATCAAAACTACCTAAAGCACATCTACAACAAGAAGATCACGAGACACACCTTCTAGGTCAATGAACTTGTGCTAAAAGAAAACCAAATGAATGTGCCAAACCAATAAAGAAAATGAAAATTTTAGCCCAAATAGTTGGGACCTTTCATAATCATAGCAAGCTATAAATTAGGGGCATATCAACTATCAACACCAGAAGGTGAGCCTCTATAGGAGCCCCTGAATAGCTCCCATCTCGAAAAAAATTATGCCAAAAATCTTGCAAGGTATAGAACCAAAAAATACAGAAAAATTAAAAAAATGTCCTAAAAAAATGGTCACTCTGATGAAAACCTGAGAAATAGGCATCTTGGTGACAACAAAAAAATACAAAAATACAAAAATAATTTAAAAAAAAAAAAATGATTGAAAACATTAAAGAAAAAAATCATCCTCTAGTGAAAACAACTTCTGTGGCACTTTGGACAAGTACCTTGGTGAAAACTAGGCAAATAGGCACCAAGCATAAATAAAGCATTCTCCGTCCACTAGGATCTTCATAGCCTTTTCCATACACTCACTTATCCATTACATTCCATTTATCCTTCAACCATTCGTTCGCATCTGCACCATAGCCTGATCTTGTGCTCATATCATGTTTCACCATAGTACTACTTGGCATAATCCTAAGGTTAGTTTGTCCTACCTCTATCGAAGTAGTCTATCGCATCACGTTGGGGGCATGTTCTTGTACCTAAATCGAATCAAATTCGTGTATATTCTTGTGATCTTCTCGAAACATCAAAAACATTAAAAAATCCATCAAAAATTCAGAAACATTCAAAAAAATTAAAAAAAAAAAATATTCAGAAAATGAATCAAAAAATCCAAAAACATCCAAATCATATTGAAATCCAAAACATGTCAAAAATCTGAAATGTCAAAAACATGTCAGTTGAACTACATCATCTCTGACCTTGAACATAGGCAAGGTTGATCTTTGATCATCCTTGAGACACCCTAGGTCAGTCCTTTAGGTGTCTTCCGTAATGGAAATTTGTTTGCCCATTTATCTCATCATTGAGTCAAGTTAGTCATCAGTCGAACTATGTGGTCTCTCGGTGTATAAAATAGGCAAGGCTAATCTATGGATCAGCTCTCGAGACCCCTAGGATAGGTCTTTGAGTCAGTCTCTTTGTCATAAATCTTGAAAATACCAAAAAAAATTGTAAAACAGGCTTAAAAAATTTGAAAAAACCAAAATTTGACGTCATCTCGCTTTCACCCGCAATTATAATCACCCATAATAAATCATCATCGCCTTCATCCTTTGGTGAGTCAGTCGGAAGCAAGTCTAGCAGGCTCAAAAGTGAACACATAATCATCAGAAGTCTCAAGTCTAGGTCAGTAAGCAAGCAAGTTGGTCAACTCAGAGTATCAATAGCTTATCATCCAGTCAATCTCATCAAAACCCTTATCACAACATGTCCTAGGATGCATCCTTCCCATGATGGACATAAGCATTAGGTATCTCGCAGTAGTTTAGTCTTGGCTAGTAGTATGAAGAACATCAGCTTGTTCGTTTACTTTATCTGGTCTTTTTTGACTTATCTTATTTTGCGCTCATTCCAAGGACCTCTCGATGATGTCTAAACAAAAATATTTAGTGAGAAAGGAATGGGGCAATGATCATTATCTTGTTACTTGTTGTGCTTGTTGGATGTTCTTGTAAAATAACTTCATCATACGTGCTTTGTTTTTTTGTATGGAGGATGTTTTAGGTGTCTTATTAACCACATAAGAAGGCCTACCTTTTTATGTTTTGGTCTGAGATGTCTAGAATATCTAAACTGCATTCTAAATAAGGTTGTGTTTGTCAAGTGTGAACAAGAGTACTCCTATCTATTTGATGACTCAAATTCCGTCACACTAGGTGCAAGGCCATCCTCATTCTTAATACCTTGATGCATTGCACCTATCTGTGTTATCAAACATAAATAAGGGTATGCTCTTTATCTCTCCCATCCTTGGATAAGAAACACATCATCATAATTCATCATCATATCCAATAAAGTATCAACAACTAATGGACTTGTTGGACTCCTGCATCTTCTTGGATTCAAGGATTGATCCCTCTCATTATTCTATCCTCTTTCGCACTAACAATACATCCATCCGGCATCCTTAATAATCACGTCATATCATCATAGGACAACATCATCCATCTCATCTATCTCACATACACTATATAATCATTTAAGATGTTTAAAATAATATAGATTTATTATTCTAAGCATCTTAAAAACATCTCATTTGCATCATCATCTAAGTTGTTTAGAATAATATAGATTTGCTATTCTAAGCATCTTAAAAACATCTCATTTGCATCATCATCTAAGTTGTATAGAATAATATAGATTTCTTATTCTAAGCATCTTAAGAACATCTCATTTGCATCATCATCTAAGTTGTTTACAATAATATAGATTTTTTATTCTAAGCATCTTGAAAACATCTCATTTGCATCATCATCTAAGTTGTTTAGAATAATATAGATTTGTTATTCTAAGCATCTTAAAAACATTTTATTTACAGCATCATTATCATATAGATCAGTTAGTCATAGCCATCCATACATCCATTTTGAACCTCTTTGTCACGAGATTGACCTCAAATCGAATCTTTTCGCTAGATCTCTCAAGGGGGCAATGTACTAATGTACTTCTTTTCACTGGGGCATCCGAAAAAAAAAAAAATCAGAATTTTTTTAACTTCGATGACAACTGTTTCATTCTTTCAACCAATGCAATGAGTACATTGCTTCAAAGAGGGGAAAATGTAGACATGAAAAATTGACTTATGCATTTAATCACGCTTCAATTAACATCATTTCATCTATTAATTAAATAAATCAATTTAATTAATTCACTAAGGTTATCTCTTTAATTAAATAAATCATTTTATTTTACTATCTCCTAAAGTTTCTTTATTTAATTAAATGGCTAATGATCATTATCTCCTCTCATTTTGATTTATTTTAACCCAAAAAACTAAGTCAAAATGTCACAATCAACTAATCATTAGCTTAATTAATAAAATACCTGATTAATGCTAAGCCTAACCCATGTCCCATCCTTTAGCTTTTCCCACTTTCACAATAAATCATTTATTTTGATTTATTAAAAGCTCTATTTTCCTCATAAATCATATTCCCAAGGAATATTCCCTCATTAACTCCCTTTGTTTGAATTTTTTTTCCAAAATTTTTTTGCCCCAAATCTCTCAACCATATGCATTTAATGACATTTTTCAAATTTTAAACTCACCTAAATGCATTTATCTTACACAAATACAAAAATGTGCTCAAGCTTTCTCCTCTGAAATTTTGACAAGTGGCTTGAATCTATTGGATGAGGATTAGTCCCACAATCTTCAATTTTGGCTCTTCTCTCTTCAATCTCACCTATAAATTCAAGGGGTTTTCTCCCTCATTGGCATCTACCATTTGAGAATTCTCACTATAGGCAGCTTGAGTTCATCTTGCATCTCTTTGTTTATCATCATTTCAAGGCTTAGAAATGATTGTCAAAGGGCTCCTTAACATACTCAAGGTGCACCAATCCAATATGGAATAGGTAGGATTCATGTGTTTTTATAATGCTTTCATTTAGTTGTTTTGGTTGTCATTTTCTTAAGCATTATTAACCATGTTTATGTATTGCATAAGACTGCTACTATATTTTCCTATTTCAAACTCACATCATGCTAATGTGTGATAATATTTTAAGCTTGCAGTTTTTTGGTATTACAGTTGCACTCAAAATGTCAATATTATTGTGGTGTCATGGAATGTAAGTGGTTGGAAAAAGGTTGGTATCCAACTTGTATCCTAGGGAAGGTTGGTGGTTAATGGAATGGTCATTTTGTGAATACCAAAAGTTGTGTCTGTTCCTAGACATGAAGTGAGACCAAGGTTGGTTCCTAGCTGAGTTGCAAGACTAGATGTTGAGGGTTGACTTGGCACAAGGGATGGATTTAGTTGAATCGTAGATGAAGTCAAGCCACGTGTCAATTATTTTACAAAAAAAGATGGGGAAATTGGAGCCATATTTTCTAAGGCTTGATGTTCCATGATTTCTTCCCTAGTAAGTCCAAATGGGTTATTCATGATGTCTTCAATCTCATATGGGCCTAATGGAGATGAGGGTTGTTGTGATGGGGGAACGTGACTTCTCAGATCAAATTCTTAAGGATTTTCATCACTGATGGTAGATGAAACTTTGATTTACTCCATGAATATCTTGTGTTGTGATCTTGTTGTAACCATAAATTATGGGTCAACGATGGGAGAGGTGTGTTGAGATTTGTAATTTATGAACTCTCTAGTTGATTCAAATCTAGGTAGAATGGAAACTCTATGTTATTTTGGAGTGATGATAATAATGGGGGATGAAAAGGTGGATGCTATGGAGAGTGATCTTTGCAAACTTTTTGGGACAAAACTGTTGACTTTAGTTTGATGTTTTGGTGTTGGATAAAGGATGTTTATGAACTTGGAAATATTTAGGGTAGACACATGACCTTCAAGATAAACTAGTTCAAGGATGATAACTAACTTAACTAAGTGTATGTAAAAGGATTCATTTCACATACAAAGTAGACAAGCTAGGGTTTGGGGTTTGATTGATGTTCAAGTTAAAAAGTGTTTGGTGTATTCAAAGTTTTTTGCAAAGTTTGATGAAGTGAAGGATGAAATTTGATGAAGGGATGGATGAAATTATTTACCCAATGTTGACCTAGAGTGAACCATTGTTTTCCAAGACCAAGGTAGTGGGAAACATGCTAGACCTCTAAAGTGATAATACTCAAGTACTCAATGATTTTGGTAAAATAGGACTCAATTGATTTTGGAAATAGGATCCAATGATTTTGGACTCAATGTTTCATGCAATGTTTTTCAAAACTCTTCTTGTTGATAAAATCTCTTCTAGATCAAAACTCATATCGAAACTCTTCTTTCTATTTTATGAACTAAAACCAAAATATTGATTTGTTTATCATGCCATCTTAACAGCTGAGTTATCATGAGATCAACTCTCTTCATGAAAATCATGAGATTAGAGCCACAATTTCTAATGTTGTCTTAGGGAAATATGGATTATGATTAATTCAAGATATTTAGAAGTCACTAAGGATAGAAAGCCTTAGGACAAGCAATAATATCAAATCTAAACCAAGAGGCGCCCATATTTAAACCAAAGTGTTTGAAATTTTCAAGATAATGAATGTTCATTTTTAGAACATTTTGGAACCAAGCAACATATCAAACTGACTCACAATCACTTACAATCTTAGGTTAAAAATGGCTATACTTTGTTTAATTCCAACTTGGATTTCTCTAAATACTAAACAATGTGAACAATTAGAGATTTAGCGACACTAACTCCCCTCCATGACACACACTTCTTAGGACCACCAAATCTCAAAATCCTTAAAATTCAAAGATCAAAAGGATTTTTCTATTTCTACAATTGAATAGTAATAATGTGGGATGGCTTCAAAATGATCATTCTTGCACCAATAAGTATTAAGGATTTTTGGATTTCTAAACAAAGGTTCATAATAATGGCTTCTAGTTTAGGATGTGTAATGATAAAATCCTTGTGAGATGTCTCCAAACCCTTAGAACAAGGGATTTATGCATCATCAAGATGCTGGTGGAGAGCTATCATGCACCACTTCCCATTGATCACAATTTTCATTGCACTAACACATTTATATCATGGTTTGGAAGAGCTTGGCTTTAGCTTGTTATCGCTTGGGTTGTTACCTCCTTTCAAATTAGGGAGGTAGGCCATCTAAAGGTGAACAATAGCAAGGAATTACGTTTGTAGTTCGATCATCTTTGTTTGCATGAACAAAGAGAGAATGTGTACACACCATGTATTTTTCTCACACTCATAAAGGGGGTTTAGTTTTAATCCAAATGAAAGATGTAGGTGATTTTCCAAAGTTTTAGAGAATGTTTCTATCTCTGAAGTTCATTACGTGGCATGAGAGAATTGTATATTCATTCACTAATAACATTGTAAATCACAAAACATAGAAAATAGTTGTAAATAGTAACACCTCAAATTAATGATGACTTCATTTTAAGCACCAAAGAAAATATGAAGTTTCCTTGTTCAATTTTAAATCTCAAAAGACAATGATGAAATGAGGGTTCAATTTTAAGTCGAATTGAAAGCTAGTTGGTCCTAAGATAGTAAAATTAAAATCCAATGGAAATTTAGTGGTCCTAAAACATAAACCCAAGCAGCATATGATGGGTTAAAATTGCCCCACAAGTGTCAAAACACTGTTACAATAACTACAACTAAGAAAAACAAAAAATTAAAAATTTCAATTTTTTGTTTTTTTCTATGTTGCAGTAAATCATGTTTTTAGAGGCCTTCAAAGCAAAATTTTGGGTTGAAACTTGTGTTCATCCCTAAAATTGGGTTGATGAAGGAATTATTTTTGACAAGTTGAATTAGTCCTCTTGGAGATCTCTCCAATTGTGCAAATGGATTCAAATTTTGAGCATCGAGTAGAAAGTTATGACTCCAACAAGTTGTAAATTTTTTCCTAGTTTTTCTCCAAATCTACAAAACCAATTAGTCTTAAAATAAAAATGAGAAGTCAATGACATGTTAGCATTTAGAAAAAGTTAAAAAATGATCATAAAACTTCTTACCAATATTGGGAATCACTACACACAATAGCGTCATGATTTGAAGTCTAGTCATTGCTCTGGTGAAAATGATCATCACTCTGTAGAAAAAATAGAGATCATGATAGTGTCAAGAATTGGTAGCATCATGATTTGAATTTTTTTGGTGTTGCTCTCGTTAATTTGGGCATCACCATTTGAACTTTTTGATACCTCTAGATTAAATAGCCATCGCCAGATTTAAATTAGCATCATTATATTAATTCAATGTCAGTGTTCAAATTATGATGGCATTGCTATATGGTGGTGCTCTTTAGAAAGCATCATTGTAACCTACAAAACAAAACAAAAATAGAGTTCGACCTAAAAAAAATTAAGTTAATGGTTTTCCCTCCTTCTAGCGCAAGAATGTGAGATGAGGAATTTTGTATGGGTTTATTGCGCTTGATCCATCAAGAATCGAAGAATATTCATGCCACCAATACTTGAATCTCGACAAGATCATTGAAATGAATGTTAAAATAAACAGTTATTGAAAAAAAGTGTTCTAAACTACAAAAGAATTTAAAATTTACCCCATTGTGGAATTGGTGTCATGTTGATATGGAACAATGACCCTTTCCCAATCTCATGATTAGTGAGCTTGTTCCAATCAATTCTATTTATGAGAATCTATGAAACCTTTGTGATGAAATGGATTAAAATTAGATTTATGTTAAAATTAACATGATGCAAGAGTTAATATAACATGATTTTACGCTAAAAGATGTAGATATGCAATTTCTAAGCTACTCCAAATGATATTTAAGCTAAAAATATACAAACTTTAATTAAAAACAACCTACGATGGATGCATGTAAGCCATTAATGGAAGTTTAAAGCTATTATGCAAATAAAAATGGACTAAAATATGCTAAATGTGAGTAAAGTATGTGTGATATGGATGATATTGAACCACATAAGTTTTCTCTGAAAAAGATGGATCCATTTATCTCCAAATAGTGACATATTTATAGGAGATAAAATGAGAAATGGAGGGTTGAGATCAAAAATATTAATCAACGATGAAGGATGAAAGGAAGAGGAGACATGGATCATGGATTCTCATCAACATATGAGAATGCATTATAGGATTTAATCAAGGGTTCACATTTTGTTCAAACAAACACACTTTTGCCCTACACATATAGGTCAAAAGTGACTTGTTCAAAAGGCTAAAAGATAACTTGTAATTCAAGTTACAAGGTAACTTGCATTTGAATCTGTATAAACCTAAAATTGGTCTGGAGAATCCAATTAATTAAATACGACCTATTTTATTAATTATCCTAAATTCCTCTACTATTGAATAAATAGAAATATTTATTTATATAGTTCATGTTTAAATTCACATTTAAATTCTTATAAATTCCTCTATTATTTCATCTTAATTAAATAAACAAAAATAAATACTTTGTTTGATTTAATTATCATTTTCCCCTATTTTATCGTATCACATCAATCTTAATTAATTAAATAAAGATCAAACACCTTATTGATTAATTATCATATTCTTCTATTTTGATTTAATAAACAAACTCTATAATTTGTTCTATTAAATTATTTATCCCTCTTTTGCTAATTTAAATAAATCAAAATATTTAATTAAAAGCATAAAGAATATTTCTCTATATTTCCTCAAAATCAAATTAGATATCCTATGTCTAATTTATGTCAAAAATATGTCTAAATTAATTGATTCAATCTTCACGAGAAGATTTGGAGACAAATTGGAGACAAATTGGAAATCCATCTCTCAATCCTCTTCCATCAATCCTTCCTATCTTCTTGCCTGGTGTTTTCATGGGTAGAGACAATTCCCAAAATCTTCTCAATTTTCTCCAGCTCTCACCATTCAATCCTCTAGATTGAATCCAATCCTCTACTTTTTTGCCCCTATGCAAAGCTACTCCCAAGAAATCTATAAATACAGCTTCATTCAACAAAGAAAGGATCTCAGATTATCAATTTTATGCAATCTTACTCTACAGGAAATCATCACGCAATCAAGCATCAAGCATCAAGCATCAAGTAATTCAAGAATCCAACAATTTAGAATCATAATCATGGCTGCACCCTATAGCTTCATTTAGTTTTTCATGTCAATTCATGTTACAATAGTTATTTTATCATTTAGTTTTATCATATAAGCATCACATCATTGCATTCAACATCCTTTCGTTCTTTAGATTGTCATTTTAACAATCGTAGTGTTTCACTTAAATCTAAGAGCATTGTAGCTTAATAAATCTTTAAAGATAGGAGACAATGAGAGGCTTTTAGTATATTTCTTTCTTTAGATTAGTTTCTTTGCTAAATATTTGATACAATGTTTCATTAAGAAGTGTATTTCCTTTGTTTACTTATTCAAACTTACAATTTGGCACCCATCGTGGGGATTTAATCCGATATTTTGAATTTTTCTGAAAAGTGTCATAGAGGTTTCCGACAAGTTTTGTTTCAACGCTTCTATAAAAAACTATAGCACTTCCGTCAAAAACTATAGCACATCCGTGGAAAACTATGGCGCTTTCGTGCTCCGTTTCGGTGCTTCCGTAAAACTATAGCACATCCGCTAAATGTTTTAGCAGATATTGGAAGAAAAATTATACCGCTTCCATGGATTGTTTCAGCGCATCGACCACCCATCTCCAATATAGCTGATATAGCGCTTTCGTGGAAAACTTTAGTGCTTCAGAACTCTGTTTTAGCACTTTTGATTTTAGCACATCTGGTAAAAAGTATAGCGCTTTCATTGAATACTTTAGCACTTTTGTAATTAGTTATCTAGATCTGATGTGACAGGACAAAATTTAATTTTGATTCATTTGGACTAAAATGTATCAATCCTAGGATAGTGATTTGGTTTAAAACTTATCAATCCTTGGGTTGCCATTTTGGTTTAAAATTTATCAATCCTAGGGTAGCTATCACACTTTTGCTATATCAGTTAAAATGGACACCATGAATTTTATGAAGCAAAATCTTTACATAGATTAGCAAAATTTATCTTTTTGGGCTTAAAACGAATCATTTATCTGCTATGCTTGTGTGGTGAATAGGCTTATGCTCTCCCCTTAAGTCGGTGATCAAAGTACCAGACTCATCCTTTATTTTCGTGCAATATTTTTCTTTTATTAAAACCTTTAGAAGGCCTCTTGTAGTGGGAAAAGTACTCACCCTATGGGAATGACTTACGGGGGAACGCCTAAAGCCAAGGATTCCAACCCACTCTAATCTAGTACAAGTTGTTGATGAAAGTCCAAATTGATGGTAGTGTGAAAGATAACCATCCTTAAAGCCATTTTTCTAAAGGTTGGGTTGTCTCCTGAAGGAGTCTATCATTTCCCACACCGCACAAAAATCCTATCTAAGAACCATAGCATAGTATCCAGCAGAGTCAGTAACCAGACGTAATACTCATAGTGCAAGGGGAGGGAAGAATCTGCCCCCAAGACACTCACCATATAATTTCGAGGGATCGTTTGCTCAGAGTACAAGAAATCCAACTTTGAGTACGCACCTGGAAATGACAAAAACACATGCATCCTCTAGGGGTGACATGACTGTGTGAGTCAATAAAATTTTAAGATGTGGATTGTTGAGTATAACAATGACCTTTTTTGACTTTAAGAGTGAGTGTGTCTAAAAGTATATATTTGTTAAAGAAAACCAGTGAAAATCAATAAGGACCATTCATGGTTCTTGAATATACACTATTTGTTTAGGTTCTAAGTTTAAAACAATTATTCTACAATTTGCTTGCTGTGTTTTCAAAATCATTATAAATCATATAACAGATCATCCAAGAAACCAAAAATCAAATCAGGTTAGAAAAATTCATGATTTGAGAGTGGAAATCAACCAAGTTTTTGAAGAAAACCATCAAAGTCAAGAAACCCAAGAGACCACTTGGTTACCAAAATATTTTGAGGAAAAGGCATTTCTTATATCAAAGTAAAAGATATTGCTACAACACAGAACCTTCATTCATAGGTATCACGATTTTGGTAAAGGTTATACCATTGATTATGCCATAGAACCTCTTTATTCATGAGCCTTCTTCCAAAGGAGAGCCCTAACACAGTCTCATAATCATAGTCAATGCATACGTCAGTCCTACATCCCACAACCAATGATCAAATACTCCATAAGGACAAATCAAGATTTAAAACAGAGAGTCTTAACCATCCACCCTCTATTTTAGCGCTTTGGAAATTTGTTTCAATGCTTTGGGACTCCATTGTAGCGCATCCACAAGACAACTCTTCCAAGCACTGTTTTAGTGCTTTCGATCACTGTTATAACGCTTTCATAAAATAGTGCTTCTGAGCACTATTTTAGCACTTTCAAGCACTGTTATAGCACTTCCAAGGACTGTTTTAGGGCTTTTGAGCACTATTTTAGCGCTTTCACAAAAATAGCACTTCCATTATCTGTTTTAGCCCTTTTAAACTCTGTTTTAGCATTTCTAAAAAATAGCACTTCCAAGTCCTGTTTTAGCACTCCTAAACTCTATTTTAGCACTTTCAAAATAGAGAGCTCCACCACATATTAGTCAATTTGATTATCATCTAAAGATGGATTTTTTCCTCAAAACAAAAGTATCTTTTTGATAGAGACACTATCTAGAAACCAAAACTAGATAGGTCCCTACAAGTTATTAGTATTTTCAACTAAAACGCAAATCTTGCAAATCATAAAGTGTCAAATAAAAAAAAAATCTTGATTATTACTCTAAAGTTTCATCATCGGTATATTATCGTCCTATTATCATGAAACAAGGCATCTTAATCAAATTTTTAACCTAGTCTTATTAATAAGATATATCATCTTATTTGACTTTCTTAAAAATTCAGTTGACATTTTCCAACATAGAAGATCAAAGTTTGCTAGAAAGAACAAAACACTTGTATGCCAATCATCACCAGGTTAAAAAAATAGAGGCTCTTAGAAAAGGAACTTGAAACATCAAAAAAAATGGCAAAAGAAAATCCCTGGAATAGTCTACATCAAAGTGACAAAAATGAAATAACTCCAGAAGACATACAAACATCCCAATAGGATCCAAAATTCCATAAATTCATGGAAAAGATCTTAGAGCAGGACATGGATAAATACCTCTTAATGTTAGCTGAATTAGGTGCTAAACTTCCCAAAGACTTTGACGTAAATCACCTAAAAGAAGCACCTAGAACAGGCAAAACTGAAATACCACCACATACACAAGGTGTAGATCCAGTTGTTTCCTTAACAAACCAAATGCAAAACTTACAACAACAACTACAGGACATCAAAAAAGGAAACACCAAGAGATACGCATTACAAAAAATTTGTCCTTATCTGTTTGTCTCAACGGTGGACATGATACCTTTTCCTTAACACTACGAATTCCCCAAGTATGAAAAATACAATGGAAAGACAGATCCAATCGATCATATCCGGGAATTCAAGACCATGAGCCTAGATTTTTCTAAAGAGGAAACTTACTTGATGAGGTTATTCCCAAGAAGCTTGGGAGGTTCGTGTATGGAATGGTTTTCCAAATTACAACTAGGGATATGAACTTTCGAAGAACTTGTCAACAGGTTCATATCCCAATATTCTTTTAACATGCAACATGATGTCATGATAAAGGATCTATCTAACATGAAACAAAAAAAGGGGATACATTCTTGTCCTTTTTACAAAGATGGTGACGACTATTCACTAGATATCCACGCTCCATTCCTGAGGAAGAAAAATTGGAGTTGTTCATTGACAATTTGAGAAATGAGATGAGTTACAGACTTGAATTACAATGTCCTCCCATGTTCATAAAAGTGGTAGAAAATGGCCTTAAGATTGAAGAAGCGCTAGTCAAAAGAGGGGTTATTAAACATTACAATGACAAATCAAATAACAAAAACTCCTCAAATCAATACCCCAACAATGACAAACCAAAATTCTAGGAAAAGAACAGAAATACAGGGACTGATGAAATAGAAAATGATTTACAAAATGCCAAACCCATTTTCAACTTGACAAAATCTACTTCAAAAAAAAATCAAAAAAATGATCAAATTGTCAAGACAAATGTCATTCAAAACAATGAAATCAGAAAACCACAAATGAACCAAAAATCATCAAACCGGCATAGGTTCGCACCTTTAGGCCAAACATTGGAATCAACGATGAAAGAACTATTCACAAGTGGTCTTATCACTATACGGGAAGCAAGATTCTAGGATCCAAAGGTCAAACCACCATGGTGGAATGAAATAGATTATTGCAACTTCCACAACAATAAAGGCCACAAGACTAATGATTGCATGGAGTTAAAACACACAATTCAAGATCTAATCGACAATAACAAGGTACATGTAGAGGGACACCAAAACAACAATGATCATACAACCTTCAAAGATCCTTTACCAAAATATGACAAAGGAGCATCATTTTCTATGAACAACAAAGGTAAAAATATCAAACATGTCTACGATACCATGATCCTTTTGTCTTACCGAAGTAGAAAATGATAATACCATTGGTCATCACATGGAAAAACACAAAGTCAATGAAATTACCCCTTTGGATTTTCTCCCAAGCATACAAGTCTCTGAAAATTAAAAAAACATTTTAAAAATTAGAGAACGAAAGGACTATCAACCAATTAATGTCATGAAAAGGGGAGAATCCAAGGTAGTCTTAAAGGGAGTGGCGCCTAAAAATGAAACTCCACCTCTATCTCATTACAACATCATCAATCAACTTCAAAAAAGTTCAACACGTATATCAATACTTGAACTCCTTAAACTATCACCATCACACAAGAAAGTTCTAGAACAAGCACTAGTTGCCACCATAGTACGTAAAAATCTAGATGTTTACCAATTCTAGGCTATGGTGGAACATTTTACTACACCACACTATCTATCATTATCTCAATAGGATGATGTCTTGCTTAACCATCCCCAAAACACCACACTCCATATCAAAGTCTTGATCCACAATCATCATGTCCAAAGGGTCTTAATAGATGGGTGAGTTGGTTTGAACATTTGCACTCTAAAGTTAATCTATGCACTAGGGTATTCAGAAAATGTTTTTGATGCTCGAAGGAAAATGACAATAAAGGCATAGGATGAGGAAGAGAGATCTTCTAAGGGGTTGATTATGTTACCTATTCAAGTGAGACCGATGATGAAAAACATAGCATGCCAAGTATTGGAAAAAGAGTTAACTTACAGCATACTCTTAGGACACCCATGGATTCAAAAAATGCATGTAGTACTTTCCACCTATCATCAATGCTTAAAATTCCCAGTAAATGGACATGAAGTGACTATATCGGCGGATAATAATCATCCTCAACATTGTGACACACTCATAATCTCTCAAGACACCTTTGTGCCTCACAATAGGGAAGCATGCAGTTAAAATTCATCAAATGAAGAAAAATGTCCAAATATTACCACTAAGTGGGTTGAGAAAAAGGATAAATCAAAAGACAAAATTCTTGTTGACACTCAATTAAAAAACAATCTAGATCCCCAAAATTATTCATCATAGAAATTCAAAGAACATGTCCAACTGACAAACAAGGGAATAGGACAATATTCTATTGAGCAATTTCTTAATCTTTCACAATTGATGTCATCTCAAAAAACTTATGGCAAAACATCAATGATCAAACATCAAATGTCACTACCTACGATGGTTCTAGAAGAAAGATTTGTGAAATCTGGTACAATAGAGGATGAATCAAAAGACAAACCTATCCTCGATTGGTTATACAAAGATGGAGAAACATTGACATCAACACATATAAGTATGGCAAATGGAAGGCTATTTTATAAAAAATGGATTATGAAGGACAGGGACCTATTGGAAAAAGGAAGGATGGCATCACAAAACCTATTCAACCTCTTACTCTTATTCAAAAGATAAGACAAGACTAGGATACTCAAAAAAAGAAACACAAGAAATGACAAAGAAGGTTGTTGAAAGAATCCTTCAGGTTAGAGATAGCTCAGAAATGGATTCAAATGAATATGAATGGGATCTATGTTCAGACATATCTTACACATATGTCCAAATTGATGTCATAAAATAATATGCACCTACACGTGAGGAGGGAGAGAGCTCTGGATCTAGACCATTTGTATTAGGATCACAAAATATTGATGACTCAAGTGAGGACGAACAAACATTGAGTGAACTAGACAATCTTGAAGAGGGTGCCATCATTGATCTTGACATCCCTAATAATTACTATGACGACATAGCTGTCCTAACCCTTACCCCTATTAACCTAAGTCAATTTGATCACTTTATGCCTTTAGTCCATCCCGAACTTATTGATTGGGAACCTGTTGAACCTATAAGTGTACCCATATTTGCAAACAATGATGCCATCATAAATTTTCTATGTTGTGATGAACCCAATACACATTCTATCCATAACTCTCATAATGATGCGACTTAGTAGGAGGGTGTCAAATCTTCCAGTTGCAAAAGTAAAAACAAGAATAATTGATCTAATGGTGAAAAGCATTCTATGGCAGCATTAGATCTTGAAAAAGAAAAAATAAAGAATATATATGACAGTGAAAACCTCTCTAAGGCACTGCAAGATGGGATATTGGACACTCTTCTAGAGCATTATCATGAATGGTCATCAGTTTTGGTGGAGCCAACACAATCTGTAAACATTGGCACTGAAGGAAGGGAAAATATTTTACATCTGACAGAATCTATGAAAGAGCAAGAGAAACTTGAATTTATCAATTTTTTTGAAGAAATAAGCATTAACTTTGATTGGTCATATTCGGATATGCCACGTTTGGACCCAAATCTTCTAATGCATCATTTGTCTTTGCCTACTATAATCAAACTTGTAAATGAAAATTTGAGAAAAATGATGTCCCCATATCGCATTAATGGTAAAGGTTGAGCTAAATAAATTATCAGATGTAGGATTTATTAGGTCTATTGATTATGCCGAATGGATATCCAATATTGTACCTATCTCAAAGTCAGACAATAGTATCAGGATATGTACACATTTTAGGGACCTGAATAAGGCATGCCCCAAGGATGATTTCCCATTACCTAATATAGACATCATTGTAGATTGAACAATAGGGCATTCCATGTTGTCAATAATGGACGGTTTCTCTGGATACAACCAAATTAAAATAGCTCCAAAAGATCAGGATAAAACTACATTTACATGTCTATGGGGAACCTTGTGCTAGAATGTCATGCCATTTGGTTTGAAAAATGCAGGGGCAAGTTATCAAAGAGCAATGACCACAATATTTCATGATATGATGCACACCTTTATGGAGGATTACGTAGATGATATTATGGCTAAATCTTATTCTAGGGAAGGACATCTAGATATCTTGGGAAAAATCTTCACAAGGCTAGAAAATTTCAATTTCAGACTAAACCCTAAGAAATGTGTCTTTGGGGTTACATCAAAAAAATGCTTGGGATACATAGTATTAGAAAAGGGTATTGAAGTAGATCCAACAAAGGTAAAGGAAATAATGAAGATTCCACCACCTAGAAACATCAGTCAACTAAGGTCACTATAGGGAAGGCTACAATCAATCGGGAGATTCATATCCCAACTAGCAAACAAAATTCATCCATTCAATCATCTATTGCATACAAATATTGTGTTCAAATGGGATCAAGGGTGTGAAAAATATTTCAACCAAATAAAGAAATATCTAATGTCACCACCTATTCTGATGCTGTCTACAGAAGGAAGACCTCTAATATTATATATCACAACAATGAATATTTCTTTTGGGGCACTATTAGCACAAGAATATTATGAAGGAAGGGAACAAGCCATTTACTACATCAACAAAACTTTGAATGGCTATGAAATAAACTACACTTTCATTGAGAAATATTTTCTGGCAGTAGTATTTGCTACTCAACAGTTGTGGCATTACATGTTGACTCACACAATCAGGCTCATAGCGAAAATTGACCCATTAAAATACCTACTCAGTAAGGTGACCTTAATAGGTAGACTGGCCCACTGGGTCATGCTTTTAAGTGATTTTGATACTCAATATGTGGAAAGAAAATCCATCAAAGGTCAAGTAATCACCAAAAAATTGGATGAAGCTCCTTTACCAGATGAGTGACCTATGAAAATGGAGTTTCCTAATGCAGACATTTTGACAGCGACACCACAACAATGGATACTGTACTTTGATGGATCATATACACAATGAGAATCTGGAGTAGGGATCTTGTTCATCATGCCTCAAGGACACACTATCCCAAAATCTTATAGACTGATGTTTCAATGTACCAATAATGTGGTGAAATATGAGGCATTAATCATTGGAGTCAAAGTAGCAATTGAATGGAAGATCATAGAATTACAGGTATATGGGGATTCACAACTAGTCATTTATCAAGTAAATGACGAATATCAGATGAAAGATGAAAATTTGATGCCCTATAAATAGCTAATAAATGATCTAAAACAATAATTTATCAATATCAAATTTGATCAAATCCCAAGGGTAGAGAACAAAGCTGTAGATGCTATGGCGACAATTTCTTCACTCTTACAATTGCCAGAGAAACGTGGTCGTTATGAGTTTATGGTAGAACAAGTATCATGTCCTTCTTATAATATTTCAGATTCTAGTACCATATTCCATTTACATACCATTGAATCCTCCATCTATGAGAAAACCTATGCTTACGTAAAGGACAATATCTTCCCTCTAGATCTTTCCAGGAACCAAAAATGCAACTTCATCTGCCAATCTACCTGACATATTTTAATTGCTGACATCCTTTACCATTGAGGTCTAGATGGTACCTTACTCTAATGTTTAGAACATAACAAATATCAAACGGCCTTACCTGAGGTTCATGAAGGTATTTGTGGCACTCATTCAAGCGGTCTAACTCTATCAAATAAACTCCTTCGTTTGGGATATTACTCACCATGTATGGAGAAAGATTCTTATCAGTTTGCAAAGAAATGCCAAAAGTGTCAGATTCATAGTAATTTGATCCATCCACCAGCTCAATAATTGCATCCATTCACATCAACATGGAACTTTTTTCAATGGGGACTAGATTTGGTAGGAAAGATAAATGTGTCTTCATACAATGGACACAAGTTCATAATCACAACAATATAATACTTTACAAAATGGATAGAAGCAATTCCTCTTACAACTATCACCGAAAAAATATCTCGCCATTCATATTGAATTACATAATTTGTCGTTATGGCATACCTCAATCTATTATCACTGATAATGTACGACCATTCAAAATCCAAGATGTCCAAGAATTATGTGAGAAGTTTCATATCCAACATCATTTCTCAACACCATACTATCCTCAGAGAAATGGCCAACCAGATGCCTCTAACAAAAAAATTCTAAAAATACTCAAGAAAATGGTTAACGATGTTGGACGTGATTGGCATGTTCAACTTAACCCTGCACTATGGGCCTGTAGAACCAGCATCAGAACACTGACATGAGCTACACCATATGCCTTGGTATATGGATAAATGGCCACACTACCCATTGAAGTAGAGATTCCATCACTCTATGTATCACTCAAGGGAATCATTTCAAATGAGGACTATAGGGTATCCAGGCTTCAAGAATTGGAATTGTTAGATGAGCATCATCAACAAGTGATCAATCATCTCACGGCATATCAACAACAAATATCAAGGAGCTACAATCATAGGGTAAAACCTAGAGTCTTTCAGGTTGGCGATCTGGTCCTAATAGAGAACCCTAGAAATCAATAGGACAGGGAAAAGAAAGGGGAGTTTGAACATAACTGGCTAGGTCCCTTTGTCATCATATTAGTGTATGGATCAGGAGCCTATCAACTATCAAAATTAGAGGGGGATTTGTTTGAGAACCTCTCAACAGTATCCATCTCAAAAATTTCTATACCTGAATTACCTAGTGCATGGGTCAAGCTTCTGGAAAATGATTAGCTTGATGAAAACTTGGCAAACAAGCATCTTCGTAACAAAAAATACAAAAAGAAAAATGGGAAAAGAGAAAATACAAAACAAAAGTGCATTTAAAACATATGGTGAAAACATGGAAATAGGCGCTATCCATCTATTTTGACACATATCATGTTCATTAGTCTTGCCATCATTACCATTTCATATCATGATTATTTAGTCTCGCCATCATTTTGCATCCATTATCATTATAGTCAGTCTTAATCTAGCTTGGGGTCAACATCTTGATCTCACTGGGGGAAATAAAACATCAGCTTAGCCAAATGGGAAAACAATGGAATGACAAGTACAACAAAAAAAATGATTGAAGTGCAACATCATCACCATCGAAAAATTCATCAAACATCTGTATCATATCAAAAAAATCCAAAAAGTACTCAAAAAGTCAGTCTAGAAAGAAAAACCAAAAAAAAACATGAGTCAGTGTTATTTGAACTACGTGGTCTCTGCATGTATAACGTAGGCAAGGCTAATCTTTGATCAGCTCTCGAGACCCCTACGATAGGTCTTTAGGCTAGTTTTTAATTTCAAAAATTGGAAAATCACAAAAAACATCACAAAATCGGGATGGATGATCTAATTTGAATAATGATTGAAACACTCTAAGTAAAAGGTGGATAAGTTGTGTTTTTGATTAATTATTATCATTTCTTTGGAGTGACTCAATGATGTAATAAACTATAGAATCAAGGAAGAAGAATGGTATTTTTTTTGTTTGTTGTTTGTATGTTAATCATATAAATGTGTGAATTGTCGAGGGATGTGCTATACAAAAGTATCACCGATGACATTCATAATTCACACACTAAATGATTAATCTCTATCTATTTATGCAAGAAATGCTCAGGTCATCTCAGTTCAATTATACCTAGAAGCTTGTGTTCGCTTGCAATATCAAAAATCATGAAAGTAGTACTTAGGTCATCATTGGTCTAACATATACCGTTGATGCTTGTTCTCATTTTCAACATCCTAAAAAGCTCTATGATGATACAAAGCACAAAAGTACTATTAAAATGTCAATAGTCTGCATATAGTTGCATCATAAAAATGAGATTGCATTCATAAAATTACACATCTACAAAGTAGTTGTTACACAAAGGATTCAAATTGATGATTATCTTTTCTAGAAATATGATTGAGTATATTTGACATAAACAAAAATCATCAAAAACATTTAGGCGCATCATCTCATCATTGCAAAGCATTTATCATCTCATCATTCATGCATTTAACATCAAATAGTTGTGCATTTATTATACCATATTTTCCACATCATATCATAAATAAATACATCATTTTCATTACACCATATCATTTATTACATTATTACGCAAAATCATCATTTTTTATCAATACATCATTATTTTGAACCATACATTGTCATCCATATATCATCCATAACAAAAATCATCATTTTCATTATTACCATATGCAAATCATCATTGTTATCCATATATCACCAATCACAAAAATCATCATTTTCATTCATACATTTAGAAACATCGTACATCCATACATTTCATCACATTAAAATAAATGCATTAATCATACATCCATACATCATATATTTACAATATCATAATTAAAATCATCACATAACATTAATATAAATGCATCCATCATAGACCATCATAGATCAAATAGAAATCAACTGCATAATCATATATACCATCAAATTTCAAGTATACAATGAAGTCTGAAATAAGAAGAGATACATTGTCAAAAATGGTTGACTCATAGTGTACATCATGTCTCAAAAAGTATATCACAAAGAAGCATCTAGGATTTTCTATTGCCAAAAGGTGCAGGCATCGTAGGACCGGTACCACCACCACCACCAGATGGACCGGGATCTCTAGGATATCTAAGTGGAGGCTACATCACAACCTCACTAACTATCCAAGTATGTGTCTTGTCGGATCTAGAAGGGGCATAACTCACTCTATGCTCAGAAAGAAATGCATCATGATATCAACCCCTATAGAACTCTGCCTCTCAGCCAACCCATAGAACCTCCCTCATATAATCGACAATATAGGTACCATCATCTACCCTATGTAAAGTATTTGTAGTCTCATGTGCCATCTTTGCAATCTATCTAGCACTGTCTCTCTCAGCTATCAAAGTACCAACTATCCCTAGACCTATGCCAATGCCTATGCATGAGCCTGTGCCTAGGTCTGCAGTTTTGTCTGAGTCTGGACAAGTAAACCCTATGCCTGCACTAACTGACCCTGTAGAGTCTGCACCTGCACCTGTAGGCTCGCAATCTATCTTTGTTGATCTACATAAGGCATCTCCATTGCTCGGCTCTTGTGAGGCCTACTCAAAGAAGAACCTACACCACCTAGCCCAACCCCTCTGCCACCTCCACCACCACCATTCCCATCATCATTGTTGTTTTCCTCACTGGTGCTCTCCTCACTGCTACTTGACGCAGTGTCAGATCCACTATCCTCCTAGCCCTCAACAGCTACGGAGGGATCCTCAGCAACATTTTCCTCCACAGGTAATGGTGCTGGCTTATCTGGAATGGTGATCCGAGAACATGGATGCAAAGCCAGAAGCTAGGCATACTCCTTTGTCACTGGTGCCTTTGCAATATCCCGACGCATATCCCAAGCTAAAGCTTGCAGAGCCCGGTATCCCTCCACTAATGTGTGATATGACAAGCACGGCCCCCAATCTGCTGTATTACTCTGTCGTTGGGCATAATCAACAACCCCCTGAGGCATGCAATGCACAATACCATACTTCCTGTAGACCCGCCACAATAAAAATCTCTAAAGGAAAAAAAGGGTCCTACTGATCAAATACATGGAATCGCACAAAAACCCAAGAACTACATCATCCTCCTCCCATTGCTTGCAATCCTGGTAAGGCCGCCATATGACACTCTCTAGGTCATCCAAAAAATATCTCCAAAGCTCTAACTTTCCCATCTGAGACTGGGTAAATTAACCTCTGTAGCAAAAAACATATGGTCTACCTATAGGTCTATCACGTACCGACAATGGTAATGCAATAGAAAAATGCTCCCATGCCAAAACCTATAGTAAAGTAACTTGTGCTGATAAACTGCATCCTCCAAAATATACCACTAAGTGTAAATTATGATAAAGGTGGGCTAGCATACACATCCCCCATGCATATCCGATCCCATGCATGACCATGCTCTCAAGGATACGGCCCCAACCCATAGAGAATCCATTTGACCTATGATCAGGACAAAGAAAGCCTCCAATGAATCCAGTGAGCACTGTTGGTAGGGTCAAATAGGCATCAACCATCGTATGCCACTAAATCACCAATTCGACAATATGGTCATCCTGAACTACTTTGCGAAGAGCATCTCTCCCACCAGCCTCATGTGAATCGTAAACTAAAATCTCTCCCATAAAAGGTATCCATAATATCTGCCACACATCCTCTAGCATGAATGTCATCTCATCGGTGGGTAGGTGGAAGGTGTTATGATCGTTGCGCCCTCGCTCAGCTAATGGTGTGAGGAGACCCCGATCAATCCTAATCTGGCGCATGTCAAGGAGAAAGGAAAGACTACAGCGGGAGATGATTTGAATCTCATCAGGAGTCAAATGTGGAATCAAATCGAAAGTCTAGGTAAATCGCTCTCGCATCTGGAGGTTACCTAGATGCTGCTATCATCATAAAAGGTTTAAAAATTAGTACACTATGTCAAAATTCAAAAGTTAATCTACTATCAGATCTAATCAAACTTTGGTATGAATTTTTTATCAGAATTCATGAACGAACATCAACTAACCTCACCTATCATGAGGTTCATCATGAACATAATATAACCTCACCTATCATGAGGTTTATCACCTATGAAATCATTCCTCACCTATCATGAGGATCATCACATATGAGATTATTTCTTGCCGATCATGAGAGTAAGTCTTATTTATCATCAGAATCAGTCATTAGGGAATTAGGATTATCAAATCATACCAAACCGAAGCATGGACATGATCGAAATGGACAAAATCAAGGTTAACTATGTCAAATCTGCAAATTTGATATGGATGCACTAAAAAAGGCATCCAAAGCACTATTTCATCATTCAAATGCACTAAAACAGGCATCCAAAGTGCTAGAAAATAAAAAATGCTATTTCATCATTCAGATGCACTAAAACAGGCATCCGAAGTGGTATAATAGTCTATTAAAAGTGCTACTTTACTCAAAGTGCTATAACAGTATATCAAAGCGCTGAGGTATTGCATCAATGCACTAGAACTTTCTAGGTGCTAAAATTAGGCATCAAAGCGCTAAATAAATCTATCTAAGCGTTGATTCTTCAAAGCACTAAACTATCCTACGAAAGTACTAAAGAAATTAACACAAGCTCTAATTCCTCATAACACTAAAATATATCCTAGAAGTGCTATATCAGAGTGCAAAGCGCTAAAGCGCGACATTCATGCGCTAAAACTACAAAAAACACGGAAATACAAGAAAATGGCACAAAAATAAAGAATGCACAAATTACGAGGTGGATTACAGGTACATACTAGAGGTTCATAGGCAATCGGGCGTTGGTGACATCACACACGCTCGAACTGGTGGGTGTGGTAGGGGATCGACATCTTGCTCTAGGTGGCTCAAAAGTCTCTCTCACTAGGTTTTGAAAAGTCAAAAAGCACAAATGAGTGTGAAAAGGACATTTTGACTTTCTATAAGTTTTTCAAAGGGGATTTTTAGGGAATTTTTATTATTTTAATTAATTTTCTTTATGAAATTAATTTAAATTCATCCATGGGCCAAATTTTTGTCATCAATATCGGGAGATAAATTATTTCTTCATTGAATCTTTGTCAAATCATCATGAAAATTCTAAATTTTGAAAAATGCAAAAAAATCATACAATCATTAATTTATCCCCCGAGGGGACATATTATCATCAATCATCTAAAAATCAATATCTGGGGCATATCTGGGGCATACTGAAATTTTTTCGTCATTACTGGCAGTAGCAACAAAATTTTCTTTGAAGCAATGTGTAAACTCATCACTTCAAAGAGGGGCAAAATGTATACACCTAAAATTGATCTGGAGAATCCAATTAATTAAATATGACTTATTTGATTAATTATCCTAAATTCCTCTACTATTGAATACATAGAAATATTTATTTATATAGTTCACGTTTATATTCACATTTAAATTCTTCTAAATTCTTCTATTATTTCATCTTAATTAAATAAACAAAAATAAATACTTTGTTTGATTTGATTGTCATTTTCTCCTATTTTGTTCTACCACACCAATCTTAATTAATTAAATAAATATCAAACACTTTATTGATTAATTATCATATTCTTATATTTTTATTTAATAAACAAATTCTATAGTTTGTTCCATTAAATTATTTATCCCTCTTTTTCTAATTTAAATAAATCAAAATATTTAAATAAAAGCATAAAGAATATTCCTCTATATTTCCTCAAAATCAAATTAGATATCCTATGTCTAATTTATGTCAAAAATATGTCTAAATTAATTGATTCAATCTTCACGGGAAGACTTGGAGACAAATTGGAGATAAATTGGAAATCTATCTCTCAATCCTCTTCCATCAATCCTTCCTATCTTCTTGCCTAGTGTTTTCATGGGTAGAGACAATTCCCAAAATCTTCTCAATTTCCTCCATCTCTCACCATTCAATCCTCCAGATTGAATCCAAGCCTCTACTTTGCTACCCCTATGCAAAGTTGTTGTCGGGAAATCTATAAATACAGCTTCATTCAATAAATAAAGGATCTTGGATTATCAATTTTATGCAATCTTACTCTATAGGAAAGCATCAAACAATTCAAGCATCCAACATTTTAGAATCATAATCATGGCTGCACCTTTTAGCTTCATTTAGTTTTTCATGTCAATTCATGTTACAGTAGTTCTTTTATCTTTTAGTTTTATCATACAAGAATCACATCATTGCATTCAACATCCTTTCATTCTTTAGATTGTCATTTTAACAATCATAGTGTTTCATTTAAATTTGAGAGCACTGTAGCTTAATAAATCTTTAAAGATAGGAGACAATGAGATGCTTTCAGTAGATTTCTTCCTTTAGATTAGTTTCTTTGCTAAATCTTTGATACAATGTTTCATTAAGAAGTGTATTTCCTTTGTTTACTTATTCACACTTACAGAAGCCAATTGGAAATATCCCGTTTTCAAATGATGGAGGAATAAGAATATTCTTTTGAAATATTCCCATTGGTGAGGATAAAAGGCATTTTGGAAATTAAAAGAAATTTTTAATTCTGCAAAAAGTAGGACAAGAAATATTCCATCGGAATATTCCCATTTTAGAGGAAAATTAGTTTAATTGTTAATTAAACAAAGTTTAATCACACAATTAGGGGATTTGGAAGAATAAGGTGATTTTCATTAAATTAAATGATTTAATGAAAGGAGAAAGGTTAAATGAAATTTAAATAAATAACTTAGGGTTATTTGATTAAAATAGAAGACTTAGGGAATTAAATTAAATATATTGATTTATTTAATTTAATAAGATGAAATGTTAGCATGAAAGGGGATGAATTAACCCGATTTAATGAATTAGGTTAATAGATGCAAATGATGTAATTAATTAATTAGCTAGGCTAATTTAATCAATTAATCTAAAAGATGATGGGTTTCAGGACGAAATGATCTTAGTTAGCTAATGTGATCCATCGAGACATTTCTAGGTGTCTACAATAAGCTATGCTATAAATAGCACCATGTGGTTCACTGCTAGGAATTCAGAGAAAGTACAATAATAATAAGTAAGAAAAAAATAATAATATGAGGAATATGAGTCTTAGCAACTTAGAATATTTTCATGCACCTTTATCATTGTAGTAATATATCTATCATTATATTCAATAATAGATTTATATATTTAGATTCTAATGGGATTAACTCATTAATAATATGTTTTCAATCTTATATGCCTCCATATTGTATTCCAAAGTCTCTCATGAACTCATTGCGATATTTAATACATTGATCAAGAAATCTTCAAAGAAATATCTACCATATTTTTATAAACCCTAAATAAATAAAATCATGATGACATCAATATCTTTTATCTCATAAACATCATTCCAATTGACAATGATAATCAAGTATTATTTTTATAAATTTTTGGAATTATACCCCTAATTCTATTTAGTACTAGATAAGAGAAATTTAGGTTCCCCAAAGATTCCAATTGTCTATATCTATCATCTCCTAAGGGCTCTCTCATTAGGTACATTCTTTTCATAGTCATGTTTGGTAAATACTTTTATGATATTGTCTATGAGTTTCCTAATATAATAGATGAAGTTGATAGAAGGTTTAATAGTGAGCAAGCTATCCATTATCTTGAGGCAGTTGTTGAGAGTCTTGGGCTTATCTCATGGAAAATGAGGGTGACTAATTTTATACCGTACCCTAAGATAATCAAGAATTTTAATCTATTCACTATTGTATTCAAAATTCTACTTCGGTTTTTCCACATTAGGTGTAATATTTTCTTGGTCTATTAGTTATTCATTTCCATAAGAATATGATTCTTTCTCCAGCTCTTCACAAGAGGGAACAAAAAATATAGGGTGATGAGTAATTTTAGTATTTATTCTAGAGATATTTGTTCTAAACTCATCCTTAGGACTAAATATGAAGATGAGATGATTTAGTTAAATATTTAGTTTTAAGCTTTCAAATAAAAGGATTAGAATTGAAATTGAAAAGATGAATTTGAACTTATAGATAAACCTTAGGTTAGAATGAAATTTTCGTTTAGGACTTAGTAAAATTAGATTATAAATATGGATTGGATAAATGATAATATTTAGATAAATAAGTCCATTTAATTGAAATTGTCTGCACATACACGTATATAAATCATAAAAATAGAATATAAAATTTCTTGAATCAAAATATACATTACCAAATAAATATTTAATGAATACTATAATAGGTTAGTCCATAATATCCCAAAATTACACCACAAAGAGTTGACATATGAATTCATTAATTAAAGGAAGCTAAATCCTACAAAGATTTGAAATTAAATATCGAAAATAACTTAAGGGAAACTAAGATGCCCTAGATGGTTTCTTAGTCCCGAGGCTTGAAACTCATGGCACAAACTCCGAAAAGGGGCCATTTTATGGTGCATTTCAAATCAAGATCACAATACCTTTTGGGGACAAGGATGCCCTAGTCATCTCATTAGTCTGAGTCCAAAAATAAAGGACATAGCCAAAATCATTAAATTATCATTTACCCTTTGTTGTTTTTCAAGATTAGCCATAAAAAGATATAATTTATTATGCTTTTGGATGCAAAATAGGACCAATTAAGACATAAATAAGGAGAAATAAAGCAAGGCGGACCCAAACAAGTGTGAAAATTCAAGGGTATGCATTTTCCTATAGTACATTTTCATTAGGCTAATATTCATTAAGAAAAATGACAGACATGACAAATCATATTTAAATTTTTTAACTAAAAATAAAACTTGTTTTTAGGAAGATTTATTTTAAAACATAATTTTAACCAATGATTTTAACATCTCTTCTTGATTTAATTTCTGCCACTAGTTCCACATAGTAGTGTTGAAAGATAAAACTCAAATAATTTTTACATATTTGATAGATTAATATACTTTAATTTACATTATTAATCATATAGAGTGTCATCCACTTATAATATAGTCGAAATATAGTGATATCCATTGAATTTTGTTACCATGACTTGATGTAATGACTTGTACTACCCCAAAATATCTAAAATACCCAGTCAACAAAGATATTTGCAAGGAGAGGAGGTTATATCAACACTCCCATTTTATCATCCCATAAGCATCATTTGAGGATATAATAATTAAACAAAAATAAGGTGCTTCCAAATTGGATAATCTATCACTTCTTTCTATAATAAAGGAATTTCTAGCAATTTTGAAGTTGCTAGATAAATTAGGGGCACTCATATAGGTGATGATGGATTAAGCACATGATAAATTTAATATGAGAAAAAAATCAACCCTAAGAACCTGTACATGATTATTACAACTATCAAACAACCTTAAGATGAATAGTTGAGAGTAGACATTGATTCCCTTTGTCATATTTAAGATAGGTATCCTTAAATAGTAAATTTTTAAAATTTAGAAATTTGAGGTTAAATCTATGCCCAATGGATATGCATTCTAGGTTTTTCATTCCTTTAGTAAATGAATTCTAAAGAGTCACCAAAGTTAGAGTGAATTATTCTATATAATTTATAGGTTGATTATGCCTTCATTAAATTTAAAGAATAATTCCCAATGGAATCGGCAAATCAGCGATCTTCTCACATTTTTTGAACTTTTGTTTCATTTTTTATTTCCTAAAAAAGTGTTCCAAGTGTCTATAAATATGCACTAATATATTTTATAACATACATGAATAACTAATAACTTATGGGTATTTTCAATGTTAAAAATTAATGGTCCATCTAAATCCGTACAATTGGTCCATATTAGCCATCAATTTATTTTTTAATTGTTTAATAATATAATGTACAGTGGTAGGCACAACTCATCTCATCAATGCTATATTTTTAGTTATGATATAACTAGCACCATGTGGGTCACTCCTAGGAGTTCATAAAAAGTAGAATAATAATAAGTAAGAAGAAACAAAATTAATATGTTGAATACGAGTTTTCGTAATTTGGAATATTTTCATGCACCTTTGTCATTGTAGCAATAGACCTATCATTCTATTCAATAATAGATTTATATATTTAGATTTTTATGGGATTAACTCATTAAAAATACATTTTTTATCTAATATACCTCCATATTGTATTCCAAAGTTTCTCATGAACTCATCCAAAGATTTAATACTTTGAACGAGAAAGCTTTAAAGAAATATCTACCATATTATTCTAAACCCTAAACAAGTAAAATCATGATGACATCATTATCTTCTATCTCATAAGCATTATTTCAATTGACATAGATAATCAAGTATTATTTCTATGAATGTTTGGTATTCTACCCCTAATTCTATTTAGTACTACATTAGAGTAATTTAGGTTGTAATACCCCTCCATTTTGTTTCTTGTTCAAGTTGCTTTATGCTATGTTTGGTTGTAGTTACTTTGATACTGGATACATTTTGTTATAATGTTTTGATTGCTACTATTGAGTGACAACATGATTATGGGATGTAGTTATCTGATGATTGTTTCATATGTATTATGGATTAATGATGTTGTAGAGTTAACATGAGATGTTATTATGATATTACTGGATTATGATGGAAGTGTCAGTTTCAATGAGTGTATTGGTGAAGAGGATGGTTTCGCATCACTCATTTGTGAGCGCCCTACGAATCCGTAATTCCTTCTTCACGGTGTGTATTATATGCTAGATATATCGTATGATGTTGTTTACTTGGTTGTAGGATTGCAGGTACATGACATCGACTCCACCTGGTTTCACAGGTTTGAGCGTGTCGATCCAACAGTTAAGTTGAACGGGAGATAGTAGCTAGGTAACATGTGTCAAGTCTATGCCCTAGCCTTAGTGTGTCGTTAGTTGTGTGTGTCGAGTTATTGTTTGTCTTGTTTTAATGTTATTTATTTCTGAAGCATTCTTGATTTGGAAATAGATATTTAGAATAATTGTATTTAAATCATGTTGATGGTTATTTAATTTAAATAATGCAATGTGGATAAAAATTTATATTTAAATTAATTAATTATATTTAATTTATTTAATTAATTAAATTTAATCCAAGGGGTTGAATTTAGTTATTAAATAATTAAATTAATTAATTAAACATGATGCAAGAGAATGGAAGGAAATAAAAGAATTGAAATTAATTTTGGAATTTAATTTAGACGTGTGGGAATTAAATTGGGAATTTTAATTAAATGTTTATTTGAGAAATTGGTTGCAACTTTGGAAATTAATTTATTATTTGAAATTGCATTTTAAATTGAAAGTGGGTTTTTGAAAAGTGAAATTGAAATTGAAATTGAAATTGGGAATTGAAAGTGAAATTGAAATTGAAATTGAAATATCTAATTTGAATGTAATGTGAATTAGAGTTGTAAATATTGAAATTGAAATTGAAATTGAAATATCTAATTTGCATGTAATGTGAATTAGGGTTGAATTAGGTATTTTTGATTTATAAGAATATATATGTTTTAATTTTAGGGCAGAAAAATCTTTTAGAAAGAAAAAAATACATTTTTACAGCAGGGAAGAAATTTTGGAAAATTTGCACAAGGGTTTGAAGAAAGTTTGATTGTAGAATTGATTGAAGGAAATATTGTTTGCATTTGTTGGATTTTGGATTGGATTCATTGGAGGATTGAAGAAAATTTAGGAAATCTTTGGAGGAGGCTTGCATCAAAAATTCATCTCTTCCTGTAGCTTCTTGTACTAGGTTTTCCTCTTTGTGTTTTATTGTTCTTGATTGTTTTCTTTAAAATAGTAATGATTAAAGATTTGTTTGTTAAATCTGTTTTAGAAAATAAATATGATGTTAGAAGAAAAGAATTAAACAAATTTACAGCCTTTGCTTGTGAAAATTCTTGAGTGAAAATTGTGAAAACTTTAGTTGAATTTAAATTATTTGGGAAAATCAATTTTGTTGTTATTGAAATCAAACATAGAGATTGAACAAGGCATTTAGGATGTTTTTAGAAAATGAAACCCTCTGTTATTAGTAAAAATCGGATTTTAAAATCTGCAGTATAGTTATATTTTCATGGTAAAATGGTCTGATTGCGTCGCTTATAACTTTACTTTCGCAAACTGGTTTTTTAGTAAATTTAAAGGGTTTTTGCATTTTGCAATTTTCTAACCCCTGTCCAAAAATCTCAAATACCCAGATCGTAGTTGTTGAGTTATGCTTGAAACATGAGACTGCTGTTAAATTATTTTCCCATGGCTATTCTGAAAATAAAATAATAATAAATTGATATTTATAAATATTAATATTTTAGGTATTGTTATTATAATATTAATATATTATTTAATAATATTTTATATTATAATTTATAATACTAAAGTATTATATTTATTTATATTATTTTAAATAAAATTTGTATATTAGATTGGTGGAATTAAAATTATAAACATATGGGAAAATTATTGTTATTTTAAAATGGCATGTTAAAGTTTAATTGAAGGCGTTAAATATTTGATTTAAAGAATGTATAATTTAAAATTGAATTGTGGAATTTAAATCCATATGTAAAAGGTCCAATTATTAATTTAATTTAATTGAAAAAATATATTTATATTTTGGAATATTGATGATAAAAAATATTTTATTTTGAATTAATCAATTTGATATTCTGTAAAAGATAGAAGATATGTTAATGATTAAATATTTTTAAATATATTAATTTATATTTAGTATATATATATTGAAGGTATATATCCATTTGAGAGAATAAATAATATTTTATATTATTTTATTCTTTTGTTTGTAAATTGGGTATTATTAGTGTTCTAAAAGAAAATAATTAGTATGTGTAGAAAATGTATAGAGAAATATATTTAAATATATTGAAGAATTATAGAAATATTTATATTTAAATGTTTGTTTTATTTAATGAGATTTAATTAGAAACAATATGAATGCGTGGCCAAATAGACAAGCCAAAAGATATTTTTATACATTGATGAAATTGCATGTTTTTAAATGGATTGTTGATGAGACATAGACTCTGGATAGAAAATTGGAAAAGATTGTTTGCAATAGTGTTAGGTTGCATTAGAAGTAAATTTAGGAACTATCTCTATTAAAAAGGGCAAATAGTTATTATGTTTTATTTCCATAGAACAAATTAATCGTTGTGATTGGAATATTAAAGAATCTATATAATTGAATTTATTAATATATATGTTTGGTGTATACATAATATGAAGCACGTAAAATATGTTAAGGGTAAATTCATTATCGTATTTTGTTTTTATAAGATGTATGCAATGTATTATTGAATAGAGATTTAAAAATGGATTGATTAGTGTATATGGAAAAATGGATAGAGAAAAAATATGTTATTATATTAAAGCGATTGAATGTGTTAAATAGAAAATTGAATGAGATGTAAGATTTGGTTAGGAAATGGAAAGAGTTTACTTGCATGGATTTGTGTCGATTTAAAAGTAAAGTAAGAAGTTGTTTTATTGATGAAGCAATCAATTATGTTATTTATTAATTTCTATTTAGATTAATTGAATCAATGTGATTGGATTATGAAAGAGATATGGATTTAGTATATCCAAGAGTAGTATCTTTCTTATGATTATCTTAAAGGATTTAATTCTCTGTATTCAGTAAAGGGAAATAAGTTTAATTGTTTTATATTTCCTATAATGAAAAGGGAAACAAGGGTTATGATCATTTGAGATGGCCTAGTTATCATGCCTTTGACTTTTCTACACTACCTATTGAATGAGTATGGATTTAGGAAATCCAAATATTAGATTTGATTGATGACTTGAATGCTTTTGTTGCTATGTCGTCAAGTTGCATTGTTGGTTTTGGGGATTTAGTGTCAGTCTTAAATTATAAGTCTTCCAGAAGAACTTAGAGGATAAGGGTTGTTGAATCTTTATGCCATCCAGTTGTTTTCCCTTGGGTAGTGCATGTTCAGTTTTACCTGATTTTCATGAACGGGGATGTTTGCACCTTCTTGGTTTAGGAGCGGATTATGGGATCTGTGTCTCCTTGTATGGAGTGACCTTTTTATTTGGTTTCATCTTGTTGCCTCCTATGAATGGAGTGGACTATGTGTTGTTGCCTCCAAGATGTTTGGAGTGAGATATTTTGTACCTCCTGTGAAAGGAGTGGACTATGTGATTGTTGCCTCCAAAATGTTTGGAGTGAGTTCTATTATTTGTATCCTACTTGTGTTGGAGTGGATTATGATGCCTAGTTCGTATGCACTTGTGATTCCCTTGGTGGATTGTTTGGGTGTGTGTTGTCGAATAGAAGAGTGGCTTCTGTTAGGCGCCAGAGCCCAAAGAGGTAAACTGGATAACCTTCAGGAGTGATTTAAACAAGTGATAATTAAAATAATGTACTTAGAACATTAGGACTAACTTCTCACATTAATCAAGATAATTTAATCCTCACTCATAGACACAAGGGCTCGTTTAGACTTGGGATGAGTGAAAAGGCCTAGAATGGCAAGATCAACTATCTAGTTCTTGCGAGAGGTAGTTGATTCCGCATGAGTGAGTATGAGTGCCGGGATTCGGTTGAGGCCACCAGGATTACTTGTGCCGGAGCCTATGAAGAATTCCCAGAGGAGATCTCATGACAAACCTTGCGATGACACTGTATCTATGACAACTGTTGTTAATTATTTTATGTGTATGGTTATTTGAACATACTTGATCTACTTTATGTCTGGAAGCAATGTGACCTATGTCAGTGGTGCTGGAGTTGTACTTGTATTGTACTTGTATTGTATTTGATTTGTACTTGTATTGTACTTGAGTTGTACTTGATTCGTAATTGTATGGTGAATGAGTTGTACTTGTTAATTCATTTGGTTGGTTATGTCAGTATGAGTCAGTATGAGTCTACCTTTGGTTAGTGGTTGTAGATCTTAGTCCATGTTACTTTGTTACTATCTCCTAGCATGGGGGGTGGGCCTTCGGGTACCACATTGGTTGGGTGGAACATGCACCAAAACCGTTGGGTCCCCATCGATCTTCAGTACTTGGTGGCTAGACATCCAGATGGACAGCTCGCGGTTCGTGTTGTAAGTTATTGCATTGTAATATTTTAACTTGTATAGGTTATTTTATCCCTCTTATGTTTATGAGGTGGAATTTTGTAATTGTAATCTTTTGTACTATTGCCTCATTCTGGGAATGAGTGATGTATCTATTGGATTAAGATAATGTTTATGAGATTGTATCTTGGTTGATTATCTTATTATGTTATATGATATTCTTATGATGTATGATGGTGATTTCATAAAGTTCATAAGGCTATGGTTATATGTATTATGTATGTGTGGGTTTAAGTAATCCTAATCTTGTAGCCTTAGAGGTTGTTGTTAATTAGTAAGTAAATGTGTATGGTAAATGCACTTTATAAAAAAAAATTAGTTCGCTTAAGATGTTAATTGCAACTTCCTTTAGGGTTACTTGGCGGGGCATTACATAGGTTCCCCAATGATTCCAATTATTTTATCTATCATCTCATCAGGTTGCTCTCATTAGCTACATTATTTTCATATTTATGTTTGGTAAATACTTTTATGGTACTGTCTATGAGTTTCCTAAAATACTAGATGAAGTTGATATTAGGTTTAATAGTGAGCAAGTTATCTAATGTCTTGAGTTAGTTGTTGAGAGTCTCGACCTTATCCCATGGAAAATGAGGGTGGCTAATTTTATTCTATACCCTAAGATAATCAAGAATTTTAATCTATTCACTATTGCATTTAAAATTCTACTTAGGTTTCTCCATATTAGTTGTAATATTTTCCAGGTATATAAGTTATTCATGTGCCAAAAAATATGATTATTCCTCTAGCTCTTCATGAGAGGGAATAAATAATATAGGGTGATGATTAATTTCAATATTTATTCTAGAGATATTTGTTCTAAGCTCTTCCTTGGGAGTAAATTTGAAGATGGGTTCATTTAGTTAAATATTTAGTTTTAAGCTTTCAAATAAAGGGATTAAGATTGAAATCGGAAGGATGAATTTGCACCTATAGATGCACCTTATGTTACAATAAAATTTTGGTTTAGGACTTAGTAAAATTAGATTATAAACATGGATTGGATAAATGATAATTTTTAGATAAATAAGTCTATTTAATTCAAATTGTGTTAACATATACATATAAATGATAAAGAAAGAATAGAAATTTTCTTAACTGAAAATATGCATTGCCAAAAAAATAGTTAATGAACAGTATAATAGGTTAATCCATAATATCCCAAAATTATACCACAAAAACACGACATATGAATTCATTAATTAAAGGAGGCTAAATCCCACCAAGATTTGAAATTAAATCCCAAAAATAACTTAAGACGGACTAAGATGCCCTAGATGGCATCTTAGTCCCGAGGCTTGAAACTCGAGGCACAAACTCCATAAAGGGGCCATTTTAAGGTGATTTTGAAATCAGAGTCCCAAGACCATTGGGGGACAAAGATTCCCTAGTTGTTTTATTAGTCTCAATCCAAAAATAAATGACACATAGCTAGAATCATTAAATTATCATTTACCCTTTGATGTTTTTCACAATTAGTCGTAAAGATATATAATTTATTAGCTTTTGGATGCAAAATAGGACCAATTAAGACATAAATAAGGATAACTAAATCAAGGCGGGTCCAAACAAGTGTTAAAATTCAAGTGTATGCATTTCCCTACTATACATTTTCATTAGCCTAATATTCATTAATAAAAATGACAAAAATGACAAATCATATCTAAATTTTTAACCTAAAAATAAAACTTGTTTTTAAGAATATTTATTTTGAAACATAAATTGAACCGGTGATTTTAGCACCTCTTCTTGATTGAATTGATACCACTAGTTCTAGATAGTAGTGTTGAAATAAAAAACTAAAAGAATTTTTAAATATTTGATAGGTTAATATGCTTTAACCTACATTATTAATCATATAGAGTGTCATCCACTGATAATATAATCTAAATATAGTGATATCCATCTATTTTTTTTTCCCTAACTTGATCTAATGAATCTAACTACCCCAAAATCTCTAAACTAGCCAATAAACCAACATATTTTGAAGGAGAAGAGTTTATATCAACATTGCCACTTTATCATCCCATTAGCATCATTTGAGGAGCTAAAAATTAAACAAAAATAAGGTGTTTGCAAATTGTACAAGCTATCACATGTGCCTTCAATAAAGGAATTGTGTCACCAAAAAGTGTAGCCTTTGACACTTTTCACTCATTTGTACACTTGAATATGGAATTTTGACCTAAATAACCCCTTTTCATGATCATTTATAGGCCCTTATGACCTCTTATTGTTCATCCCAAGCCTTAATTTAATTAAATATCTGATAAAATCATCATATAATCTCGATTTCTTTGCTCTTGAACAATCTAGCTAGCAAAAGGGCCCCTATGGGACTAGGTCACCCATCTAGGTGAATTAGGCTTGTCCTGGTGAACTAGGTTTCCCAGGGTGGCAACCTAGTCCCATTGGATCTATTTTTAGGTTTTTAAGTGGGAAACATTAGGGTTTTAGTTTAAATGCTTCATGTCAGCCTTGAGGATGAAATAACGGGGTTTTAAGGTGGATTGTGTATAAGTAAGCCTCAAAACCTTAATTTAGGAGGACACACACATTATTCAATCTCCCATTCACTACTCTTCTCATGAAAGATAGGGTTTATATGTTCTAAGTCACCAAGACACATTTCTGAAGAATTTAAGGGATGAATCTCTCTCTATTGTTGTTGTAACTCAAGATCAATCATCATGAAAAGTTGTCAACTCATTTGTCTCATATTTCATACTACACTAACTTGTTTCTTCACTTGATTTAATTATCTAAAAGGGGCTTGATTAAGGCAATCCCTCATGCCCTAACACCAAATATTTTCTTCTCTCTCTTTGTGTGTGTTTGGAGATTCAGGTCTGTAGCAAGCTTGGAGATCATTCAAGAATGTGTTGAAGACTTGTCCAAGGAATCTCCTTGATGGTTAGGAAAATAATCTACTCAAAAAGGCACCTACAAGCTGAATATCAAGGTTTCTGGTTCCAACACTTGGAGGAATAGAAAGTGCAGATCAAGAGCCTTCGTTTCCACTGTTAGATTTTTAGAAAACGAAAAAGGGACACTTCCTATAGTTGTGGTGACCTATTCGCATTGTGTATATTTTTAAGAGATTTTTGCAGATCCGAATACCCATTTGGCTGAAACATGCTGCAGAGTAGTTTTTGGAAATCAACCCGAAAGAGGACTAGGTCGCCTAGCTTGGAAAAGTGCCCTACCAGGTATAAAAGTCAGTTTTTCTAGAATTTCTAGGATATATATAGTCTTCATTCAAGCCTCTTCCATTTTCTAGGTGCATACTTCTATTTTTATAGGTTTCTATCTTGTTTCATAATCTTTCATAGGTTGTTTAATTTAATTCTTGCATAACATTATGTGTTTCAAAACATCTTACATTTTCTAGATTTTTCATTAATAGCTAGTTTCTTTCATTGGTTTACAACATTTAGACATATTCCACACACATAACACCTATTCAAATCCCCAAATCCTTTGAATGAACACCAAGAATACATTTAGTGTGAAAGAGAGCCTATTTCCTAACCTAGCTCCTACGTGGAAAACCCTAGGAGCCTATTGGGGAATCCTCTTTCCCTAATGCATCATTTTTGGTGGTTCAGGAATGTCTAGCAATTTTGAAGTTGCTAGATAAATTAGGGACACTTATATAGGTGATAATGGCTTAAGACATGATAAATTTAAAATGAGAAAAACATCAAACCTAAGAACCTATACATGATTATTCCAAGTATCAAACTATCTTAAGATTAATAGTTGAGAGTAGACATTGATTCCCTTTGTCATATTTAAGATAGGTATCCTTAAATAGTAAAATTTTAAAATTTAGAAATTTAAGGTTAATGCTATGCCCAATGGATATCCTTTCTAGGCATGCCCTTCAATTAGTAAATGAATCCTAAAGAGTCACGAAAACTATAGTGAATTCCTCTATATAATTTATAGGTTGATTATGTCTTGTTCAAATTTAAAGAATAATTCCCGATGGAATTAGTAAAGCAGCGATGTTCTCACATTTTTTGCACTTTTCTTTCATTTTGTATTTCCTAAAAAGTGTTTGAAGTGTCAATAAATATGAACTACTAGATTTTCTAACATACATGAATATCTAATAACTTGTGGGTATTTTCAATGTTCAAAAATTAATGTTCCATCTAAATCCCTACCATTCATCCATATTAGTGATCAATTTATTTTTTAATTGTGTAATAATATAATGTATAGTGGTAGGCACCACTCATCTCATCAATGCTAGATTGTTAGTTATGTTATAAATACAACCATGTGGTTCACTCCTAGGAGTTCATAAAATGTAGAATAATAATAAGTACAAAGAAACAAAATTAATATGATGATTATGAGTTTTCACAATTTGGAATATTTTCGTGCACCTTTCTCATTGGATCAATAGATCTATTATTACATTCAATAATAGAATTATATATTTATATTCTTATGGGATTAACTCATTAATAATTATTTTTTGATTTAATATACCTCCATAGTGTATTCCAAAGTCTCTCATGAATTCATCCCAAGATTGAATACTTTGATCGAGAAATCTTTAAAGAAATATATAGCATATTTTTCTAAACCCTAAACAAATACAATCATGATGACATCATTATCTTCTCTCTCATAAGCATCATTCCTATTAACAAAGATAATCAAGTATTATTTTTATGAATGTTTGGAATTCTACCCATAATTCTAATTAGTATTAGATTAGAGTAATTTAGGTGCCCCAAAGATTCCAATTGTCTATATGTATCATCTCATTAGGGTGCTCTCATTAGGTACATTCATTTCATATTTATGTTTCTTAAATACTTTTATTGTATTCTCTATGAGTTTCCTAATATAGTAAATGAAGTTATTAGAAGGTTTAATAGTGAGCAAGCTATCTAATGTCTTGAGGAATTTGTTGAGAGTGTCGATATTATCTCATGGAAAATGAGGTTGACTAATTTTATACCATACCCTAAGATAATCAAGCATTTTAATCTATTCAATATTGCATTCAAAATTCCACTTAGGTTTTTCCACATTTGGTGTGATATTTTCTTTGTCTATAAGTTATTCATGTGCATAAAATTATGATTCTTTCTCTGGCTCTCAATGAGAGGGAACAAATAATATAGGAGATGAGTAATTTCAATATTTATTCTAGAGAAATTTGTTTTGAACTCATTGTTAGGACTAAATTTGAAGATGGGGTCATTTAGTTAAATATTTAGTTTGAAGATTTCAAATAGAAGGATTAAGATTGAAATTTCAAGGATGAATTTCCACCTATAGACACACCTTATATTAGAATGAAAGTTTGGTTTAGAAATTAGTAAACCTAGATTATAAACATGGATTGGATAAATGATAATATTTAGATAAATAAGTCCATTTAATTGAAATTGTGTGCACATACACATATAAATCATAAATGAAGAATAAAATATTTATTGAATGAAAACATACAATGCTAAATAAATAATTAAATAATGAAATATTTCACTAATGCAAAAATTTAGAAACCCTAGAATGCAACTTCATTAATGCAACATGAAATGCAAGTTAATTCTATGAAAATGAAGGACTCTAAACTAGAAATGAAGGGTATTTGAAGGTTAGGTTAACCAAAATGAACCAAAAAATATGTAATAGGGAAAGAGGATTCCAAAAATAAGCTCCTAGGGTTTTTCACCTAGAAACTGGTTCGTGCAATGCCTCTATCGCGCTAAGTATTCTTGGTGTTCATTCAAAACAAGGGGTTTGGAATAGGTGAGATGTGTGTGGTGCATGTATAAGTGATGGAAATAGATAAAGGAAGCTAATTAGTAATGCAAAACCAAGAAAATGAACCATGTTGGAAAACGCATAATGATATGCAAACATGTACTAAATGACCTATAAATGACTATGAAACAAAATAGAAAGTTGTGAATCTGAATGTGTTCACCTCGAAGTGAGTTGTATACTTGATATTTGACTGGAAATTCTATTGATTCTAAGGTTCTAGCCTACTGGGACACTTCCACCAAGCTAGGTGACTTAGTCCTAGATATGGAAAAAAAAATTGGGGCCTGTTTCGACCAAAAGGGTATCCAAAAACATAGAAAATTTTGAAAATCATGTACAGTGGGACTAAGTCACCACTAATGGAAACTTAGTCAACTTTTTATTTTCTGCAAGTCCGAAAGTGGAGTCTGAATCCCTCGGTCTACATTTTCTGTTTCTCCAAGTATCTTGTTCTGAAACTTCGATCTTCGACACTGAAAGAGAGTTTTTTGTGGATGTTTTTCCGTAGCCAACAAGAAGGTTTCTTCAAATAGCTTTCAATCCATTATTCAATTATTTCCAAGCTTCCAAGATACCTAAGTATGAAAACAGACAAGGAGAGAAAGAAGAATGTTGATTGGTAGGGAATGGGGGTTTGCCTTGGTCAAACCCCTTTTATATAATTAAATCGAATGAGGAGATAATATAATGAAACAAGAAATGATTGAGCTAGTAACTTTCCATGATTAGATATCTTGGATTATTGCAGCAATGGAGAAAGATTCATCCCTTGAATTCCTTAGAAAGATTTCTTGATGACCTAGAATGCTCAAACACTAGCTTACTTGAGAAGAGTAGTGGATGAGAGATGATTGAATGATGAATTGATTGTGAATTAGAATAGTTAGGGTTAAAACAAGGAAGAAAACCATTATTTATACATGTGATACCCTAATTACCTAAAAATAATACATCACATGCCGACCTTAGTGTTTAGGAGACAAAATCACATAAGAATTGTAAGTTAGATTTGATTTTTATGCCACATGGGACTAAGTCACCCAAGTTGGCGAGTTAGTCCACTTGGGCAATTTTAAGTGGTTGTCAGGGATTAAGATGTGGTTAATGATGGTTTTTAGTCTTTCAAAACACACTAAAGTAGGACCTATAAGTGCATTAAGGGGTCATTATGCCATAAGACAGGGTTTATTTCCTGATGACAAGCCTAGAAAAGTGTGAGGGTTGGTTGCAACACCTTAGAAAACTTTGAACTAAGGCATGGAAAGTGGTAAAAAGAGGTTGTTTAGCTGAATTATGATGAAAGGGTCATAGAAAAGTGTGGAAATTTGTTTCAACACTTCACAACACCTTTGCTAGACACCATAGAATCTAAGTAAAGCTAGGCCAAAATCCACAAGAAAGGGTCCAAATGAGTGAAAAGTTTCAAGGCTACAATTTTTTGCGAGCCATCAGCTAACACAATTTTATGCTAAAATATGTAGATATGCAATTCCGAAGCTACTCCAAATGATATTTAAGCTAAAAATATACAAACCCTAATTAAAAATATGCTAAGATGGATGCATGGAACCCATTAATGGAAGCTTCAAGCTATTATGCAACTAAAAATGGACTAAAATATGCTAAATGTGAGTAAAGTATGAGTGTGGGATGGATGATATTCAACAACATAAGTTTTCTCTGAAGAAGATGGATCCATTTATCTCCAAATAGTGACCTATTTATAGAAGAGAAGATGAGAAATAGAGGGTTGAGATCCAAAAGATTAATCAATGGACAAGGATGAAAGGAAGAGGAGGCATGGATCATGGATTCTCATGAAAAAATGAGAATGCATGATAGGATTTAATCAAGGGTTCACATTTTCTTTAGACAAACACACTTTTAACTTGCACACACAAGTCAAAGGTGAATTTTTCAAAATGTTAAAAGATAACTTGTAATTCAAGTTACAAGATAACTTACATTTTAAGCCAAGTGCAAATATCCCTTTTTAAAATAATGGAGAAATATGAATATTCTTTTGGAATATTTGGATCGGTGAAGATAAAAGGCATTTTACAAATTAAAAGAATGTTTTAATTGTGCAAAAAGGAGGGCAAGGAATATTCCCCTTTTAGAGGAAAATTAGTTTAATTGTTAATTAAAGAAAGTTTAATCACACAATTAGGGGATCTAGAGGAATAACGCGATTTTCATTAAATTAAATTATTTATTGAAAGGAGAAAGGTGAAATGACATTTAATTAAATAACTTAGGGTTATTTGATTAAATTAGAAGACTTGGGGAATTAAATTAAATATGTTGATTTATTTAATTTAATAAGATGAAATGTTAGCATGAAAGGGGATTAATTAACCCAATTTAAAGAAATAGGTTAATAGATGAAAATGATTCAAATAATTAATTAGCTAGGCTAGTTTAATCGATTATGTGAAAAGAGGATGGGTTTGAGGATGGCATGATGTTAGTTAGGTAATGTGATCCATTGAGATATTTTTAGGTCTCTATAGTTAGCTATGTTATAACTAGCACCATGTGGTTCACTCTTAGGAGTTCATAAAAACTAGAATAATAATAAGTAGAAAAAAACAAAATTACTATCATGAATATGAGTTTTAGCAATTTAGAATATTTTCATGCACCTTTCAAGTTTTAGAAATAGATCTATAATTATATTCAATAATAGATTTATATATTTAGTTTATTATGGGATTAACTCATTAATATTATATTTTTGATTTAATATACCTCCATATTGTATTCGAAAGTCTCTTATGCACTCATCGCAAGATTTAATACTTTGATCTAGAAATATTTAAAGAAACATCTACCATATTATTCTAAACCCTAAAGAAATAAAATCATGATGACATCATTATCTTCTATCTCATAAGCATCATTCCTATTGAGAAAGATAATCAAGTATTATTTTTATAAATGTTTAGAATTCTACCCCTAATTCTATTTAGTAGTAGATTAGATTAATTTAGGTTCCCCCAAGATTCCAATTTTTTATATCTATCATCTCATAAGGATGCTCTCATTTGCTACATTATTTTCATATTTATGTTTGGTTAATACTTTAATGGTATTCTCTATGAGTTTTGTAATATACAAGATGAAGTTGATAAAAAATTTAATAGTGAGTAAGCTATCCAATGTCTCGAGGTAGTTGTTGAGAGTCATTAGCTTATCTCATGGAAAATGAGGGTGACTAATTTTATACCATACCCTAAGATAATCAAGAATTTTAATCTATTCACTTTTGCATTCAAAATTCTACTTATTTTTTTCCACATCAGGTGTAATATTTTCTTGGTCTATAAGTTATTCATGTGCATAAAAATATGATTATTTCTCTCTCTTTAGTAGAGGGAACTAATAATATGGGGTTATGAGTAATTTCAATATTTATTCTAGAGATGTTTGTTCTAAACTCATCCTTAGGACTAAATTTGAAGATGGTGTCATTTAGTTAAATATTTAGTTTTAAGTTTTCAAATTAAAGCATTAGGATTGAACTCGCAAAGATGAATTTTTACCTATAGACACACCTTATGTTAGAAGGAAAAAAAATTTAGGACTTAGTAAAACTAGATTATGAACATGGATTGGGTAAATGATAATACTTAGATAAATAAGTCCATTTAATTGAAATTATGTGTGTAACTTAGATAAAATAGTATTACATGCAAGATTGGTTAAATCTAATCTAAACATGCATTAATCTAAATCAAACAACAAAGCACGAAGTAAATAAACTAATAAGTAATCAATAATATGAAATAATCTCATTCAATATCAGTCCACCTCTTCGAATTATCTTGATTGTCCTTCTCCATTTTGTTGTGATGGTATTACTGCCCTTATATTTTTAGTATGTATGCAAGAATAGCCTTGATGTATGTTTTAAATCAAAATATCGAAGATTAAAAATTTCTTCCAAAAGAATATAGATTTCGAGAGGAGGAATTATAGAAAGCTAGTTTTCAAATAATCGGCTTAGATTGAAAAGAGAGATGAATGATCGAGATTGTTGAATGTCATGCGATGTGAGTTTTATGCCAGTTGGAATGTGATTTGGGAAATTCTATAGGATGAAGATTAAATTAAATAATAGTTTAATCTGATGTTAAGACTATTAAAAAATAGTCTGAATAAGAGATCAAGATTAAGTAAATGATTTAATCTTCAGTTGAAAGTCTTTGAATATTAGAAGAATAAGAATTGATTGAAAATGATAAAGTTAGAGCTCAACAATGATGTGTTTGAATGCACACATGAATTAATTAATTAAATAAAGATAATTAATTAATAAATATATTCACGCATATGAGTTTTAACTAGATAACTGGCTATTTGTGATAGAGAGTCTCTTCAGAGAGATGATCAGATATCAAACTAGGAGACAACTGATGGATTTAAATAGATCTCGAGCTAGATGGTGAGTGAATAATTAGTTAAGTGGGTGATAGAAGAATGTGAAAAAAATAACTCTTTTTATGAATTAAATGTATATTTAATTCAACATTCAAAATTTGAAAAGATTTAATTAAATAAATAATGATTTATTTAATTGACTGTCAAAAAGGTTAATTGAATAATTAAATAGTTCAAAATGAATATTTAATTATTGTCGAAATATGATAAAGGGTAAATTAAATAATAAAGTATTTAATTTAGAAAGAAAATTAATTAATTAGTGACAATTAACTAAATAAGATTTATTTAATTAATGAAAGTTGAATAAGGGTCATAATGAATTAATTAAATAATTAAAGTTTATTTAATCAATAGAAGAAAGATGTGTATAGGAGATAATTAAATAATTAACATTATTAATGATCACCATGGACAATAGAAAATTATGTCGAAAGTGGTACTCGCAGGCTTAGACCAATTTTTAGTGGCTACACTGTGCACATATAGATAACTCATAAAGAAGGAATAAAAAATTTCTTGAATGAAGATATACATTTCCAAATAAATAATTAATGAAAACTATGGGTATGTGCAGGATCATCATGGAAAAAATAGGCCCTTAAGTGGCAAAAAATTCAGAAAAATTAGAGTTAGGAAACTTGACATAAAGATTCGAATAAGTTATCTATATTATTTCAAAAATATGTAAGAAAAGAATTTGTAGAAAATTTATTTTAGTTTCTGAAATACTAGGTTTATTTATAAAAAAAAAATCTATTAGGTGAAAATTTGAAATTTCAATATAGTAGTACTTAAATTTCAGGGAAAAAATAAGAAGTAGGTGTGTGTCTGACCACCCTAACCACATTAAAATGATAATATTTTTTTATAATATTTTATATATAAGTAGGGGACTCATGTCCCAACGTGATGCATTTTTTTTGTATTATGTTTCCATGTAAATAATTAATTATAATTTTTTTATTACAACTTAAAAAAAATATAAAGGCTCGTATGTCTGACCACCTTAACTTTGTCAAAACTTCATGAAATTCATTTTTTTCTTTTTTGATCTTATATTATGTGAAGCATAAAATGTGACGCATGTTTTGGATTCAAAAAATGTGATACCATTTGAAATCTATATATGTTTTTCAATCAGGACTATAGTCGTAATTCAATAGAAAATGATTAATAATTATTTATTAAATTCAATGCAAAGCATAGTTTATATTGGTGCAAAGCTGAGAATCTCCTCTAAAAACCCTTTTCATTTCATCAATTTTGGGTAAAAAAAAGGTCGTCAGCCACATACCCATCGTATTGCCACTTTTTGGCCCATCATGATCCTGCACATACCCCTATAATAGGTTAATCCATAATATCCCAGAATGACACCACAACAAGCTGACATATGAATTCATTAATAGGGGAATCTTTGCAAGATGTGAAATTAAATATCGAAAATAACTTAAGGGGGACAAAGATGCCCTAGATGGCATCTGTCCCAAGGCTTGAAACTTGGGGCACAAACTCCAAAAAGGGACCATTTTTTGGTGCTTTTGAAATTAGGGTACCAAGACCTTTGGGGGAGAAATATTCCCTAGTTGTCTTATTAGTCTCAGTCTAAAAAAGAAGTACACATAGCCAAAATCATTAAATTATCATTAACCCTTTCATGTTTTTTGAGATTATCCATAAAAATATATAATTTATTAGGCTTTTGGATGCAAAATACGACCAATTAAGACATAAATAAGTATAAACAAAACAAGGTGGGCCCAAACAAGTGTGAAAATCAAAGGGTATGCATTTTCCTGCACTACATTTTGATTATCCTAATATTCATTAAGAAAAATGATAGACATCACAAATCATATATAATTTTTCAATCTAAAAGAAAAACTAGTTTTTAAGAATATTTGTTTTAAAACATAATTTAAACCAATGATTTCAACACCTCTTCTTGGTTTGATTGTTTCAACTAGTTCCAAATAGTAGTGTTGAAAGAGAAAACTAAAATAATTTTTAAATATTTGATAGCTCAATATGCTTTAATCTACATTGTTAATCATATACAGTGTCATCCACTTATAATATAGTCTAAATATAGCGATATCCATTGAATGTTTTTAGCTTGAATTGATCTAATGAATCTCACTACCCCAAAATATCTAAAATAGCCAATCTACCAAGATATTTCCAAGAAAAAGTGGTTATATCAACATTCTCACTTTATCATCCCATAAGAATCATTTGAGGAGCTAAAAACTAAACAAAAATGAGGTGTTTCCAAATTGGAAAAGCTATCACTTGTGTCTACAATAAATGAATGTCTAGCAATAGTGAAGTTGCTAGATAAATTAGAGGCACTCATATAAGTGATGATGGCTTAAGCACACGATGAATTAAATCTAAGAAAACATCAACCCTAAAAACTTGTACATGATTATTCCAAGTGTCAAACTACCTTTAGATGAACAATTGAGAGTAGACATTGATTCCCTTTGTCATAAATAAGATAGGTATACTTAAATAGTAAATTTTTAAAATTTAGAAATTTGAGGTTAATGCTATGCCCAATTGATATGCTTTCTAGGTTTGTCCTTCCATTAGTAAATGAATCCTAAAGAGTCACCAAAACTATAGTGAATTACTCTATATAATTTATAGGTTGATTTTATCTTGTTCAAATTTAAAGAATAATTGCCAATGGAATTAGCAAATCAGCCATGTTCTCACATTTTTTGAACTTTTGTTTCATTTTGTATTCCCTGAAAAGTGGTCCAAGTGTCAATAAATATGCAGTACTAGATGTGCTAACATACATGAATATCTAATAACTTGTGGGTATTTTCAATGTTAAAAATTGATGTTCCATCTAAATCCCTACCATTGGTCCATATTAGCCATCAATTTATTTTTTAATTGTGTAATAATATAATGTACAGTGGTAGGTGTTGGCACTCTCAATTTTTGCAAATTTTAGATGCCTATTTCAAAAAATTTGCTTCTGCACTTTCAGAAGTGCACTTGAAGAATCTGCTTATGGGACCCACTTTGGAGGCTTGTAATTTGAAGCCTGTTGATTTTCGTGCAAAACCCATTTGCAAAAATATTCAATTGAAATGTGTGAATATGCATGTCAGTTTTAAGCTTCCCACGATAAGTTTTGTTAGAGTTTCAAAAAGTGAAGCTAGAGGTTTTTGACACTATTCTAATGTTTGCAGACTGTTTGTTTTATGAAGTTACCTCCTGTTTGAGCTTGGATTTCGCAACCAATTGACTATCATGTTAGAAAAAATGTTGCTCTATATTATCCGTATCAAGATTATCTCACATGTCAGTTTTTAGAGCCTCATGATCTGGTTTGCTATTTTTAGCAGATCAAAACCAAATGCAGTTTGTTCAGTTTCACATCTGCATTCCTGGCAGCCTTTCTGAGTCGTCAACTTTGATCGTTAATAACTTTTGATCAACGATGTTTCAAAGAAATTCCTTTTGTACACCTTCTCAGGGTACCTTAATCAACTCATGTGTCTGATGGAAGCTCGCCAGGAGTTGATTCACTATTTTTACAAATTGGTAGTTGAATGAGTTTTAATTGGTGCAGAACAACTGTTGTTTCAAAAAAGCCTGATTGGACAACTTTGTCGATTAATATCCGGTTCCTTGAGTTTCCTTTTTTTGAGACATTTTTTGCACTGTATTCTCGGGTCATATTTATGCATGTTTTCAAGTTCTCATTGCTTCACGAGGTTGTCTGTCCAGTTTTAAAGGCCGATTCTAGAGCCCACTTGGGCTGTATTGAACATTCTGTAAAAGTGCCCAAAAATAGATTTTGATGAATACCCAGTTCATGCTTTCACTTCACATGCATTCAAAATGCAATTTTTTATCGTTTGATTATAAAACTTGTTTGATAACGAAATTTTTTTAGGCAGACCCACATGGGGCTCGACATGCTTTGCATAATTGTGAGGTTCACTTCATCTAAATGGTTGTAAATGCAAAATATTATGTGTCATCGAAGCAGAGGACTATAAGAAAGTAGTGTTTCACTTGAATGACAATGGGTCTTGCAACTATTTTCCAGGCTCAGAATGGATCAAAACAAAGAAGAATTGAAACATAAAATGATGAGGTCCTTTCTAAAGTAAATGGACAACTCAAGGTTTTGAAGCACTCTTTTGTGAATCAAAGAAATGAATGTACATTCTCCGATTTTCCTAACAAATGCAATATCTCCAATATTTGACAAGAGCATTAATGGTATTAATATTTGGTGAAATGGTGGGCAACAAATTAGCCAAGAAACTGGTGAATGGGAAGTGGGTATTGTTGCTCTTACACTATTTTATAATTGCATCTAATACAAGGGGAGGCCATTGTGCTAAGATGAGTGGGGCCGATTGATTATGGCAGGTGAGGGATATAGACATCCATCAAATTAGAGAGCAAATTCCATGGTAATGGTGCCACCAGTTGGAGAAGGTTATGGACAACAAGTGTAGTCTCATGCAATGCCATGATCGTTGGGTACACACAAAATGGAGGAATGATTGATGACGCACACTGTAGCATGTGGAGGATGGAAATGTGCCAGGTTAAATAGAATTGGTGCTAGCGATGACGCATGAATTTTTTTTAAATAAAATCTCAAATGCTTATCTGCTAGTGGGATGCCACTTCACAACTTCAGAGGCATTTAAACCCACTAGACAAAGTGCCATTGTTGCTGCATACACAACATTGATTCATTGAAAGGATTTGGACTGTTGCCTTCGCATGAGCTGAGAGGTATCGATTGGCTAAAGAAGAACCAATGTAAAATGTGATCTTATGGAACACCTTGATTACTTAATATGCCATGGTAGCAGGATAAGCACACACATATTTTATTGATAAGGCATTAGAAACTTTCAAGCAAATGTTAGGGGTGCACTGGCAATAAGAGGCAAATGTACTCAGTATAAGACCCACGCAAAGCATGAAGGAGGCTCATGCTATCTTACACACAAAATGGGATATTTGGAATAGGTGCAGACATCTAGATGACGAGTATGGGGCATAGCTAGACAAAGAAAATTAAAGGCATGACCAGCATGTAAAGAGAAGCCTGCGCAACAAGAGGGAGGCATTGACAAAAGGTGTGTGAACTGTTTGAGTAACATCCGAATGAATGTGGTCTCCAAAAATCCCATGACTGTGGCACACATGATGAAATTGTAGGAGGAGGGATTCATATATGCAAAAACAAGGCATGCTAATACAGATGATCTAATGGAGAGTAAATGGAGAAGATGTTGCATGCACCATGTAAGAAGGTCACAAGGTTGTTCGGCGCGACAGCATGAAGCTCGATGGAGGGTTCCAAGAGGGTTGCGTGCATGGGAGCACAGAGGAATGGAACCAATGAATGGGTGCATCTTGGAGGAGGCTATGCGCATCAATCAAAGAAGCAAGGAGGAGGCTCGATGGTGTGAATGACGGCCAAGCACAGAGGTGAACACCATTGCCCGAGAAAACAAAAATTGAAAATTAGGGAAAACCTCGTGGGGTTTGGGTGACATCATCAAAATGGTTGCAAGGTATGCGAGGCACATAAAGAGTGGGCTCAAATTTTCTCATGGGCCATTTTTCAAATATGGGTAATGTGTTTTTCCCGTGAGATGTGTGTGTGAGAATGGAAAGAAAAACATTTAAAATTAAATGTTTGAGAGCACAATAGGTGGGCCTGATTTCTCATTTTCATTGGAAAATGCGAAGGCACAGGAAGGTGTTAGAAGAGGCTCTTTTTTATTTTAATTAAAGGGGTGAGTAAATATTTTACTCAATGGGTAAAATATTTTAAAAGGAAAATGGGCACGAAAATATTGACCGAGGAGGTAAAATATAAAATATTTCAAATGTGAAATATTTAATGATGCATGGGTAAATAGTTTATTTGCCAAGCAAATTTTATTATATAAAATGCATGAAGGAGGTGGAGTTTTTTTTATCCACAGGGTCAAATTTTAAATGGAGAGTGAATTAAATATTCACTGTGGGTATTTTATAAAGTGAATTTATTGAATTTATAAACATTTATCATGTGCTGGAAATAAAATTGCAAAGTATGGCTACAACAAAGTAAAATGAATTCTATATTCATTTTATACTTGGGGGCATTTCAATGTCAAACATTCTCTTTGCAAGGAATTTTAAATAAAGTCAAAGGAGCAGAAATATTAAAGAGGAAAACAAAACTGTAGTATTATAAATTGGGGAAATATTTTAATGCAAAGTGAAATTCTATTGGTTGAGAAGTAGAAATAGTGTACAGCAAGTAAAGAGAGCTGAAACAAAATTTTGCATGAGAATGAGGTTTTCTCCAACAGGTGGGTAAATGATTGAGACTCTCCACATGGGCACATTTTCAATTGCACGGCAATGATGAGTAGAGGCAGTTTTGAGGGAATAAGTTTATTGTTGCAAAGGGAGGGAGATGAGATATTCTTTTAAGTTTCTTGATCAATAGTAAATGAAGCTTCCATATGGCATTTACAGATCAAGTTTAATGTTTCTCTTGCTTACTTCTCTTCTTCTATATCTTCTCTTATTCTCTCATGGTAAAAAGGTTCTAAGTTTTTGGTATTGGGCTGGGTAGATAGAGAATTGAAAATTTTGAGTTATGTCTTGAGTTTCTTAGCTCTAATTTTCTGAATTCATGAGTAAATACAACCAGTTTATGCAAATGAAATCATGAAGGTGTTTGCACATTCATGAATATCATCAGATTGTCTCCATATTCATACACTTTTAGTCATATAAATTTAATAATACAAAGTGTCTTTGAGTTTATCATCTCAAATTTCATAAGATTGTTTTGTCTGTTCAATGTTCTATTTCAAAGAAATGGTTAAAACGCTTTGAACAGGTCATTGTGATTTCAGGTGTGCACATGGGATTTGATAAGGATAATTTGATTAATAATAAGAGAGGAATTGTTAGTGCAAGACACTAACAGTTGATGCAAAGAATGAGCAATTTAATTCCACTTGTTGAAGTCTGTTTGCTGAGGAATTCATTTTATGTGTTTGATTCAATGGCCCAGAATTGGCACTAATCTATTTTTTAGTTTTGTACATCTCTGAAACATTTTATAAATGAAAAATCATTCTTAATCCTACTGTTTGGTTGGTTCTATGTCCTTATTTCCAATGGATGAGAGAGGTTTGAGTTACTTAGAATTTCGCCAAGTTTGAAGTTGTCAATGCTTCCCTTAGTGTATTTTCATAGGGAATTATTTGCTATAAAAAGCAATGTCAGTGTGTATGGTTGAATTAAGTTTTAAACATTGTGTAGGTTTACCTACCTTGGTCCTACAGAGCCAAAAGTGTGGTAGATGTCAGTCTTTAACTGAATATTGTCAGTTGGCTACTAGCCTTTGTGGTTCTTTAATATAGAGGTTGGCTGCCTCTTAGAGAATTACAAATCCTAGCTGGGTTGCATTTTTAAAACACCAACAGAATGGTGACTCTACTGGGGAATATTCTGAATCTCCAGTTGCAGATAGTTATAGAGTCATATTATTGTTTTCCATTCTAAATTTAGATCAATATTTGAAGGATTTCAACCCTGGAGAAGAATTTATTGTAGTGAACCTAAACATTTTTGTAATTTGTGGTGCTCTGTTTGTGGAAAGGAACTCAAAAAGAAGTTTATATGTAAAGGAACTTCATACTGCTTGAAGTTCAGTCCTTTGTGAAAAGAGGTTCCGACTCTGTTAATAGAACTTGTTGAAAATTTGAAGAAAGTTTGAGATCTACAAATATTACTAGTCAGGAAGACAATTTGCAGCAACTGCAAAGTTTCCAAGTATTCCTCATTCTTGGTTTTCAAGAAACTTGTGTATGAAAACCATATTTGAACTTCTAAGAAGAACCTTTTCTTTCCTATTGAGTGAGTTAGCACTGACAAAGGGAAAGAACAGTAAATTAAGTTTGCACACTTCCATTTGTTGGATCTATTGAATGTAATTGTAGTTCCATTGAAAGAATTATGTTTAGTGCTCAAATATCTACTAGTTTTGATGATTTGAATGCATTGGTGTATCTTAGAGGTTTCCATCCATTTATATTGTCATAATTTTCAAGCCCAGGTTGTCATTATGTTAGTAATTATCCATGTTGTCCATCATGTGGTCAGGCTTGTAATTATGCACAATTAGTGAGCCTTAATTTGTAATATCTATGGATCACCAACGTAAAGTAGCTATACCAGTGAACACTTCGATTCAGCTTGTCAAGAAGTGTCAAAAGTATAATAATCTTCAAGCATCCAATACCCCAAAGTGTAAGAACCCAAGAGTTGATAAGCCTTGGTTCAGTCCTGAATGGAATAATGAATTTGAAAGAGGACTCAAAGAAATGGATGAAAGACACCAAATGTTTCAACAAGCCCGGTCAAGAGACCATCAAACTGTGTCTACTTGTCAATTCATTGAACCTGATATTAATTCCTTTGACCCATTGTATGCTTAGTTAGATTTCTCATGGGTTGATTATGAAACTGAAAGTATGTTAGCTCAAGTTTATAATATGAGATGCCTAGATTTGATGGGTATACTGTATGTGAAGGAGATGCACATGTTCAATGTTTTTCCAGCTTCATGGAGAAACATTCATTCAAAGATCAGGATATGCGGATGAGATTTTTTTTCAGATCTCTTGAAGCAAGACCTTGAGATTGTTATCTAAGCTTTCTTGAGAAGTCTTTTCCTTGCTAGGATAAATTAGTGGCTGCTTATAGAGAAGAATTTGCAAGAGATTCCTCAGACCTTGTCGTGAGGTTAAAGGAGATTACAAAGCAAGATGAAGAGTCAAGTATTGATTTCAGTCATAGATTTGTTGTTGCTCTTTCACTAGTCCCAGAAATTTTAGACCTAGTACATCAGATTGTATCCATATGTATTTTGAAGCTTATGAAGAAGGATCTAGTGCATTGTTAAAAGATTTTGAAATACTGAGCATGCAAATGGCATACATAGTTTTGGATAATTTGGAGAAATAGAGGAATGAATATTTGCAAAATTTGTTGTCTTCAATTATGGGCAAATATACTGATGGAACCAGCAGTTGTGTGAATGTAAATGATCAGATGTTTTCAAATAAGTGCATACTTGAGAAGGTAAAAGATAAGAAGGATGCATCATCAAATAATGAGGAAGTTTTTAATGAACAAATTGTAGAAGAAGTATACCCAACTGCAAATCTTCATTTGAGTCTTCCGAGCTAGGAACCTAAAGAAAAATATGAGTTGGATTTACTCTTTGAAGAAGAGATATGTGATCAGCACTATGATGATACAATTGATTATATCAATCCTACATGTGTTGAGTGTAGGTTTGATGTATGTCTTCATAGTGAGATAAAGGAATTTTCTGATTCAGAGAATACTCTTGAGAACATAAGTTTATCAGTTGCAAATGAGGAGGTGTGTGATGAATTTCATTTTGAAAGACAAACCACAAGCAACTACAATGAGAAAACCATTGATGGTTTTCAGTTTGACAGTGAAGACATTTGTATTTATCCTCAAGTGGATGCAAATGAAAAGTTTAGTGATGACACCCAATTTGATGTTGAAATACAAAGTGATGTGGATTGCTATTATGACAGCCCAGAAAAAGGTAAGAAGGGAGAATTGGACAGTTTGTTCACTATGACTGGTTATGACCATTCTTTTGATAATGTTGTCAGCAATTCTGCTTCCTATGATTGGGGAGGACCAGTTTACGATTAGCCCATTGAGCTCTCAAAGTTTGAAGATGATGATACTTTGATATGTCCTAATTTGAAATTTGATAATGCATTCAATTCAAGTGAAGGTAAAAAAGAGGAAGTGGTTGAAATAGTGGATTAAAACAGTGATATATTAAGTTGTGAACAAATTTCAGATCTATTGACCACAGGATATCAAAAATGTGCACATGAGGACAATTCTCAGTTGTTCTTTGCAACCCCTATTGACTTTGATAGTGATGATGACCTTCAAAATGCAAGGTGTGATGCATATATTTTTGATTCTCTTTCTAATGATGAACTAGTTGACCATGATGATAATGTGAATGAGGAGCAACAAATTGATTGTAATGATACACTATATGATGAATATGAAGATTTGGACACTGATACAAGTTTGGATATCTCTTTTGATGAGTTAGAAACAACAGATAACCATGAGGATTGCATATCTAATGAGCCAAATATTGAAGATTGTAATGCAGATTTAGACAAGTTTTCATTTGATGACTTGAATGAGCCTAGTCATGAGTCTTTGAGTGAGAATGAAAATGTTGATTTCGATCAGAAATCAGACTATGCTTCTGAACCAAAATTGCTTGCTATTGAGGAAACTTGTGATATTGAAGAGATTGATACCTTATGTTTCGAGGATGACTATATGATCACAGATGATGATGAGTCAAAAATCTTCGATGACTCTCAATACCAACATGATGAAGAAAAGTTAGAAAGTGTGCTAATGCATGAGTGTATTTGTTTGCATACACTTGGAGGTAGTTTGCATAATGAGCGAGATCTTTTGGTAGGTTCTTGTGATAGTTTTGATTTTGATATGCAAGCTAGTAATCATTTTGAGTTTAACAGTTCCATCCATAATGCAGAATGTGAGTGCTATTTTTGTCATCTGGGAGAAGTTTTCACAGAGTGTAGCAATGTACAGAATACTGAAAGTTGTTTTCAGCTTGAGAGTGATTTATGTGATAAGTTGTTGCCACATAATAATCAACATTTTGAAAGTATGCTTGACTTTCAAATGAATAGTGATTGTGAACATGTTGATGATGTGTAATATGATTGCCTATTAGGAGAGGCCAACATGTTTTATCAGGTGGATGGTTGTGATCAAGCTATGCTTTCATGTGGTTTTGATCACCATTCTCAAATGTTATCACTTGATGCAAAATAAAAGAATGAACAAAGTGATAGTGATGTGACATATCTGAATTGGTTGCCACTTGATGACAAAGCTAAACAGAGAGCAAGTTCATGATTGCACAAGGGCAGTTTGGTATTGTTGTTTGCAAAAATACAGTTGTTCATGTTGTTACAGTTTGATAAGTACAAGCATGAGTTAAGGGAGATTGGCTCTTTCTACAAAATTGTATTTGACAGAGGTAAATGCTAATTCTCATTTTTCATTTGGTGACCTGGGGTCATCAAATGAAATTGAAAAAATAAGGTTAAATAAAGGAACAGTTTGAGGACACCTGATGGACTCAACTTTTTGTCTACTCTCTAGAGATTTGGAATCTTGCTATGCCCATAGGGGGCATACATCCCCAGTCGGAGCCACTGTTGGAACTCTCAAATTTTGCAAGTTTGAGATGCCTATTTCAAAAAATTTGCTTTTGCACTTTCAGAAGTGCACCTGAAGAATATTCTTAGGGGACCCACTTTGGAGGCTTTTAATTTAAGGCCTGTTGATTGTCATGCAAAACCCATTTGTAGACATATTCAATTGACATGTGTGAATATGCATGTTAGTTTTTAGCTTCCCATGATAAGTTTTGTTAGAATTTTGAAAAGTGAAGCTGGAGGGTTTTGACACTATTTTGTTCTTTGACAAGTGTTTGTTTTGCGAAGTTGCCTCCTATTTGAGCTTGGATTTCATAACCAATTTAGTATCATGTCAGAACGAATGTTGTTTTGTATTCTCCATATCAAGATGATCTCGCATGTCAGTTTTTAGAGCCTCATGATCTGATTTTCTATTTTTAGCAGATCAAAACCAAATGTTGTTTGTTCAGTTTCACATTTGCATTCCTGACAACCTTTCTGAGTCGTCAACTTTGATCATTAATAACTTTTGGTCAACGATGTTTCAAAGAAATTCCTTTTGCACACATGCTCAGGGTACCTTAATGAACTCATGTGTCTGATGGCATCTTGCTAGGAGTTGATTTATTATTTTTACAAATTGGCATTTGAATGAGTTTTAATTGGTGTAGAATAGTTGTTTCAGAAAAGCTTGAGTGGGAAATTTTGCCGATTAATATCTGGTTCCTCCGGTTTCCTTTTTCTAAGACGTTTGTTGCACTGTATTCTCAGGTCAAATTTCTTCATGTTTTCAAGTTCTCATTGCTTCATGAGGTCGTCTGCCCAGTTTTCAAGGTCGATTCCAAAGCCCACTTGGCCTGTTTTGACCATTCTGCAAAAGTGCCCGAAAATAGATTTTGATGAAGACCCAGTTCATGCTTTCACTTCACATGCATTCAAAATGCAATGTCTAATCGTTTGAGTATAAAAATTGTTTGAAAACAAAAAAAAAAATAGCCGGACCCACATGGGGCCCAACATGCTTTGCGTAATTATGAGGTTCGCTCCAAGTAAATGGTTGTAAATGCAAAAAGAATTGTGTCATGGAAGCAGAGGACTATGAGAAAGCAGTGTTTCACTTGAATGAAAATGGGTCTTGTAGCTATTTTCTAGGCTCATAATGCATCAAACAAAGAAGAATTGAAACATAAAATGATGATGTCCTTTCTAAAGTAAATGGAAAACTCAAGGTTTTGAAGCACTCTTTTGTGAATCAAAGAAATGAATGTACATTCTTCGATTTTCCTAACAAATGCAATATCTCCAATATTTGACAAGAGCATCAATGTTATTAATATTTGGTGAAATGGTTGGCAACAAATTAGCCAGGAAATCGGTGAATGGGGAGTGGGTATTGTTGCTCTTACACTATTTTATAATTGCATGTGTTGCAAGGGGAGGCCATTGTGCTAAGTTGAGTGGGGCCTATTGACAATGACTGGTGAGGGATATAGACATCCATCAAATCAGAGAGAAAATTCCATGGTAATGGTGCCACCAGTTGGAGAAAGTTATGGATAGTGAGTGTAGTATCATGCAATGCCATGATGGTTGGGTACGCACAAAATGGAGGAATGATTGATGAAGCACAGTGCAATATGCGGAGGATGGAAATGTGCAGTGTGAATGAGAATGGTGCTAGCGACAAAGCATGAATTTGTTTTAAATGAAATCTCAAATGCTTCTCTACTAGTGGGATACCACTTCACAACTTGAGAGGCATTTAAACCCACTAGACAGAGTACTATTGTTGTTGCATACACAACATGGATTCATTGAAAGGCTTTGGACTATTGCCTCCACATGAGCTAAGAGTGGTATCGATTGGCTGAAGAAGACCCAATGTAAAATGTGATCTTATGGAACACCTTGATTACTTAATACGCCATGGTAGCAAGATAAGCACACAAAAGATTTTATTGATAAGGCATTACAAAATTTCAAGCAAATGTTAGGGGTGCACTGGCAACAAGAGTCAAATTTAGCCAGTATAAGACCCGCACAAAGCATGAAGGAGGCCCATGCTATCTTACGCACAAAATGGGAGATTTGGATCAGGTACAGACATCTAGATGAAGAGTATGGGGCATGGCCAGATAAAGAAAATTAAAGGCATGAACAACATGTAAAGAGTATCCCGCGCAACAAGAGGGAGGCATGGACAAAAGGCTTGTGAACTATTTGAGTAACATCCAAATGAATGTGGTCTCCAGGAATCCCGTGACTGTGGCGCACATGATTAAATTACAGGAGGATGGATTCATATGTGCATAAACAAGGCACATCAATGCAGATGATCCAATGGAGAGTAAATGGAGAAGATGTTGCCTACGCCATGTGAGGAGGTCACCAGGTTGTTGGGCATGACAATATGAAGCTCGATGGAGGGTGCCAAGAGGGGCACGCATATGGGAGCATAAAGGAATGGAAGCAATGAATGGGTGTGGCTAGGAGGAGGCTATGCACATCCATCAAATCAGCAAGGAGGAGGCTCGATGGTGTGAATGGCGGCCAAGCATAGAGGTTAACACCAATGCCTAAGCAAAAAAAATTCAAATTAGGGCAAACCTCACTGACCTCATGGGATTTTTGTGACACCATCAAAATGGTTGCGAGGTATGCGAGGCACATAAAGAGTGGGCTCAAATTTTCTCATGTGCCATTTGTAAAATATGGGTAATATGTTTTACCCTTGAGATGTGTGTGTGAGAATGGAAAGAAAAAAATTTAAAATTAAATGTTTGAGAGCATAATAGGTGGGCCTGGTATCTCATTTTCATTGGAAAATGCAACGACACGTGCAAGCATTGGAAGAGGCCCGTTTTAATTTTAATTAAAGGGGTGAGTAAATATTTTACTCAATGGGTAAAATATTTTAAAAGGAAAATGGGGACACAAATATTTTTCGAGGAGGTAAAATATAAAATATTTCAAATGTGAAATATTTAATGATGTATGGGTAAATATTTTATTTGCAAAGAAAATTTTATTATATAAAATGCATGAAGGAGGTGGATTTTTTTTTATCCATGGGGTAAATTTTTTAATGGAGAGTGAATTAAACAATCACTATGCGTGTTTAACAAAGTGAATTTATTCACTTTATAAACATGTATCATGTGCTGGAAATAAAATTGCAAAGTATGGTTGCAGCAAAGTAAAATGAACTTTATATTCATTTTATACTTGGTGGCATTTCAGTGTGAAACATTCTATTTGCAGGGAATTTTTAATAAAGTCAAAGGAGCAGAAATATTAAAGAGGAAATTAGAACTACAACATTATAAAGTGGAGAAATATTTTAATGGAAAGTGAAATTCTATTGGTTGAGAAGTAGAAATAATGTGCAGCAACTAAAGAGAGTTGAAACATAATTTTGCATGGGAATGAGGTTTTCTCCAACAGTTGGGTAAATGATTGACACTCTCGACATGGGCACATTTTTAGTTGCAAGGCAATGATTAGTAGAGGCAGTTTTGAGGGAATAAGTTTGATGTTGTAAAGGAAGGGAGATGAGATATTCTTTTCAATTTTTTGATCAACAGTAAATGAAGCTTCGAGATGGCATTTCCAGATCAAGTTTAAGGTTGCTCCTGTTTGATTCTCTTCTTCTATATCTTCTCTTATTCTCTCATGGTAAAAAGGTTTTGGGTTTCTGGTATTGGGCTAGGTAGATAGATAAATGAAAAATTTGAGTTATGTCTTGAGTCTGTCAACTATAATTTTTTGAATTCATGAGTAAATAGAACTAGTTTATACAAATGAAATCATGAAGGTGTTTGCACATTCATGAATATCATCATATTTTCTCCATATTTGTACACTTTTAGTCACATAAATTTAACAATACAAAGTGTCTTTGAGTTTATCATCTCAAATTTCATGAGATTGTTTTGTTTATTCATTTTTCTATTTCAATGAAATGGTTAAAATGCTTTGAACAGGTGATTATGATTTCAGGTGTGCATATGGGATTTGATAAGGAGAATTTGATTGATAATAAGAGAGGGATTGTTGGTGCAATACACTAACAGTTGATGCAAAGCATTAGCAATTTAAATCCACTGGTTGAAGTCTATTTGTTGAGGAATTCATTTTATGTGTTTGACTCCGTGGCCTAGAATTGGCAGTGATCTATTCTTCAGTTTTGTGCATCTCAGAAACATTTTATAAATGAAAAATCATTCTTAATCCTCCTGTTTGGCTAGTTGTATGTCCTTCTTTCCAATGGATGAGAGAGGGTTGAGTTACTCAGAATTTAACCAAGTTTGAAGTTGTCAATGCTTCCCTTAGTGTATTTTCATTGGGAATTATTTGCTATAAAAAGCAATGTCAGTGTGTATGGTTGAATTAAGTTTTAAACATTGTGTAGGTTTACCCACCTTGGTCCTGCAAAGCCAGAAGTGTAGGAGATGTCAGTCTTTGACTAAATCTTGTCACTTGACCACTAGTTTTTGTGGTTCTTTAATATAGAGGTTGGCTACCTCTTAGAGAACTACAAATCCTAGCTGGGTTGCATTTTTAAAACACCAACAGTAGGCGCCACTCATCTCGTCAATGTTGTATTGTTAGTTATGCTATTAATAACACCATGTGGTTCACCCCTAAGAGTTCATAAAAAGTAGAATAATAATAAGTAAGAAGAAACAAAATTAATATGATGAATATGAGTTTTCACAATATGGAATATTTTCATGCACCTTTCTCATTGTATTAATATATCTATCATTATATTCAATAATAGATTTATATGTTTAGATTCTTATGGGATTAACTCATTAATAATACATTTTTGATCTAATATACCTCCATATTGTATTCCAAAGTCTCTCATGAACTCATCTGAAGATTTAATACTTTGATCAAGAAAGCTTTAAAGAAATATCTAACATATTATTCTAAAGCCTAAATAAATAAAATCATAATGACATTATTATCTTCTATCTCATAAGCATCATTCCTATTGACAAAGATAATCAAGTATTATTTTTATGAATGTTTGGAATTCTACCCCTAATTCTATTTAGTACCAGATTAGAGTAATTGAGGTTCCCCAAAGATTTCTATTGTCTGTATGTATCATCTCATAAGGGTGCTCTCATTAGCTACATTCTTTTCATATTTATGTTTGGTAAAGACTTCTTTGGTATTGACTATGAGTTTCCTAATATACTCGATGAAGTTGATAGAAGGTTTAATAGTGAGCAAGCTAGACAATGTCTTGCGATAGTTGTTAAGAGTCTTGAGATTACCTCATGGAAACTGAGGGTGACTAATTTTGTACCATACCCTAAGATAATCATGCATTTTAAGCTATTCATTATTGCATTCAAAATTCTACTTAGATTTTTCCAAATTAGGTGTAATGTTTTCTTGGTCTATAAGTTATTCATGTGCATAAAAATATGATTCTTTATCTAGTTCTTCATTAGAGGGAACAAATAATATAGGGTGATGAGTAATTTCAATATTTATTCTAGAGATATTTGTTCTAAACTCATCCCCAGGACTAAATTTGAAGATGGTCATTTAGTTAAATATTTAGTTTTATGTTTTTAAATAAAAGGATTAAGATTGAAATTGCAAGGATGAATTTGCACCTATGGACACACCTTATGTTAGAAGGAAGTTTTGATTTAAGACTTAGTAAAATTAGATTATAAACACAGATTGGATAAATGATAATATTTAGATAAATAAATCCATTTAATTGAAATTGTATGCACATACACACATAAATCATAAAGAATTACCAAATAAATAATTAATGAATACTATAATAGATTAATCCATAATATCCTCTTTTAACAAATTAAAATGCAAATCTTATATATCATATGATAGAATATAACGACTCTTAACTAAAAGATATATTATTGCAGCTAATGACATCATTTCCCCAAACAAACCACTAGACTTCTCCCAAGAGGAAACTTAATCAATGCTATGCAATTGTACCCACTATTTATCCTATTCAACTCTTACGCTAAAGCTTGAAACTCTTCCATATATGTAGCCTCGATATCTTAATTTATACAGAGACAAAATTGTTCCAACTTCCTCTGGTATATCCACTATTGTGTCTGGTTCAAGTGCGCTTAGCGGCACATTGAGGAAATGGGCGGTGACTGGAGAATCTCGCATCATTTTTCTTCTTCCATGTCGGCATAATTTTCCCGTACAATTAGCGGGCGGGTTTTACCCGGCATATAACATGATCCTTAGAACTCACCACCACACCTACGTATTCGTAGGTTACCCCTTGCGTCATTATCTTTATACAGAAGGGATATTGGCATACAAACAGGATAAAGACCGCCACCACAGAAGACGCGCATGGTTAAATTATTTGGCCTTTGGGGTTTCGAATGGAGGACGAAAAACGAAATGTCGAAATGGGGAAATGAAATAAAACAATGTGCCGTATGTAGATGGTCCTGCTTCTGAGGTTTTTTTAGTTGTCTGATGGCGCCGCTTCATTGAACAGAGTTGTCTTTCGTAACATGTCCTGAGTACTACTTTGTCTCTTTTTGTCTTCTTCCCTCGTGTTCAATTACCCATCCCATTCACAGTTAGCTATTACATTGGGAGAACATTGGGGTTGGAGGGACCACTGCCAACTTTATCGCTAAGGTCAGTCCCATGATGAGAACAATAGACTATTCGTTGTGAGTCCCTGTTATTGTTGTGTCCACAAGTCTCGTCAATATATCTTCATATTCTGTTGTAGCTTCAATATTAATTAATTCTACTTCACATGGGCATATTGTTCCAACTTCCTCTGATATGTCCACAGTTGTGTCTGGCTCAAGTGTGCTTAGCGGCACATTGAGGATGTGGGCGGTGACTGGAGAATCTCGCACCAATTGTCTTCTTCCTTGTCGGCATAATTTTCCAGGATAATTTTCCGGCTGAATTAGCTGGCGGCCGGCATATAACATATCGGATTGTCAGGATCCTCAGAGCTCACCACCACACCTACGTATTCGTATGTTACTCCTTGCGTCAATATCTTTATACAGAAGGGATATCGCATACAAACAGGATAAGCCCGTCACCACAGGAGACGCGCGTGGTTGAAAATATTTGGCCTTTGGGGTATCGAAAGGAGGACGAAAAACGAAATGGGGAAATGGGGAAATGAAATAAAACAAAGTGCCGTATTTAGATGGTCCCGCTTCTGAGGTTTTTTTTGTTGTCTGATGGCGCCGCTTCGTTGAACAGAGTTGGTTTTTGTAACATGTCCTGAGTACTACTTTGTCTCGTTTTGTCTTCTTCCCTCGTGTTCAATTACCCATCCCATGCACAGTTAGCTATTACATTGGGAGAACATTGGGATTGGAGGGACCAGTGCCAAGCTTATCGCGAAGATCTTGCTGTTTTCTGAAAATAAAATCAAACATGGACGTGTAAGCACATAAACACTCCACTCAATTGTTGACAATGAAATATGAAAGGAAAATTCTATTGATTGTGTTTAGATTTTTCCATGTGACGTTATTATTCAATTTGTCGTGAATATGCTATGTACATCATCGATTAAATAAATTTGAGCTTTAGCGAAAGAAGAGACAAAATAATGAGGCACCCACGGAGGCTGGATCTATTATCTTTTTCTAGAGAGAACAATAGCTTTACGGTTTGTTTGTCATATCGAAGAATTGGCGTTAGAGTTAGGACACGGTCTCATGTAACCTTCCTCGGTGAGTAAGGGGAAAGTAATGGAATTTAAGGTAGAGGGAATATCAGTTTAGCACTTAAACGTTAATTTTCTTTAATAAAAATGAAATAAATATTTTATTTTATTTTGGTGTGGATGATTTGTAAAATTGTTATTGATTGTTTAATCATTGAAGTGGGTGATGCTTATATAGAATAGGTGTAGCTTACCAACTTCTTATAATCCGAAAAAATGATGGGTTATGAATGGTTTTTTTCAAAATTCACATAAATCATCTAATAATGGTACGTTGCAAAATAGGTGGATGAAAGAGATCAAGGATTGGCTTGCTGTCTTTTATATAGCTCTAATAGTTGAGTCAGAGATGCAATCTTTAAGTATAATGTTTTCAACGATATTTTTTAATGTAGGTCTTCTTTGGTGAAGTAGCTTATTAAATGTCCTACTATTGAGATGGTTATTGAATTTTTTCAGGAACATCATTATTTATAAATGATGCTCATATGTAATTTAAACTTCTTTGGGTAGTGTGGACACTCAAAATATCTTGATTCATATCATACACTCGATTTTGATTAACTAACTTCAATCCTTCTTTGATCATTTCTTTCTTTAATTAATTCATTAAAATTTCTCTTTTAATTAAATCAATCAGATTTATTTAATTAAATCTTGAATTCCTCCCTTAATTAAATAAATCAATTTTATTTAATTAAATTCTAATGATCCTTCTTTAATTAAATAAATATACTTTATTTAATTAAATAAATCAACTTTATTTAATCAAATCTTAATGTTCTCTCTTTGATTAAATAAATCAACTTTATTTGATTAAATTCTAATTTTCTTCATTTAATTGAATAAATCAAATTAATTTAATTAAATTACTAATCTACCAATATCCTCTCATTTAATTTAAATAAACTCAAATATCTAAATCAAATGTCAAATCAACTAACTTCATCTAAGTTTATTAATCCTAATTAACTTCTAATACTAATCCTCTATTCTTCTAGCTTTTGCAAGTTACACATGTAAATCAATTTATTTGATTTATTAATTCCTCCTATTTTCATTCAAATATGGCATATTTTTTGGAATATTCCACTTATTTGAATTCTCCTCCCTAAAGGATTTTTTTCCTCCAACTTGACATTAAAAGCTCTTACATGTCCTTTCCTTGAGCCAACTTGGCATTAATTCCTCTTACATCTCCTCTTACACAAGTCACCTCTTCAAATTCAAATTCCAGCTACATGCATTTAACATGCACATTGTTAAAAATGTGTTTCACTCTCCTTCATTAGCATGTTGACAAGTGGCACAATGCCATTGGTTCAAATCTTAATCCCACATTCATCCTATTCTTCAATCCTCCATCCCTTTTCCTTATAAATGGAGGCCTTCTCTATTGATTTGAGATCACCAACTTGATTTAGATTTTGATGCAAGGTTATTATCCACAAGTTTATGCAAGTTCATTCACATTTTCATCCAAGTCATCATAGAATCCATCATCCATAGCTAGGTTATTGGAATTTTTCATCAAGAATCAATCAATCATCATCAAGCTTATCAAGGAATTAGGAAAGGGCTTCTTTCAACATCAAAGAAGCACCAATTCCCCTATAAGATGTTGGTTTGAGCATTCGAATGATATTTTTCATTAGCGTTTATTTGATATTTTATGTTGTATTTTTTTTCTTATGTTTTTTTTTTTTCTTATGTTTGAATAAATTTCATAGGGAACATTTGGTTCAAACTTGTTTGAGGACTAATGTTTGTTTGTTTGTCCATGTTTGAACAGGTCTAGGTTGAAGCATTCATAGGTAGAGACTTAATAATCTAAATAGTTTGGTCATTGATACTAAATATGAAGAGATTATGTCATTAACCTAAGTAGACAAGGCTTCTCTATTATGTTATGGCTTTTAAAGTTCAATCCTTGTTTGGGAACTTTCTCTATGTTGTCAACTTACATAGGCCTTCCTAATATCCTTTTGTGATTAGAACTACCCTACAAAAGTTCATTTTCCTTATTCCTAGAATGCTTTATTATTTTCTCTCCAGTTTCTCACTTTATATTGATATGGATATTTCTAAGGGTTTATGTAAAGATATTAATTTTCATGTTGAAGACTAATTATGAAATCAACCTTTAGGTTATTGAGTGTTGGGTTTTAGATGTAGATTTTTTTTAGTCTAGGTTATATCATGGTTGTTTATTTGTGACTTAAACATATTTTGGCATCATAAATAGTGTAAAGATGTTGATCCTTGACTTTAGATTATTTTAGCTTTCTTTGAATCCATTGGAAGGACTTCTCCTTAATTCTTGCAAATCTTAAGTAAGATCAGGGTGTCGCCTTTTCTTTACCACAATGATCAATTACTAGCTACTATAACCTTAGTGAAAATATTGGGTGGTCATATTAAAGTACATGGTGGTTCAATAGAACCCGTGCTGGTATATATTAGTAGTTTCAGTGTCATCGTAAGTTAATGTGTCATGTGATCTTTTCTCATTTTATAAAAAAATTTAATGGATGACCATATGACAATCACTTATTGGTTATGACTATCTTTTGATATTATTTTAACCATAATCATTGGGTTGATATGATTGGATCATTGGTGATAGTATCCTTTGTTTGGAAGAGATATTTTTGAAAAGCTAGAGAAGGATAGTGGTTTTATTTTATTATATTTGCTACGACCTAGTGGGGGGAACACCATATGTAGCTTGCCTACCATCTAATGGGAAACAAAATTTGATTTAAAAGCTATGGAATCTTTGTCATCTAACATGCATAGTGCTTAACAACAGAGGCATTCATATAAAGGATTACATAGGGATTATGTGCAAAGTGTATATTGGCAATAGGTTTTTTCATTGATGCTAAATATGCATGATGAAGAATGTGTGATACTTCGATGATAGTGGAAGTGTAGTGATATATGTTGATATATTTTACAACATTATCTAAGGTAGAATTATGATATGTTTGATGCCTATGTGTGATGTGGAGGGTACACTTCTTCTAAAATGTTTTTTGCATTCCTACATCAATGTTACTTATATTTTGTGTACCACACATGGAGATAAGGTATAGAAGTTTCTCTAAGGAATTCACATTGTATACACTAAAGCAAAGTGGTGATATTTCAGTTTGCATCCTTCCCTAGAGCAATATTTAGTCTTGTACCTCATATGAAAAGCTGGAAAAGATATGAGGGTGTTATATCCAATATTTCAAGTCTTTACACCTTTTGTAGTAAAAGTTATAGATGACAATGTTTTGGTTTGTATATTGGTAGATGAATGTAATAATGAAGGTCTTTTGTGGCGAATTCCTCCAAAAGTTAAGTAATGACCTTGCACTTTTTACGAACATACTCATTTATATTCAAAGATTACTAGTTAGTAGTATCAAGTGTTGTGGTTCTCTACAAGATAAATTTTTAAACAAAAATGTGCTATAGTTTGTTCAGAATGCTCTACTCATGCATATTCACAGCAACATAATATATTAGAAACTTTAGGAAAAGTTTGAAGAGATATTATACATGGACTAAAAATCTTACATCTTGGTCCACATGATAATTTTGGTATCTCTCCAATGGTGTAAAGTTAAACAATGAGAGTCTTGATGGTATCAATATTGGTTGGGTCTACATGCTTTGTTTCCTTTATCTATGATAGATCCTACTTATTTAGTTTTTCTTTGGAGATTGTGTTGTGATGCATTTGGGCCCTCATATGCAGTGTGTTAATTGGAAACTCATTTCATTTCATAATGTATATGTTTTCAAGTCAACCTATACAATATCATATATTTTATCTCACAAAAATCTTGGAGATGTATATCATCGATTAAATAAATTTGAGCTTTAGCGAAAGAAGAGACAAAATAATGAGGCACCCATAGAGGCTAGATCTATTATCCTTTTCTAGAGAGAAAAATATCTTCATGATTTGTTTGGAATATCAAAGAATTGGTGTTGGGATTAAGACATGGTCTCGTGTAACCTTCCTTGGTGAGTAAGGGGAAAGTAATTGATTGAAGGTAGTGTTAGGTCTCAAAAACGCAGGCTTTAACCACGAGAGGTTGCCAAGCTCTCACAACATTTTTGGCTAATGTACAAGGCCAAATAATGAATTTGAACCTTCTACTTTGTAGGCTCTACTAAACCGAGGTGGGTAAACCTATATGAATGAAGCAGATTTAAACTATGTGTTTGCTCAAAATAATCTATCCACAATGGAAATTTGGAAGTGGAATGATGCAAACCTATTTGGTATAAATTGTATATACATAATTCAATATGTTCAATTAACAGATGTGGAATTCTGAAAAAATGATTTAACGAAACTAAGTGAATTAAAAATGGGTGAGACTAGTGCCTTGTTGGGTATATGGAGTCTAATGAAGATCCAAAAAATGCAACCAGTAATGGCAATAATTCAGACTGATTGGCACACTAATAAGGGTTTATAACTTGTATAAACATGCAAATTAATAGTTGACAAACTCTACTTGAGACAAATTGCCAACCCAAATTTGTATGGTTCTTATTTATCCAATTAACACTTCCAAATTACTATGATTGACTAGAAGGATTTAATCTTTACTTGAAAGAACCAATTAATCACATCAGATTAATACAAAAAATGTGCATCAACAAACTGAATATATACTTGATATATCAATTCGAATAACAAAGAAGCATTAAAATGGAGACAACCACACAATTGAATGATTACAACAAACAGTTGATACCAAGATTAGCCTGCAAAATCAAATATCTCCATTATCCTCTTCAAAATTTATACATGCATGCTCATCTACCCTATTCTAAATAAAAAGCCATGCCAAAAATTATCCCATAGCCCCGTTTTATATCCTTCTTCTGAAAATCTCTCGTACCTTTTGATCTGTGTCCCTTCACATTCTCATTAGAGGCTGCCAACCACATATCAACAGTTGTGTTGTTTGAAAACAAAATAGGAGATTTAAATAATATGCAACAAGGCTTGACGTAACAAATTCATTAATCTTTGAGAAAAAATTATCACTCATTTCATTTGTGGCTTCTTCTTTCATGACTTCACTCGCAGCTTTCTGAAGCTTTCCACGTGGCATAACATCAAGGCTTTCCTTCGAGCCGCTACTTGTTTCCTTGGCCAAGCCCCAACTGCATGACACTTGGAACATCACAACAACCTACTTTATATTTGGGTGGGGGCCATACCAAAGTTTCCTTTCTTCACTTTGGTCATATGTACTCTTGTATCGATGAGACTTAAAGTATCATTGAGACTCATTTTCCTTTCCATTGATGAAATTTCTCAATGTTATCGGGCTATCGCTAGGACTGAGTATTTTATTCCACCAATAGGAATTTATCTTGTTGATGCAATCTTCAAACACGTGCACTCATCCTTGTCATCATGATAACTGGGTCCCACCACAGAATTTTGCCTTCTCATCATTTCTTTTCTTTCTTTCTTTCCAAGCACTGACCACTTGACACATGGCATCATCTCGAGATATCATGACCCATAAAGCAGGCCCGTATTTTGATTGCGACAAGGAGAGGAATAGTGGTGATCATTTTCCATGCTTCAATCAACACTATTAATCATCGGGTTCCGGGTGCTCGGGTAAAACAAAGTTGGTGGGCCCTTCCTCGGCACTAGTTCCCATGTGTCGACATTCCACACACCTCTCAGCTATACTAGGAAGGTGACACAATGTCAACCCAGAATTTAGCTGGATTCAATCATTTTAAATCCATCCAATGGTCCAAAGCCATAAGGAAACGGAAACATGAGTGAGATAAAACTAACGGGGTAGGTTAAAAGGGGCAAGTAATGAATGTGTGAGGATGGCACAAGAGTAATGAATGCGTGAGGATGGCACAAGAGCTAACTAACAAGACCAAAAATTGATACCTCCAGTCAACACCAAAATACAATGCTCAAGGCGATAAAAAAATCCAAGACCACAAAGGCTTAAAACCCAAAATCCCAAGGCTTAGCATGAGCAAAAAGAGGAAAATTGGAAAAGCTCTAACAGGTAATGGGAATATCAATTTAATATTTAAAGGTTAATTTTCATTTTAAAAAATAGGATAAATATTTATCACTTTTTGATGTGGATGATTTGTAAAATTGTTATTGATTGTTTAACTATTGAAATGGGTGATACTTATATAGAATCGGTGCAGGTTACCAATTTCTTATAATCTAAAGAGATGATTAGCTTTGAATGGTTTTCTTCAAAATTATCATAAATCATCTAATTATGATATGCTACAAAATATTTGGATGAAAGAGATCAAGGATTGGCATGTAGTCTTGTTTATACCTCTAATAGTTGAATTAGAGGTGAAATTTTTTAGTGTAAAGTTTTCAATGATATTTTTTAATGTAGGTCTTGTTTAGTGAAGCAACTTATTAAATGTCCTACTATTGAGATGGTCATTGAATTTTTTGAGGAGGAATGTCATTATTTGTAAATGATGCTTATATGTAATTTCAAATTGTTTTGGTAGAGACTTACTAATATAAATGGTTTGGTCATTGATACTATTTATTAAGAGATCATATCACTAGCCCATGTAGACAAGGCTTGTCTCTTCAGTTGTGGTTTTTAAATTTAAATCCTTGTTTGGTAACTTTTCTATGTTTTCAAATTACATAGGCCTTCCTAATATCCTTTTGTAATTAGAAGTGCCCTAGGAAATTTTATTTTACATGTTCCTAGAATGATTTATTACTTTCTCCCCACTTTTTCACTTTATATTGACATATATATATATATTTATTTTATTTATTTATTAGACTACAGGAATCGGGTAGCACGACCCCCTATAAACTGCAGTGTGCCTGGTAAAAAATTTAACGTGACCTGCAGTGCTGGTGTGACACACCCTTCGATACCACGAGGGTGGGGGAGACTAGGCCTTGTGACCAACCTTCTGTAATAGGAAAGATTTAGCCAACTGAGCTAGGGCCTCAACCCTTATTGACATAGATATTTCTAAGGGTCTATATAAGGATATTAGTTGTCATGTTCAATATCAATCTTCAAATCAACCTTTGGGTTATTGAGTGTTGGGTTTTAGATGCGGATTTTTCTTTAGTCTAAGTTATATCATGCTTTTTTGTTTGTGACTTGAACATATTTTGGGCCTCATAAATAGTGTAAATATGTTGATCCTTGAATTTAGATTATTTTAGCATTCTTCGAATCCCTTGGAAGGACTTCTTAATTTTTAAAAATCTTAAATAAGATTAGGGTGTCACCTTTTCTTTACCACAATGATCAATTACTAACCACTAGAACCTTAGTGAAAATATTGGGTAGTCATATCAAAGTATACGATGGTTCAATAGAATCCATGTCGTTATTTTTTAGTAGTTTAAGTGTCATCACAAGTTAATGTGTCATGTAATATTTGCACATTCTACACAAAATTTAATGGATGACCACATGCAAATCACTTATTGGTTATTACTATGTTTGATGTTATTTTAAGCCCAATCATTGGGTTTATATGATTGGATCATTAGTGGTGGTCTTCTTTGTTTGGAAAAGATTTTTTTTATAAATAGAGAAGGATAGTGGTGTTATTTTATTCTATTTTCTATGACCTAGTAGGGGGGAAGTAATATGTGTTGAACACTTAGAATACTATGAGGAGGTTGGGGGTGAATAAGTATTCTTTTAAACCACTTATGAATTTAAACATTCAATCCTTATAGCACATACAATTTGTAGTAATGAAGAAAAGAATGAAAACAACCAACAACATCACATAACACAAGAACATCATATTTTTATGTGGAAAACCAAAAATGGGACAAACATTGGTGAGGATTAGCTCACAATATATTATAACCCATTATAGGATATTACACTATAAGTTCTCACTATAGGTGGACCAACAATCGAAGTGGACTCAATGCCCATTGAAAATAAGAAATAATAGAAGAGAGTAGTGGCACACAACCAAGTTTGAATTGTTACAATTGCATCTAACATATGCATGAATTATAACTTCATTGAAGCTCATTATATAGATTCCACACACTTCATGTTGATATGAATTGTCTTTCTACTCTACTTTGCATTTGCTTTAATTTCACATAATTCACATACACAAAATCTTATTATATCACCACACTATAAAATACAAAAAATTATCATACATATAATATATGCTTCATCCATAAACCCTTCCAAACATCTATTAGATCACCCCAATTAGATTTAATATACAAAATATAACTTGTCAGCTCAATATCTACTCATGCACAGTTCATGCCAAGATTTAAAAAACATAACAATTTAAAATAGGTTAGGATGGACCAAAAATAGCTCCCACATAATGTCTCAATACTTATTCAAACTCTATAACACACAAAAATCATTAGGTTGGCACTGGTAATGAGCTAATAACAAAATTTGAGAACTGTGCAATAAAATTAAGACACACAAACCTTCAAACTCTATGCCATTTGGAATTCACACTCTATTGACACCTGTCAACATCTCCACAAATCTACAAAGCTAGATTCAAGTCTGCGGAGAAGCACATATTCCCTAAAACATATGCACTGAACTGGAAAACACCTGTAGCTACCAAACCAATATATTGTCACTCATAACTTGAACACCATGGGCCAAAAAAATATGAGATTATAGAATTAGATTCCTTTATCATATAAAAAAATCATATCAATAGTTTAGAGCAAGATCTTATACAATAGACCCATTTCAACCGAAAAACTATATGTCTTATACAAAAAATACCTATATTGACACTTAGTCAATTTTCATGTCAACTACCTTCATCAGATCAAACCTTCTTACAAAATTATACTTGATAATCATCCTTAAACATTCAAAATCTATATACACATTGATCTACACAATTTTCTTCATATTGGAATACAATGTTGCCATTAATGACAACACTAAACTCCATAACTATACAACAAGTGTGCATCCCACATTCTCATGTTGCCAAAAAATGCATAAAAGAAAACTCCTTATTCTTTTGACAATCTCTCCTTTTATCATTCATGGCAACATGCCTCAATTTTCTCCAAAACTATTCTTCAATATTACTCTCCCCATTTGACATAAAGTCAAAAGGGTGCATACAACAATCTTCTCATATATTGGATCTCCCTCCAGCATATATGTACATCTATACATGCTAAAAAGTTAATTGACTCCCCCTAGGGGTGCTATCCAACAAAAAATTATACTCGATATATAACTTGTACCTTCCACATATGTACATAGAAATATGAAAATAATATAAATGTATAAAAAGGAAATAAGTGTATCATCTCAAGGAAGATTTGTAATTGTGTAGCTTTCCAAGATGGGCTTTCCATTCCTGTTTTCTATCCTCCCAAATATTATTAGCAATTCCAAGCATTGAGGTATGTGCTTTAAAAATCATGAAGAGTTCTTCACCTTTATCCAATGTTCTCGGTACCCAATTTAGCTTTGAAGCTCTATCAACACTCAATAGGGCACTAGAAAGAAATATGAACTTAAAGTTCATGAGATCCCTATAATTACCAGACTACATTATGATCTTTTCTTTCTAAACTTGTAGTTAGAAGTATTTCTCAAGAAAAAATTCAATTGTTGGCCTTGTTCTTCCATATATATCTTGTTTCGAATCATAAGCATTGGAATATTTGATAATTTGGGACTCAATTGATTCCATCTCATCTCTTATGCTTTTATTAGATCTTGGCCATTTCATGCAAAACTAAAAAAAAATTTGTCTTCCATCACACAAGATTTCCCACACTTAAGATTTTCCTAAAACTTATTGTGTGAAGTGGCACACTTCTTTGTGACATCCATCAGTTTCCTATCTTTTATCCTTTTTTATACTTCCTTTTCTAACTTCCCTTTCAAACCACTTACTTACTCCTTAAATGAATCAAGCAAAAAAAATAGGTTTCCCATATTGAAGAGGGAATTGTCAATGGTAGTGTTGAGTATGGCTTCATGTAGAACCTTTACTTCCTCATCTATCATTTATCCACTCTTCTTATGTGTTTCTATAGAAGTTGTCAAAACCAACTTCAAACTCCAAGATCACCTGCATGCAAATGGATACCTGTCACAAGGAAGAGAATTGATGGAGAAAACAAACAAGGGTTTGAAGCTCTGAAAAATGGAGAAATTATCTTATCAAAACAACAAAGGAATTCTATTAATCAGAGAGTATGTTATGAATATACAATGATCAATCCTTATAAAAGGAGATTGTGCAAACCCTAAAAGAAACCCTAATACAAAAAACCTAAAAGATGCCCTAATAGGAAAACATTTAATAATTAATATAATTATTAAATGTCACTTTATACAACTCAAGTGAAATCTTAAGAAGGGAATAAAGGTAATTTAATCAACACAATTAAGTTAAAACCTTTACTCTAACACCCCCCCTTAAGATGAGCAAGAGTGCAACTACAAACATGTGCAAAAAAGAAAAGGTAAGTACAATGCAAGAAGGTAAACATGGGTCTCAACAACTAGGCCAGATTAGGTACCCAAAAACAACCAAATCTCTGTAAAGTGGAGAAATAGAGAAAACCTCATGGGAAAAGCTCTACTCCAAAAACAGATACAGAAAACCATGAAAAACATCACTGAAGCAGAAGAAGCTTTAAACAACTATCGAAAGATGATTGCTATGCTGCTGAAGAACCTCCTCTAAAGATAAGATGATCAAGATCAAGAAGACAACAATCTGCATGAGTGCCCCAAATGACACTACTTGAATCAGATGGAAAACAAAGGCAAACACCTGGAATGAAGATACAAATGGCACAAGTACCAATAGTCTATGAAGAAGACAACAATTTGCATGAGTGCCCCAAATGACACTACTCAAATCAGATGGAAAACAAAGGCAAACACCTGGAATGAAGATACAGATGGCACAAGTACCAATAGTCTAAAAAACACTGATCAACTGAGAATGGAAGATTCCTTCCAAGGCGAAACCAAGGAAGCAATAGCACGAATAGTATAATACCCCACCCCCATAATGTTGAATCAGGAGAGCTTGATAGATAGACTAAAATGGTGTGCAACACCCTGTAGTGCATGAAGGAGAAGAAACAACATCGGAAAGTGCACAGGAAAGCACCTGCAACTAAAAAAGTGGTGTGCAAAACAAAGCACACATGCATGAGGCTGGAATCATATGGATCCACTGTCGTCATGGAGGGACACTCACTAGACAAAGGTGTGATGGCAAAAACAAAGGCACTAGAAAACCCCCTATGGCACTTTATAATACAGTGCAAGTACAAAATATGGCACAACCTTATGTGCAAAATCCCCAAAAATGCATGTACAATAGTGTGGCACTTTATCTCAATGCATTTAAATAAAATATTGCTTAGAAATGATGCTCAAAAATACCTACAAAGGACAAAAACTGGAAATACATGAAGAATAGCCAAAAACCGAAGCAACCAATGCAAACGAGAAGTTCCCAAGAGCAAATATGTCCAAGTAATTCACCAGAGTGTGAAAACACAAAAAACTAAATAAAATATACTTAGAGTAAAATCTGGAAAAATTGCATGGATGGAACTAAAGAGCTCTGAGATATGGTTCCAATGCCGCTGAGATCGCGAAAAATGGAGAAACAGGTCAAAAGTTATGAGCTGGGGACTGAAAGCAGCTCCTTTGACTTCAAATGGCTATAGAATGTACCAACAGAAAAAACAAGCAATAAAACCCACACCACTCGAAAGTTGACAGAACTAGCTTTCTGACGATATTTTGTTTTCCAAAAAACAATAATGTATGCCCAAATTACGACCTCTAGAAAAAAAAAAGTTCTAAAGGGGAAAAAAGCCAATGCTACATTAAATTTGACGGTCATACGGTCGTCACAGCAAAAAAAAGGGGCTTAAATTTGATGGCCAAATGGCCATTACCACAAAAGCACAATAGAGCTTATTTAATGAGAAACTATTATTTTTTTAAATTAAAAAAACAATAAAAAACTTTTGATTTTAAAAAAAAAAAGTCATTAAAAACATGGAATTTTTTTATTTTGAAAAAAAAGCCTAAAAAGCAAATGGGCGGCCTGTATGTACCGCTAATTGGCGGTACTGTCAGACCACCGGTCGGTTGACAGTACGCTAACATGCGTACCTAAGGGGCTCGCAGGCCTGCGTATGCAAGTACCTACGGGTACCTTGTACAGGCCTAAGCAAGCCTTAAAATCTGCTTTTTTTCTATTTTTTTATTTTATTTTATTTTTTGTTACAATAAAAAATCAAACTTTTACAATGAAAAATTATGAAATTTTTTCCGAGAAATTTTTATTTTTTTGCTGAAAAGTAATTCCAAAAAAATGATGTGGAAAAATAAATATTTTTTTACTGGGCAGACAGATGGTCGTACGGGTAAAAAAAAAATTTGCCCCTCAAATCAAATTTGTCCAAAATGGATGAATGAACAGTCGATTTAGGGGTTTTGGACCACTGCGGACGCAATGGCAGGTTCCATTTGGACTCAAAATGCTTTGAAATTGTAGGTGATTCCCTGGATCAAAAAATGCAAACCCCAAAACTGTGAATGCCTGATCCAACCTTGTAGCTCCAAATAGCTCCAAATTCTTCAAACAAGAACAGGCATGGAGTAGGAAAGCTCTGATACCATGTAGAAGTTGTCAAAACCAACTTTAGACTCCAAGATCACCTGCATGCAAATGGATACCTATCACAAGGAAGAGAATGGATGGAGAAAACAAACAAGGGTTTGAAGCTCTGAAAAATGGAGAAATTGTCTTATCAGAACAACAAAAGAATTCTATTAATCAGAGAGTATGTTATGAATATACAATGATTAATCCTTATAAAAGGAGATTGTGCAAACCCTAAAAGAAACCCTAATAGGGAAAACCTAAAAGATGCCCTAGTCGGAAAACATTTAATAATTAATATAATTATTAAATGTCACTTTATGCAAACTAAAGTGAAATCTTAAGAAGGGAATAAAGGTAGCTTAATCACCACAATTAAGTTTAAACCTTTACTCTAATAGTTTCTATGATATTTTTTGGGCAAATGCATGGAAAAAATGACCTAATTGAAGCTTGTGAAGAGGTGAAATCCTATCCATTGCCACATACCCCTATTGTGTCAGAAGTTGTAATAGTTGATCGAACACTATAGGCTAGAACTTAAGTTGCATGCTCAACAAATTCATTAAAGAATCTTTAATGGAATCAAAGGATTCACCAGTAGCCTTCACATTCTCCTTGGAAGCCTTCTTCTTCAAATCTTTTTCTTTATCACCACTATCAACTAGTGTCTCAATTTCCTTCTCCTCATTCCTAGATGCATTCACATCCTCCTGTCCATTATTCTTCTTTGCATCATTATCATTGGTAGCTTGTTCTTCATTATTTCAAGGAGTGATTGTCTATGGTTTTCCTTGAATGTTCTCAATATTTATTTTAGATACCGAAGGAGGTGTTTGGTGTTCTATAGAAGTATCCTCCTTTGTAATGTCTTCTTTGATAGCTTTTGATTCTTCAACATTTTCCTCAACTACAACATTTTCTTCTACAATCTAACCATTTCTAAAAAAAACATCACCCTGCACATTATCTTCTTTAGTCTCATGCTCATGATGAGCATCATCATTTTGTTCATTCATGTTCAGAGTAGGAATCTCAAAATACATCTCTCATGTGCTCTCTAGAGTCATTCCTAATCTCTATGCAAACTCCACAACCTTCTTTACAGTGTCTTTTTGGGTCCTCTCAAGATCATTTTGATCTCAGTTCATGAGGGTGGTCACCCTTTGCTTCATTTAAAACTCCTTACTATATAATTTAGCCAATGTGGCTTTATTCTCTTTAGAAAGAGGTGCACTGATCTTTTCTAAAGCATGGGATTTCAGCTTAGCTTCTCCTTTTCTAACCTTTTGTCTATTCTCAAGTCATACATTTACATTCCATAGTTCTATAGGAATTTTTTTGTCAATATTTCTCATATCTACTTCAAAATAAATAATGTACTTAACAATGTCTTCTTCAATGGTAGCCTTATCTACCTCATCCATAGTAGTGTATGTTGCAAGTTTGGAGAAGTTGGTGTTGTCATTGATGTCAACATGAAGAAATCTCAATAGAATTGTTTGGTTGTGCATGTATAGTTGAGCTATTAAAAATTTTTTATGAGTACATGGAGCTATCTTTATGATGTAGTGTATGGAGATGATGTCTCTAATGCTTGGTTTCCAAGTGCTCTTGAGAAAATTTGAAGAAAATAGAAAACAATATGATGAAGGTGTGTTCAGTGGATTAGAATGTGCTTTGGGATGTGCTTCACATTTCTTATGTGTTGATGCTATGTTTGTGTAGTTCATATATGTTGATAAGTGGTGTTCAAAGATTCTATATCCAAAATTTTGTGCTTCTAGATCAATGTGTAGAGAGAGATATGTTCACCAGTGTGTGAACTAGATTTGCAATATTATTTGTAGAGGTGTCTAGGAGAAATTTTTGCGCTCCATGTTTCTCCATAGTTGTGTTTTAGGACTTGCAATTATGAAGTTGAGTTGATGGTATTTGTAGCCTACCTCATTCAACAAGGTTTGAGGTGTTATGCCTCGAAATATGGTTTTTGAAGTTGTAGTGTATGGTAGAGTAGGTTGAGTGTATTGGGCTTGTACTTTCTTAGGTTGAGTTAGTGCAAAGAATTTTTTTGATCTCAAGTGGTTCATGGACTTTTCTATATTGTCAAGAAGCATGGTTTGTGGTTCACAAGTCATCCTTGGGCTTGTGGAAGCATGTGCTTAATTAATCAATGGTGTTGGCATGGGTAATGGTTGACCTGGTGTTTACACTACATTTAAAGGTGTTTAAGTTTTAATGAAGGTTTTGTATAGAATGTGAGAATTAATTTGGGTCCCAATCAAGCTTTGATGTGGTCTTCTTTCATTCCTATCCATCACGAGAATGTTTAGTGGAGACCTTTTTTTGAATTTACAAGTCTGAGATGTGTATGGATGAGTTAAATATGTTTTTCAAGTCATTGATGGTATAAATATAAGATGATTTGATGTGAGATGAAGTGTATCTATGTGTTGAGTGTTTTGATGTGAAATTCAGAGTAGTGAAGTGCAGACATATGAAATGTAGTGTGAGCTATAATGCAAGATTGATGGATGCAGTGAGAATAAGGTATCTTGATCCTTATGGAGGTTGTGAAGGTGTTGGAGCTATTGTGGTGGATTCTTTGTTGCATTGAGATTATGTTCTTTTTGTAACATTCGTTCATTTTTCTTCTTTCTATTTTGACAATGAGCCTTGGCTATGATCCTTTCAAGGTAGTGTGCCCCTTTCGGCAGTGATCCTTTGTACCATTTTTACAATTACTTATATTGTGAGCTAATCCTCACCATGGTTTTTCTATCCTAGGATTTTCCTTGTAAATTTGGTGTTCTCTTGTGCAAGATGTTAAAGAGGGTTTTGAAGTTTTAAGGTGCAAATGATTCACCCCACCTTTCAGTTGTCTTGTTCATTCAATAATTGGTATCAAATAAAGTTTCCTTAGGGAAATTATTAAACACCTAAGGTATATATCATATGGTGAACAATATGGATATCCCTAATGTTTGATGGCACAAACTATGCCTTCTTGGAAGTAAATATAGAACGCTATCTAGTTTACCTTCGGTATGATTTCTGGAAGTTAGTGAAGGCTATATAGACTAGACCTAAAAATGGACCAATAAAATGTGATGAAATCAAGGTATTTCAAACCAATGGTAAAGCAAGGTTTGTTCTTTTTTGTAGTCTTGCAAAATGTAAATTAGTGAAATTTATGAATTTGAAAACTAATAAGGAAATTTGGGATAAATTGGAAAGTATTTATGAAGGGAATGCTATGGTCAAACAAGCTAAGATAAAAGAATTGAAGGCCAAATTTTAGAACTTGAAGATGTCTAAAGATGTAAACATTACAATCTATATGAAAAGGGTAGATGAAGTGGTGAGTTCCATTAGAGCTCTTGGAGGAAAATTCAAAGAACCAAAAGTGATAAAGAAAATTTTGAGAACCCTTACTAAAGCTTATAGTCATAAAGTTGTTACTATTGAGGAATTTCAAAATCTAGAGCAATATTCTAGAAATCAATTGTTTGGCTCTTTAACTGAATTTTAAATAAGAGAGTTTGGTACTAATAGTGGTACAAAAGTTGAGACTTCTTTTAATGCTACAAAACTAAAGAAGATTGAAGAATCGGATCAGGAAGATATTAATGATGTGTAAGATAACTTTGTGAGAAGGATGAAAAAGGGTATCGGTAAGTACAAAGGTAAATTAGCTTTCAAATGTTTCAGTTGTGGAAAAATAGGTCACTAGGCTTCAAGATGTCCAAACGAAGTTGTGAACAAAAAGCATAAGGAAAAAAAATGTAAGATGATCAAGAAAATTTATTATGTTAGATAAGATGCTAGTATTTATAATGATAAATATGATTATGGAGATGATAATTATCATGAATTCTTGTTCATGGATTTAAAAGATGAATTTGTTTTTGCTAAGTCTAAAAGATATGTGAAGGATAAGACTGAAGGTAATTTGGTATTTTATTTTCATGCTAGATAGGATAAGAAATATTGGATCATTGATAGTGATTTCTCTAATCATATGACCAAGGACAAAATTAAGTTAAAATTGAAAAGTATGATGGAGGACTTGTTAGATTTGTAGATGATATAGGAGCTAAGATTTGTGGAATAGGTTTAATTAGTTTTGATGGTAAGCATAATACTGAAGATGTTTACTATGTTAAAGGTTTAAGGAATAAGATTTTGAGTGTTGGAAAAATGTGTGGAAAAGAATACAATCATGTGTTTCAAAATGATAAATGTGAGATCAAAAAAGGGTCTGAAATTGTGATTTCTATTGGAAGGAGTGAAGATGCAAATGCTTATCAACTCAAGGGTGTTGATGGTCACTATTTTATGACTCATATTAATGAAAGTTAATTATGAAATAGGAGGATGTGTCATATTAATTTTGATAACTTGGTTAGAATCATTTTAGTTCAATTAGTGAGATATCTACCAAAGATTACACATCTTATCAATGTTGTTTGAAAATATTATCAGTTTGAAAAAAAAGAATTTTCAAGGGTAAAGAACAATCTTCTATAGGATTGTTGGAATTGGTGCATACAAACCTTTTTGGTCCTACAATAATGAGAAGTATTCAAGGTGACACTTATTTCATAATTTTGATTGATGATTATTCTAGAATAACATGGATTACTTTTCTTAGAGAAAAATATGAACCCCTAGATAGATTCAATGCATTTAAAGTTATGGTTGAGAATGAAATGGATTTGAAGATAAAATGTTTGAGTTCTAAGAGAGGAAAATAATTCACCTCTAATGAATTTAATATGTTTTATGAGAATAATAGCATAAAGAGGCACTTGTCTTCCCCTAGGACTGCTCAGAAAAATGGAGTGGTTGAAAGGAGAAACAAGATTGTTCAAGAACCTGCAAGGACTCTGATGGAAGAAGCTAACCTACCAAAAGTCTACTAGAGAGAAGCAATACATACTAATGTTTACATACTTAATAGAGTTCAATAAAAATAAAACATAAAGACCTCCTATGAGTTTTGGTATGGAATGAACCCTATTGTCAAGTACTTTAGAGTTTTTAAAATTAACTACTTGTAAGAGAGGGGGACCAACCACATTCAAGGCCCGAGGTCATGAAGGGACAAGAGTGGAAGTCTCCCCTAACTTACCTCATTCTAAAGGGATGTTTCAAATGAGGGATGAGAATGATGAGGACTGTAAGGCCCTTCAATCACTCTACAGGCCCCAAATCAGTTTTGGGGCTAGGCGAGCCAATTTTTGGGTTCAACATTGTCTCTCAGATAGCTCTTTGTTTGAGGATGAAAGTGTGGTTTTTAGATGACAGCGCATTGCATTGGCATCTCTTAGGTGTGTTAGAATCCATATGACTAAAGGACCGAAAGTATAATGAGAACTACTAGAAAATGAGCTAACAAACCAACTAACAATTTTTAGGGGAACAAAACAACACTATAAAATAAGAGATATACAATCGAATATGAGAAATAAAATAGATTAAAGCTAGGGTGACAAAAATGATCTCACAAAATAGCCTATTGTCCAGCTAGCTCCAAATACACATCCACATACATATAAGAAAGAGGAAAATTGTTTGGGGGTTGTATAGGAGTTTTCCTCAGTTAGACCCTCATTTTGGTGTTTCCACCTCCATGGACAACCAATATACTAAATGTAGAGAAAATTATGATAAAGGAAGAATGAAAGTAAAGAAAACAATAACAATACAAAAAAATATTGTGCTACTAAACCAAATCATAGAGGAGATGAGTTACCACCTCCAACAAGAGCTCACTAGCTAATGGGGGAGAAAATGAGAGGACTCAAGCCCCTGCTAGAATGGTATTGTTCCACACTTGCTCTATGGAGTTGATGGAGTGTTGTTGTTGTAATGGAGTACCAATGTGTTTCTTGAAGGTTGAGAGTGCAAGAAGTGAATTCTAGAATGCTTAGGGAGTGCCAAAAGAACATTGCTAGAGGATGAATTGAATAGGGAGAGATGAAATGAAGGAATGAAAAGTGTTTTTGAAGGAAGAATGAGAAAAATAGCCATATTCAGGTTGGTTGGTTGAAGAGGGGCATTATAAATTGACCCCAATAGGAAGTGCAATCCCTTTGTTGGCTTCAGACATAGGAATCTGTCAGGGACGTAAGTGTTCCATACAAAAATCTATGAACCATGTGAGCATTCCCGATATGTATTATTTTTCCAACTCACAGAATAGATGCCAAGTACAACAAAGGCAGTGGGTTGATGTGAATTTTTTCTTTCGAATTTGGTTTTCTAAGGTGAGGAAGTGTAAAAGGGAAATTTTCATAAGGTGTGCAAATTCACTCCTATACATTTTTCCCCAACTTTAGGAAGCATGAATACTAATGAGTGCTCCGATAAGTTAGATCAAAGAGATAGTATGGTTAGAAATGTATACCTAAACTATCAAGGAAGTAGACCATGATCTAGAAAACTCGAAAGCATAGGCTAGAACAAAAGACTCCATAATCACACAAAACTATGAAGTTATAGAATGAAAGCATCTTAGAGGCTTCCAGACCTATAAGAAGGAATCCCCAAAGGTATCTCACATGAAGGAAGCCCCAAGAAGTAAGAAACTCACAATCCCATAGACCTACAAGGAAGGTATCCTCCAAGATCTCTCACATGAAGGAAACCAATAAAGAACCTTACAAACCTGTAGACCTGCAAGGAAGTGTCCCCCAAGATCTTTCAAATTGAGGAAGCTAAGAAAGCACCATATAAACTCATAGAACTATAGGGAAGGTTTCCTTAAAGATATCTCAAATGAAGGAAACCCAAAAAGAACCTTACAAACCCGCAGACCTGCAAGGAAGCATCCCACAAGATCTCTCCCATGTAGGAGGCGGAGAAAGTGTCCTATAGACCTCTAGACCTATAGGGAAGGCGTCCTTCAAGATCACTCACATGAAGGAAACTAAAAGAAGTGCCCCACAGACCTACAGACCTACAGGGAGGTATCCCCCAATATTTCTCACATGGAGGAAACCCAAAGAAAGTGCCCTACAAACCCATAGACCTATAGGGGAGCCACCCCCGAGATCTCTTGCATGGAGAAAGCTCATAATAAGTTCTCTACAAACCCTCAGACTTCCAAGGAGGGATCCCCCAAGTTCTCTCATATGGAGGAATCCAAAGGAAGGGGACACCACAAATTCAAGAAGAGGCTTTACAGGCACACCTAGAAAGTGACATGTTTACCCGCAAATATAACATGTCAAAAAGAGGCCATGTAGGCAAGTAAGTGGACAATTGCATAGACTGCTAAAAATATAGAAATCATTAAAAGGGGTCCCTCGAGAACCCAATGTGAGGAAGGGGTCCGCACAAGGTACGCATTATTCAAAAGTACAAAATAGATGTTTCTTTCTAGAATCGATTCATCATCTAGGAATCCTTTTGAAAGATGTTCACTTCATCAAGGAATTTGAAAGGAAGGAAATTCCCTCACATGACAGGAAGGTCAAATATGTTCCCTCTTTAGAGGAAGGTTCTCAAGCCTCTTCTTTACAAACCCATGATGAAGGAAACATGTTTCGTTACAGGTCCAAGTTGAGAATGCAATTTCTTGAAATGAAGTTTGAGAATATTCTTGAGAAAAGATTGATTGGAAACAAATGCATTTTATGAAAATTAAAGTGTTATAGAAGTGGTGTTGTCACATATGAAAGGTAAAACTCAAGAAAAGATGAGAAAATTAGAAAAAGAGTGAAAAAGATAGACAAACACAAGAAAAGGGCATAAGGGGATCGTGTTTCGCAAGGTTAGATCTACTCATGCTTTTATAAATAATAGGTAACTATGGTGCAAGGTGAAAGATAATTAATCCCTAAATAGACTAGGAAGAATGCATGAAAAAAAAAGTAAAAATTAAAAAATTGGATCAACATGGAATGGAAGCCTAAATGCCCCCAACGCTTTGGATCATCTCCAATTTTCTGAAAGTCAAGTCACAAACATGGAAGAGTGATGAAATAGATAGAAGAAGGTTTACGACACAAAAAACACTCCTATATACAAGCACCAACAAGGGTGAAAAGGGTCATCTAGTAACACATAACATGATCACAAGGGAGCACATCACAACACACACACACATTTGTAGTCTAGAGATAAAGAAAGGGGCCTACCCTTAATAATGATCGACCAAGAGATCACCCACTTCCCACTCTAGATCAGCATAGGGGGAAGGAGGATGAGCTTGCAGTGGTGGAATGTTAAGGGAAGGAGCTTCCAAACCTTTTGCAAAAAGGGATAAGGAAGAGGGCCTCTAAGGATCCCCTCCACTAAGCTCTTGTTGAGCTAGGGTCAGCAACTTTGCGAAGATCATTGACAAGGCCAAAACTTCATCCAAAGAGTTAAACAAGCACTTTATCAGAGTGTCATGTTTTACCTTGATGAATGGGGAAGAATATGCCTGATGTTCACTACTAGGCTCACTGAACAATTCAGGAGTGGTCACAAACTCAAGGGAATCCAAGATTGGTTGTGTTACTAGGATGAAACAAGTCAATGCAAGACCACCCTTCAGAAAGGATGGGTGCCTCTTATGTCCTCCATTGCTGGAAGGACCAACCTCTACCTTCAGCTTTGTTGGGGGGTGGGAACTCCCTTTAGATGAGGCAAGAGGTGTAGAGGAAGATGAGGAGAAAACTATAGCAGATACCATTGAAATTTTTAGACTATCTAGGGATTTCGAAAAAGGAGGGATACCCGAAAGGGACATTAGTAAGGGTGGATCTGTTGAAGAAGCGATAAAAACCTGCACCTTTTCAGGGTTAGGTGCGCTCACAGTGGGACCCAGAGGGGAGACTGGACTAGATTGAATGGAAGCAAGATAAAGGAGAGGTGAACACACCATAAGAGGCCTTGACACAAGGGTGTTCACCTCCTTATCTTTTTTCTGCAAAGTGGCCTACTCAGTCGTGAGATTTTTTCATTGATGATTTTGCTTGCACGCAAGGTGATTTCTTTAGCTCTTTAAGCTAGAGGCTGAAGGCTACGAAGGAACAAAAGGCTCCTGCTAAGCCATGGGAGTGTCCATTATAGCCATTTTTTGTGGAGGAACAAAATATTTAATGGGAAGAGGAGGGACAGTTTGAGAAGTAGCAGGGCGAGTCGACCCAAGTGCTTTAGCTACAAACCTCTTCCCATTTACTACTTTAGGAGTAGAAGTGGTGGGAGGCCACAAAGGCTAAGACATAGAGGACTCCCTATAGGGACTCTTCCTCTCACCATAGAAAATGAGCCTACTCTCCATGGGTAGGACAAGAATCTTAAACACAAAACATTTATGATTTCACCAAGTGGGCACCACTCGGTACTCCTATAGGTGTGGGACATAACTTGATGGTGCCGCAGTAGGGAGAGAGGAAGCATCAGGCTAAATAGCGGAAGAGGAAGAATGAGGGTCTCATTATCACTTCTCTTCTTCTCTTCTATGCACCTTGGTAGTGTCACTATCAACTTTTAAATATGCCCTATGTCTAACAGCATAAGGTGATGGGGGGTATTTGAATTTTGGCATTAGGTTCCCTTTCTTATAATTTTGACATGTTTGGTGCAAGAGGTCCTTCCTAGGCAAGAGAGGATTAACAGGTGTAGTCCAAAATTAATCTAAGGAGTAACTATTTCACACAACTAGCGGTCTAGAGGCAGTGTCATGGATCACATGTATGGAACCCTCATGAGTGAATTTAAAAAATTTATGCACAACCAAGGGAACAAAATTCATAGATACTATCCATGGGATGCCCAAATTTACTCTAAAGAGTGTAGACCCTAGGATGATGTCAAACAAAAGTTTCATGGATTTAGGTCCAACGAGAACTGAAAGGATAATACTACCTAGAGGAGGTACGAAAATTCCATCGTGTGTGCAGATAGTGCTCATAGGTGCATCATACACATCTTTATGCAAAATGTTGATTAGCATGATCTCCTCAATTATGATATTCATTTGAGACATCATATCCACAAGAACACCCTCTACAATATTCTCATTGATTCGTGCATGAATGTAATAGGAGATGGTTCTCTATTAATGCTCATCAATAGATCCTATAAGGTGAAGGTTATACCAATACCACTACCCACACGTTGCACAAAGGGAATAGGTTGGTGTAGAAAAGAGGCCATTATGCACACTAGATGACACTTTCTTGGAGGCCCTTAATGGTTACAAGACAAAATGGTGACCCAATTAAGGTTTCATTACATAATAATTTTGAAACCTTCCAACTATGCCTACTAGGGTTCATAGGTTGGGTTGTAAGGAAGAAGCCTCACAACACTCTCACCTACAAAACTCCTAGAATATGAGGAAAGGAGCTTTCAATATCACAAAACGGAACCAAAATGGTTCATGTTAGGTTCACCAAAAATGTAAGAGAGGGGGACCAACAATGTTCAAGGCCACAAGTCATCCATGAGGGCCAAGAGTGGAAGGCTGCCCTAACTTACCTTAGTCTAAAGGGATTTTTCAAATGAGGGATGATAATGATGAGGATTGTAAGGCACTTTAATCACTATCCTGGCCTGAAACTAGTTTCGGTTCTAGGTGAGCTAAATTTTGGGTTCAACACTATGCCTTAGGTAGCTCTCTACCTAAGGACAAAAGCACAGTGCACTAGCATCTCTCAGGTGCACTATCATCCATATGACCAGAGGACTGAAAGTACAATGAGAAACAGTAGAAAACAAGTTAACAACCTAGCTAATGGTTTTTAGGGGAACAAAACAACACTATTAAATAATAGATATACAATCAAATATGATTTAAAGAAAATAGATTAAAGCTAGGGTGACAAAAATGATCTCACAAAAGAGCCTATTTGCTAGGTAGCTCCAAATGCACATCCACCAACACATAAGAAAGAGGAAAATTGTTGGTGAATTGTATAGGGGTTTTCTTAGTTAGACCTCCATTTTCGTGTTTCCACCTCCACGAACAACCAAGATAGCAACTATAGAGAAATGTATGATAAAGGAAGAATGAAAGTAAAGAACACTATAGAAACTGAAAATTGACCACTTTTGTTTGGTCAATTTACCCCTAATTCAACCAAATTCATATCTTTTATATTAATTAAATAATACCCTATTATTTAATTAATATTCATTATCCATTATCCCTTCATCTTAATCTATTTATTCTATCATCATTAAATGCTAAACTAAAGTAAATAATTATCTTTAATTATTTACTTCCATCACTTATCCATTTCCTCCAAAAGTTAATTAAATAATATTTTTATTTAATTTCTCACATGTCACATCCTCCCTAACCTTTTTCTAATCCTAATTAATTGGCATAATCCTAGATTAAGGATGTGCGCATTCCTAATCCTTGATTAGGGAGGTGTCACATCCTCCATGATATGCAAGTGGATCATTAATCTTAATTATCCACCTAATCATTTTCCTAATCCCTCACTTACACAACCTAATCATTGATTAGATATCCTAATCAACCCCTTGGTAAACTCTCCCCATCCCCCAAGGAATTTTTAATTCCTTTTTGTCTTCCCAAGGTCCTTTTGAGGAATTTTTTATTCCTCTCTCATCTCCCAAGGAATATTAAATTCCTTTTCTCTTTCCAAAGGAATATTTAATTCCTTTTATCATTCCCATGCACATTAAAAGGAAATTTTTAATTCCTTTAGTCAACTCTTGATCTGAACCCTTGATCCTCTTCCAAGAATCAATCTTGGCCATCCATTTCATTCTCCCTTGCTAAATGACTAGTAGTTAGCCATTTTTGCATTGTTAACCATTCTAACCTCATGCATCCAAGCCTTCTACTCTCACACACTACCATCTTTCATTCATAGCTAGATCCACTATCTTTGCATCCGAATCAAGCTACAACAAGCCCTTATGCTACCGAAATCAATATAGAGAATACATATCAAGCCATCAAAAAGGGAAAACAACTCCATCAAGCTCAAACAAGGTAAAATTGATTTTATTTTCACTTTTAAGTTTGAGTTTCATATTTATCCCAATCTTGAGTGTTGTCTTTGGTTTTAATCATTTTTCTTGAGTTTATTTCTTGCACTTTAGATGGGGTAAAAAATACTGCACAGAAACACACTAACACTACAAAATAGTATTTTGTTAATCAACCAATCATAGAGGAGAGGAGTGAAAATTCTTACCACCTACACCAAGATCTCACTAGCTAATGAGGGATAAAATCAGATGACTCAATCCTCTATTGCAATGGTGTTGTTCCACACTTTCTCTACGAAGTTGATGGAGTGTTGTTGTTGTTGCTATGGAGTGCCAAAATGTTGCTTGAAGGTTGAGTGCAAGAAGTGAATGCTAGAATGCTTAGGGAGTGCCAAAAGAAGATTACTAGAGGATGAATCGAATACATGGAGAGATGAAATGAAGGAATGAAGATTTTTATTAAAGGGAGAATGAGAAAAACTACCATATTCAGGTCGTTTGGTTGAAGAGGGGTGCTACAAATCGACCCCAATAGGAAATGTAATACCTTTGTGGGCTTCAGATGCAAAAATCAATCAGGGATGTAAGTGCACTGTGTGGACATCTATGTGTCAAACATTCATCCCCAATAGTTATTCTTTTGTCGATGCACAAGATATATGCTAAGTGGAATGAAGGTAGGCTGATGTGGAATTTCATATTTGAATTTGATTTTCTAAGGTGAGGAAGTGTAAAAGGGGAATTTGCATAAGGGATGAAAATTTCTCCTATACAATGCTATATCACAAGAGGTGATGAAAACTTAGGAAATTTTGATGCAAGGTTTGATGAAGGTATCTTCCTTAGATATTCTACTAAAATAAAAACTGACAAATGTTACAAGAAAAGGCTAAGAAGGATTTTTGAAAGTGCAAGTGTCAAAGTTGATGAAGAATTAGAGAATTTAGTTGTGATATATGGATATGAACCAGATGAACCTACTTTCAGGGAAAAGAAGAAAAAACTAAGGAATAAGAAGTGAAAAATTAAGAGGATGAAGCTCCGAAAAAGACCCCTAAAACTCCTAAGTTTGTGTAGAGAAATAATTTTGAAGAATAGAACATTGGAGACAAAAGAAAAGGTGTGTTGACAAGAATAAGAGGTAAATTTGTGTTTACTTTCTAAAGTTGAACTTAAAATAGTGATTGAGTCATGCAAAGATGAATGTTTGATGAAATAAATGGAAGAAGAAATTATTTAGATTGAGAAGAATCAGACTTGGGAACTTATCCCAAGACCTACAAAAAAAATATAACTAGAATCAAGTGGGTATTTAGAATCAAACTGAATGAAAATGGAGAAGTAGTAATAAATAAGGCAAGGCTTGTGTGTAAAGGTTACTCACAAGTTGAAGGAATAGAATTTGGGGAGATATTTTCTCTAGTGGCTAAAATGGAAGCAATCAAGATTGCTTTGGAATTTGTAGAACATAGGGACTATAAAGTTTATCAGATGGATATGAGGTTTTTTTTCTTGAATAGAGAATTGGAAGAAATTGACATTGAAAAATTAAAAGGATTTTAAATATCAAATAAACCTAATATGGTTTGCAGATTGAAGAAGGCTTTATATGGATTGAAACAAGCTCCCAAAGCTTGGTATGCAAGGTCAGGTAGATATTTGATATAGGAATATTTCAATAAAGGTACCACTGATTGTAATCTTTACTTTAAAGTTGACAAAGATCAAATCTTGATTGTGGTTGTGTATGTTGATGGCATAGTTTTTTGAGGCAATAAAGCTATGTGCAAGAAGATTGTAGAAGAGATACAAAATGAGTTTGAGATGTCTATGTTTGGGGAGATGAATTTCTTCCTTGGGCTACAAACAAATCGAACAAATAAATGCATATTCGTTTCACAACCAAAGTATGTCAAAGAGATGTTGAAGAATTTTGGAATAGAAGACTCAAAAATGTTATGTACTCCTATGGTTACTAGTTGCAAGCTGAGAAAAGATGATGAATATCCTAAGGTTGATAAGAGAAAGTAAAAATCTATGATTGGTTTACTACTATATCTGACTAATACTAGACTAGGTATCATGCATGGAGTTTTTCTTGTGGATAGTTTTCAAGAAGACCCCAAAGACCCACCTGTTGTAGAAGTAAAAAGGATATTCAGATATATAAACGACACTCCAAATTATGGCTTATTGTATCCAAAGGATACTAATTTCACCTTAAGTTCTTATACAAATGAATATTGGGCTAGTTGTGTGGGTGAGAAAAAGAGTACAAGTGGTGGTGTATTCTTTCTTGGATGTAGATTGGTATCATGGCTAAGTAAGAAACAAGATTCAGTTGCTTTATCTACTACAAAAGTTGAGTACATTGTAGCAGTATCTTTCTGCACACAAGTATTGTGGATGAGGAAAACATTGAAGGATATCAGAGTAGTGTATGATGAGCCTATTTATATCTTCTACAACAACACAAGCGCAATTAAAAATTTCTGAGAATGTAGTAATGCATTCAAGGACAAAAAATATCTCAATTAGATATCACTTTCTAAGAGAAAAGGTTGTGGAGAATGAAGTGAAGCTTGAATATGTGCCTACAAAGGATCAGATTGCTAACATATTCACTAAGTCTCTTCCTAAGGATACTTTTGAGTATCTCCCAGAGAAGTTGGGTGTTATTTCCCCTCCTTTGAACTAAATGCATAAGGTTATGTATTAGTCTGGTGAAGCTAATCAGTTTCATTCCTTGGTCTAGACTGGTGGTGGTTACCTCTCAGGGGGAGTGGGTAGCAGAAGTGATAGATAATTAGAGTATATTGTGAGCCCCTAAGGGGGTTTTGTTACAATCAATGGTATGTAATGTAAAAGGGGGAGAATAATGAAAAAAACTTAATCTTTTTTAATTGATGTCAAAGGGGGAGAGAGAATCATGTGAAAATGTTTATCTTTAAAGGGGAAAAGAAAGTCAGTTGAAGAGAGTCATGTAAGGGGGTGAGTGAGTAAAGTAAAAATATAAAAGGAAATTGGTATGATACAAAGCTATTGTGTCTTTTATTTCTTTTGACATAATGTGTTGCCATCAAAAACAAAGGGGGAGATTTTTGCAAGTTTGGAGAAGTTGGTGTTGTCATTGATGTCAACTACATGTTTTGTCATTGATGTCAACTAGAAAAAGTGTTGATAGAATTTTCTGGTTGTGCATGTATAGTTGAGATATTGAATAAGTGTTGTGAGTACATGGAGATATATTTATGATGCAGTGTGTGGAGGCTTGGTTTGCAAGTGCTTTTTAGAAAATTTGAAGAAAAGAGAAAAAAATGTGATGAAGGTTTCTTTAGAGGTTTAGAACATGCTCTGAGATGTGCTTTTCATTTCTTCTATGTTGATTTTATGCTTTTGTGGTTCAAATATGTTGATAAGTGGTTTTAAGAGATTCTACATCCAAGATTTGGGATTCTAGATAGATGTGTAAAGAGAGATATGTTCACTAGTGTGTGAACTAGATTTGTAGTATTTTTAACAAAGGATTCTAGGAGAAATTTATTTTCTCTACTTCTCTCCATAGTTGTGCTTCAGAACTTGTGGTTCTGAAGGTGAGTTCATGGTAGTGGTAACTTACCTCATTTGAGAGGGTTTAAGGTCTTATGCTTTGGAAGATGGTTTTCAAAGTTGAAGTGTATGGTGGAGTAGGTTGATTGTACTAGGTTTGTACATTCTTCAATTGAGATTTGGTGCAAAGAATTTGTTGAATCTTAGGTGTTTCCCAGATTGTTCCAAATTTGCTAAAATTATGGTGTGTGGTTCATAAGTAATCCTTGGGATTGTGGAAGCGTATACTTAATTGATTAATTTTTTATGCATGGTTAACGATTGACTTAGTGTTTACACTACATTATAAGGTGTTTAAGTTTTAATGAAGGTGTTGCATAGTGTGTGAGAATTAGTTTGGGTCCTAATTAAGTATTTATGTGGTCTACTTTCATTCCTATCCATTGCAGGAATGTTTAGTGGTGATCTATTTTTGAACTTGTGAGTGTGAGGCATGTATGGCCAAGTCGAAGATGTTTTCCAAGTCATGGATGGTATAAATACAAGATGATTTCATATGAGATGAATTTTTTCAATTTCTTGAGTGTTGTGATGTGAAATTTAGATTAGTGAAGTGAAAAGATGTGAAATGTAGTGCAAGCTATAATGCGAGATTATTGGATGCAATGAGCAAAAGGTATCTTGATCCCTATGGAAGTTGTGAAGGTGTTGGAGATATTGTGGTGGATTCTTTGATGCATTAATATCATGTTCTCTATGTAACATTCATTCTTCTTTCTTTCTATTTGAATGGTGAGCCTTGGTTGTGAGCCTTTTAGGAGAAGGTGCCCCTTCTGGTAGTGAGCCTTTGTACCAATTTTGCAATCATTTATATTGTAAGATAATTCTCACTATGAATTCTCCCTCCTATGGTTTTCCATGTAAATCTAGCATTCTCCTATGCATGTTGTTAAATATATTTTATTTTCATGTTAAATCATCGTAATAGTTTAAGGGTTGAAGATATGAATGTGGATCTGAATGTTAAAGATAATTTTGATTGTTTAAGGTAAAATTTATTAACCCCCTCTCTTAGTTGTCATGTTCATTCAATAGTGTATATCATCATAGTTTTTTCTAACATCTCATGATTAACAATACAATTAAACAAAGCATCAAGTTTCATAGGGATGTGTGTTCTTATTAGAGTCTTCTTCTTTTTCTTTATCTTGTCTTCTAGTGGCTTCTTCTTTTTTTATGGAATTTGCTTTACTTTCTCTCATTTCCATTCTAAATCCTTCCTTCTCCTTTTCAATCTCTCCTTCACAATCTACATCAACAATATCAAATTTTACCTTCTTTGCATTGGCTTCACCTTGTGAAGATTCTATTTTCCACTTCCAGACCAATTGTTGTCCTTCTTCCTCTTCTTCATCATAAAAATTTACTCCTAGATACTGCTCCCTTGTTGCCTTTTATTTCTCTCTCCTTCTCACTATGCCTGGTTTTTGTGCTACTAGAGTAACCTTTTCCTTTTTAGGCCTCTTTTTCTATTTAATTAGAGAGGTCTTCTACATCACTAGATCATTTATAGGTTGTTTTCTCTTTTCCCTTGCACTAGGCTTAGTCCTAGAGGACTTGGGGGAAACTAGAGGAGTGGTAGTTGTTCTACCAGATCTCCTAACATTTGACAATCCTCCTAAATGATCTAGACATAGTCTTTTCTTTCTCAACTTGCTCCTTAGTGAGCCCCATAGCTTCTACAAATTGTCCAAACATTTTATCAACTATCTTTTTTATGGTATTATGTCTTTGGTAAATATGAACATGCATGGACATATCCTCATAATTTATATACCTCTATTAAGAGGTGTCCCTCAATTTGCTCAACATGTAGTCCACAATCCCCACAATATATTGTTTAGTGATTTCATATCCCATTTTAGGGATCCAAATTGTTATAGGCTCAATAGCCTATATGATGCATTCAACCTTGGAAACCATGAAGTTGATATCATTTTTTTATTTCTCCACCAGATTTTGGGGAATCCTCTCCCTTTCCTACATTCTCTTCTGGAAAACTACAAATAATCCCATAAGAGCCTCATCCTATGCCTTGGAATCTCCAAGTCCTCTAAAAAAGTCCTTAATTTGATGTGCTCCAAATCTTCCTTGTAACCATACAACACTCCTACGTAGTATTTCACTCAAGTAGTAAAACAATAAACATATAATAAATGTCCCAAATTTGAAAGGATATCTAGACTCTTTTGTCTTTTGCAAATTTTCCATTATTTTTTATCTCGACAGTTCAAATAGATCATAATATGATCCTTTCTCAAACATCTCATATGCTATTTTGATGGTAGTAGCGGATAATGAATTCTCTCATTTAGATAAGTATAGCTTGTAAATGATAATTATTGATGCATATTTAATAGTTGGGTTTCTTTTGTCCTTGATGGTTAAGGCTCTCTTGTCATACGTTTATGTTGAAAGAATGAAGAAGATCATATCCCTTGTTAAAAGTTTTGTTGTAATTGATGTCACCATGATATATGAGTTGCAACTACAAGACTCTAAGACATACCAATCTAGTATTTTGAATCGGTAATATAGGACCAGCCTTTAGTATTTTTCTCCAGAAACCTCTCTAGTAATTTGATGATACTGGGTATGTGTAGGATCATGGTGGGCCAAAAAGTGGTGATATGTAAGTGATATGATGGCCCATGTGGCTGATGACTTTTTCTTTACTCAAAATTGATGAAACGAAAAGGGTTTTTAAAGGTGATTCTCAACTTTCCACCAATATAAATTATGCTTTAATTTGAATTTAATAAATAATTATTATTCATTTTCTATTTGAATTACAACTAAAGTCCTGATTGATAGGCTGATTGAAAAAATCTATAGCTTTCAAACAGTGTCAGATTTTTTGAATCCAAAACATGCGTCACATTCTATGTTTTGCATAATATACGATTAAAAAAAATAAAATTGAATTTCATGAAGTTTTGACCAAGTTAAGGTGGTTAGACATACGATTTTTTATATTTTTTAAAATTTGTAATAAAAAAATCATAATTAATTTTTTACTTGGAATTTTTTTTTAAAAAATATGCATCACATCGGGACATGAGTCCTCTAATTGTATCTAAAATATTTTTAAAAAATATTATGATTTTATTGTGGTTAGGGTGGTCAGACAAACACCTACTTCTTATTTTTTCCTTGAAATTTAAGTACTACTGCATTGAAATTTGAAATTTTCACCAAATAGATTTATATTTTAAAAATAATCCTAGTAGTTTAGAAACTACATTCAATTTGATATAGATTCTATTCTTACATATTTTTGAAATAATATAGATAACTTATTCAAATTTTTACGTCAAGTTGCCTAACTCTGATTTTTTTGAATTTTATTTCCACTTAAGGGCTTGTTTTTTCAATGATGATCCTGCACATACCCTAATTCAGTTTTTGGGAAATAGTTTGTGATTGAGAAATGCATACATGGAAAGGAACCCATAAGTGTAGTTGTTTGTGGTTATCTCTGGTATCAACCTCTTGTCTTTTCCATTAGGTCTATTGTTGGCTAACATATCATACAATAAAAGATATAATGGATTAAAAATAAATTGTGTAATCCATGCCAACAACTTTAGCATTCCACACATTTGGATTATCAATTGTGAAGACTTTTCAAAGATGACTTGATTGTAATCCTTGACAATCAGATATATATATATATATATATATAAGATTTTTTTGTAGAGTTGGATAGAGATAAATATGTGGCATTGAGATAATATTAACAAGCTACAAATATAAGAAAAAAAGGGTGAAGTGCAATTTGTTGGCATGTGATTTTTCTTGAACTTCAAAGGAACTGAATCTACACTTAAGGTGTATTTGTATCAGTTCATTCTAGTGGTTAGCCATTTTTTTACTTAATTTTGTAGGCAGTGAGCCTCCCTGTAACACCCCTTCATTTTTCTCTATTGTGCGAACTATGTTGTTTCCTTTCTATGCTTTAGTTTTGGTGTTGTACTTGGACTACGTACTTGATTACAGTGGATCACTATTTTATCGTGGTGTATTTTGATGTGGTGATACTTTATTTTGATGTGATTTTCATGGCATGTTTGGGATTAACATATGTGGATGTTTAATTTATGATATTTCATGCTTTCGATTATGCTGCTATGTTAGATGTGTCAGTTAGAATTATTGTATTGGTGAAGAGGACGGTATCGCATCACTCGCTTGCGAGTGCCCCGCGATCTCATGATTTCCTCTTCACAGTGTGCCTTATTTATGACATATTATTGCATGTGTATATATATTTTGTATTTGTAGGTTGACAAGTATAGGACATCGACTCCACCTGGTTTCTCAGGTTTGAGCGTGTCCATTGCCCAATGGCAATCGATTGGGAGATAGTAGCTATGATTTCGTGCCAAGTCATCACCCTAGTCCTAGTGAGTCGTCTGGTGTTAGTTGGGCTAAGTTGTCTTATTTGGGTCGTTTGGCTTTAAATTCAAACTTATTGTGCAAGCTAGGAAAACGGTAAAATATATGCTCTTATAGTTAAATTGGAAATTACTTGTTGATTTATGTTGTGATGTAATTTATTTTATTGTTAATTTAATCTAATTATTAAATAAATTAATCGTTGAGTAAATCCATGTTATTAATTGATTAAATTTATAAATTTGTAATAGTTAAATTACTCATTCTGGGAATTTTATGCATATTTGGGCAAAATTGAAAATTATAAGGAAATGAATTTAAAAGTCAAAGTTGAAAAGTTGGAAATTCAAAAATTCAAAAATTCAAAAATTCAAAAATAGATATTTTCCATTTTTGTTTTCTGAAATTTATGAGGGTTGTTGGGTTTTAGGGAAAAATCCTTATGTGTTTGAATTCGCTTGAGAATTTGGAGGATCTTGAATTTTGGAGAAAAAATTGAAATTTGTAAAAGGAGGATTCTTCAAATTTGTGGTTTTTTGGATTGGAGTTGCAAAATCTTGAGGAATTGGATTGGAAGCAAGAGAAAAAGCTAATCATCATCTGGTCATCTTCAAATTCCAAATTTACCAGGTTCTTGTCTTTGGTTTTATTGTTTTTGGAAATTTAAATTTAAATATGTTGATGTTGAAAATCTGGTTGCAAAATGCTTTCAATTTTCTGGTTGTGAAATGCAATGGAAAAACCCATATGGAAAACTGAGTTTATTGTGAAAAATCTCAGCTTTAAAAGAAATTAATAAATAATTTCTCCAAGGAAGAACAATGGAGTTTTTTTTTGTTTTCAACATGATATCTTTGAAAGAAAATTTAATTCTTCTCCTCCATTTATCTTCATTGGAAATTTGGTTTTAAAATTTATATATATATGTAAATATATATATAATTAAATATTTGTTTTATGATGGCGTTGATGTCATGCCCCCATTTCTTTCATTTTCAAAAATGAAAATATAAAAATTTGCTTTCCAGAAAATAGGTCTGTGTTTTTTTTTTAAATCCACGAAATTATACATAGGAATTTTTTTTTTTTTAAATATAAAAAAAAAACATAAAAAAACAGGGGAGGTGCAGGGGGCTCGATCCCCACCACACCCCATGGGAGGCGAGTGAGGGGAGCCATGCCCTGCGCGCACTCCACCCACTCCCCATGCCCTTACCGACACCACCGAAGCCGCCCACAGCCATCCCTTGGGACGACTGTGTTTACACACAGTCACCCCCATTAATGGGGGTTGGCTATGTGTAAATACAACCGCCTTGGTTAGGGCACACGGTCAGGGGGAGGGGTACGTACCTCCCTTTGACTTTGAGTGTTTTGTTCTTTTTTATTTTTATTTTTATTTTTTAATTTTTTTTAATTTTTATTTTGATTTATTATTTATAATAATATTTATTATATTACTAGTAATAATTAATAATATATATAAGTTTAATATTAAATATTAATATGAAAATATTATAATATATATATATATATTAATATAATGTTAATATAATATAATATTTTATTATTAATTATAATATTATAATGTTAATAGTTATATGGTTATAATATTAATATTGATAATATTATAATAGTAATAAATCTTATGTTAATATAATATGGAGATTTTGGATTAAAGGTAGGAATTAAATTAATTAAGTAAATAATTAATTGAATAATTCTTAAAAGCTTTTTCAAAGGGGAATTGTTTTCTTGGGCAAACGGGTTGTGCAATCTTAATTATATTTTACTATGGCGTGCTTTTAATTATTAGTATTAAAGCAATGGCATTTTGAAATGTTAAGCATGATTTGCCAGGAAATATGTTGGTGTATTATTTAGTGAATAGATGATTTTTCCATAGACCTGTTTGATTTCTAAATGTTTATTCTTGAAACATAGTTGTTAATCAATTCCTGATATCATTGAACAATAGTGAAACTTGAATATTGGAGTTGAATTTTATTCCCTTCCTGATTTATTAAATGTGGTGAATTGCTGAATATTAATGAGGAAATGGGTTTAGTGAACCCAAAGTAGGATTTCATTTTGTCTTGATTATTGACCTGTTCGTGGCGTCATTGGGATATGTGGGCTTGGTACTTGTAAGTCTTCTAGATAGGGTCCTTTCTTATGGTGGGTTGTCGTGTCAGGTTGTCAACCTATTTTGTACCCCTGGAAAGTGTGTAGTAAGTTGTCAATCATTACTTGGTTTCCATGAATGGGGGTGTATTGTGTTTCTTGTATTAGGGCGGAGTATGGGATCCATATCTCCTTGTAAATAGTGGCCTTGTCCTATGTTATACCTCCTAGAGTTGTAGTGGTCAGAACACCTTTGTTGTGTGTCACATTTGAATATCCTTGGGGTGTGGAGTTGTTCCATGTGTCATCTTAGAGGAGTGGCTTGTAATGGGGGCCAACACATGAAGTGGTGCTAGGGTAACTCGTTGTAAGTTAGTTAATCTAGTGATAACTAAATTAATGTATTAGAGTATCACGTAGTACAAAAATACTTAATAAGATATTTATGCCTCGCTCAGGATCACAAGGGCTTGTAAAGACTTGGGTTGAGATGAGAAGGCCTAGAATGGCAAGATCATTATCTTGTCACCATGAAAGATAACTAATTCCGCATTGGTTTCATGAGGGGCTGAAAGTCGTTAGAGGTTACCGGGATAACCCGAGATGGGGGTCGGGACCTAGGAAGACTCCCTAGGGTAACCCATGTAACATTGTGATGACACTTCTCCTAGGTCGACAGTATGTTTGCATCAGTGATGTAGTTGATTATGTAATTCTGGAAGAATTGTAACCTTGTGTTAGTGTTGTCACTATATTTATTTCAGTATGGTTATGTTAGCCTATGGCTAGAGGTAGACGTCATTGAATAGAAATTCTAGTTACTATCTTCTAGCACGGGGGGGTGGGCCTTTGGGTTCCACTTGGTTGGGTGGCATGCACCTAAATCTGTTGGGTTCTTTCTTCTTGTTCATATGGACGAGTCTTTCAGTTGGAGAGCTCATTGGGTTCAGTATCAATTCTTTCTATATTACATTTCAGTTGAACTTGTATCATTTTACCCCTCAGTTTTTATCGAGGTGGGAGACGTAATTGTAATTATGTAATTGGATTTACCTCATTCAGGGAATGAGAGTTGTAATCTTATTGTTTAAATGAATTTATTGAAATGGAAAGTTATCTTTATGCTTGATGTAGTTCATCTTATTGGAATGTATGTGCTTTAATTATTGGTTAATTAATTGGCATGGTTTAAATTATGTTTTTTGTTGAGTTTCTATATAACCTCTGTCTCATAACCTTAGAGGTTGTTGGCATTTGTTAGTGAACTTGCTTATTAATTATTCCTTTTTAAAAAAATATTATTTTGTTTTAGTAGTTAAATACAACTTCCTCTAGGGTTGCATGGCGGGGCGTTACACTCCCTTTTGGATAGTGAGTCCTAGCAATGAGCCACCCTTTTGTAATATCTTATAACTAGTTATACTATATTGAGAGTTAATCCTCACCATGGTTTTTCCCACTCTAGGTTTTCCACATAAAAACTCTGGTGTCTCTTGTGCATTATGTTCATGTTTTGTTGATGATTCTTCTTATCTTAATTATTATATGTTTTGGATTGATTGGATGGTATTTATTTGATAAGTTTAAGGATATATTGATTACTTCCCCCCTCTTAGTATATTGGATATTTAACAATTGGTATCAAAGCTTGGCTCATCTAGAGAAGTCTAAAAACTTGAGGAAGGTCTTGAAGATTGAACACATGGAGGATAATGTAAAACTCTGAACTACTCTTGATGATCTTGACAAAGCTAAAAATAAGAATAACTATTTGAAAGAGAATCTTAATGAGGCAAATGAATGCATTCAAAAATTGAAGGAACAATCAAGAAATTTTAAAGAGAGATAGAGAAGTTAGTGACCAATTGAAACAATCAAATGAAGACATTACCAAACTCAAGCTACAAGTGGAAGAAAAGAAAATAATTGAGTAGTGCTTGAATACAAAAATAAAGAGCATCTGATGAATGCTCCAGACTTGAACAAGAAGTAGTGAATCTAAGAGAAAAACTAGAAAAGGTAAAAGTATGTGAGGATAGTTTCAAGACAAGCTCTACCAAGCTTGATGAATTGATAGTTGGACATAAACCCTCTAAAGAAAAAGGAGGATTGGGATTTGAAACAAGTGAAAGCTCCAAAACAATAAAAGATCAAAAGACTCAAGATAAAGGCAAGAAAAAAAGGAATCCAGGAAGAAAACCACCTATCAGATAGCCAAACGTACAAAGGTACCCATCTTTCAATGGCAATTTTTTTTCCTACAACAAGTATGGGCATAGGGAAATTGAATGTAGAAGCAAGATGAATCAGTTTTCTGGCTTTTTTCCTGAGACAATGCTATACCTATAATAGGTTTGGATATAGATCTAGTGAATGTAGAACTCAAATGATGAACTGGTCTAATGGAGGAAGGATGAATCAATCCTTAACTAGTTATTGCTATACATGCAATAAAGATGGGCACAAAGTGAATTAGTGCAGAACAAGGTTCAGTTGAAGTCAATCATGTCAAATAAATGTTTTCTATTATAATTGCAACAAACCAATACATATTTCAAAGGTATGTAGAAGCAAAATGGGAAAATAGTTTGTTTTGGAAAAGAAGAATGAACTTGAGAAGAAGATTGAAAAGGAAAAATAAAGAATATTCAAAGACTATTGATGTGTTGGTACCCTCATCCGATGTAGATGATCCCTCTGGTAATAGGACCTAGCATGGTCTTAGGGGGAGCTTTTGCACAAAATCCTTAAAACCCCTGATTGTGAGCATGTCAGATCCATGACATGAAATAAATTTATAAAAAATTAGTATGTAGATTTTTTGGAAAATAAACTAGAAGAAAAGAGGCTTGTATTCTCATTTGTGGAGCATATTAGAGTTTTACAACACAACTAAAGAAATTTAGCACCTTTTTGAATTCCAAGTGCATTAAATGTGAATTAGGGTATCACATTAATATATAAATAAAAACTGTGAAGAAATTTTGATCACTTGTGCATTCGAAAGAAGTGGAGAATGGCTTGGAGCGATTGGTGCAAGCCCTAGTTTCAGCTCTTTGCAAAGGAAAAGGTATTTTCGATTCTATACTACTGTGAGTTTGTGGAAATTCTTTCCTGAATCTTTTTAAGTGTTTGGAATATAGAAAATGGTAGCTCTTGTAATCGTACAAACAAAGGGAATTCCTAGGCCCTCTTACCAAAAATATTCAATTAAGGTGTTCGAAAATTACCTTGTGGGCACTTTATCTTCTATTCCTCATGATGTCATGCTGACAGAGGATACTAGAATGTACATTAGGGTTAAGTCAAAAGAATTCGATAATATCAATCTAATTGATATATGGATGAATGACCTTAGTAATGATAAATTCTGGTTAAAACCTAAATACTCAAATCTTGTGACGATGAAGTTGGATTGTTGTAAAAATTTTCCAAAATTTAGTTCTATAGTGGATGAACCATATGTAAAGTTGGTTCTTAGCAGAATGCATGATCGGTTCTTATGGACAAATGAACTATATTTGATAAACAAGGAAGCAATTAAATCCATCACCGGACTTCGTGACACTGAATCGTTACTTTTGTTGAAGGTAGTGAAAAATGAAACAGTATCAAATCTCACAAGTACTACCTATTAAAAAACCAGTCGCGAAGTATGCATCTATAATGATTGGCCACAAAATCTACTTCACCAACAAAGAGAATTCTATATTTGCTATAGCTATCCATACTGGTTATAATATGTTTTTAAATGGTACAAGCTATGATTTGTGTGAATTTCTTCAGCAACAACTACTTGAGAACTTGAGCATTTCAAAGGAGAAGAAGTACCCATTCAATTTTGGTTCTTTAATTGTATGCTTGTTATTCTACTTTCTAAGAATGCTACCAAGAAGATCTAGAACTGTGTGTTGGGATCCATCCTGACCTGTTGCCCATCATATTTTTGAGCACATGAAGAATTTGAGAGATGTGAATGATGTAGAAAATGCCATGATGACATTCTTTTTAGTGTTCAAGAAGAATATGAATGAGAGATATAAAATCCCAAGAAAGATTGTGGAAAAATACAAAGATGAGATTATATTTCATGTATGATCAAAGTGGTTGAACCTCAAACCATATGGATTCAGCCTCTAGGTTATGAAGTCTCAGAAGATTTTGTTGAAGGATACGTGCAACTCTTGTTGAAGAGTCCCAAAAATCTTAATGAACCTTAGATAGGAACTTATGCAAAGAAATCCAGAGAAGTTTGCTTGGAGCAGAACAAAGCTCAAAATAAGAAAAATGTGGAGAAAATGCTCAATCAATGTTTCCCACTTGAGCAGTTAGCTTGAGCAAGAGCTATTCAAGGAAAAAATTCCACAGAACTACCCAATGTAAGGAGATCTGGTAGGACATCTCCCTCCATACCAATTTCTAGACTAGCCACAATAGAATTTGTGTCCAACACTGTTTATAAAGGCAAAGGCCCAACTTCCACTTAACCAACTATTAGATCAGGAAAAAGGAAAGGTGTTCATCTGGTAGCCCCCGTCAAATGAAGAAAATAAAATTCTACTAGAGAAAAGAATATGAGTATTACAGATGATCAAGAGGGAGAGGAAGAATACCTTGCTACAAAATTGACAAGAAAAAGAAGGGTTGGTGTCTCCTCTGGTGAAGGTGCATCATAGGAAACAAGAAAAGTTCAATATGTGTCATCTTTAGATGATGAACAAGATGATCATGAAGCAAGGAAGGCCAAAACTACAAAATAATTTATGTTCAACTAGGAAGATAAAAACACCTCTCCGGTAAGACCTGGTTCCTCACTTAAACTAGGTGTTTTGGTGAATAATTTAGTGAATCAAGATGACATGGTGAAGTCTAATGCATAAGTGTATAATTTAGTGTGAGAAGAGGATAAAGAAACAATAGTTCTAGCCTTCATCAAGTATGTTATCATTTTTTATGCTAAATGGGATAACATTAGATGTGATGTTACTGAAAACTTGTGGGATATATTGATGAAAAGAAGAGTAGAGGTAGTTGAGCTAGAGGAGAAAATAAGAAACAAAGCATATAAATAAATCATAACCTTTGTATCATTGGGTAATTTAGAATCTTTGAAAAATATTTTTCCTAAAAAATTTAGAGAGAAAAAAAGGGTTAATACCCTAATGACAAAAGATAAGAAAGAGATCAAAGGAATAAGGAAAGAAACAATAAGCACTGTCAAAGACACTATTGAAAATTATGGCATGATTGGTGCATCTAGTTCAACTTCTTAACCTAGAGAAGAAAATTTTGTAGAAGTTGTGGAAGAACCTCCTTTTGATGTGGTTAATGATAACATACCTCTAGAAGTGAATGCCACAAATGCCCCTTCAGAAATAGGTAGTACAAATGGTCTACAGGAAATCAATGCTGCTAATGAAAATCCAAAAAATGAAATACCTATTGAAGAGAATATTGAAGTAGAAGTGCATGTTTCTACCCCTCTAGTACTTTTGTGTTAAGGAGAAGAGAAAAGGGAAGAAGAAAAAGAAGAAGAGAAAACTGAAGAAGATAAGGTAGAAGATGAAAAATATGAAGAAAAGGAAATGGAAGAGAAGAATGGAAAAAAGGAGAATGTTGAGGAAGAAAAAGCAAAGGAGAAAATATAAAATAGAAATATGGAATCTATTACTAGAAAGAATGAAGAAGTATCCCAGCAAATGGTAGAATCACAAAAGCCCACTAGAGAATCCTCCTTCAGGGTGATCCCACAAAGCTGCTTTACAATTTTTGAGAGGAACTAATTTTTGCTGAAATCACATATTTTTAGAAAATATAATGATAAAAGCCTTAAATTGTTCCATTTGAAGGATTCCAATTGAAGATGGTTTGATCAAACCACCTTAGGTCAAACCCTTGTGGATAGAACCTCGCTAGTTTTAAACCATACCTATAAATGAGTCTCCTTTACACCTATCAAAATGTTGATAAAAAATAACGTTTGATTTACATTTTGGGGGATAAAATGAATTCATCTAAAATTTATTTCAAATGATTATGGTAGTCCTCAGAATGATCTATCCAATGAAAATAATTTTAATATGTTTTGGTTCTATTATGTATTTATTGTTTTAGTTTTATTTAACATAGGTTTTTCATTGAAAATGAAGTCCTTTGTTCTGGACATGTGGAAAAATAGCAGATTATCAAAAAAAAATTTGAAAAATATGATGCACCAGATATTGAAGTCCTTGATCCAACCAAAACAAAAATTGAATTTCGATATATACAAAAAAATTTACGTGTTATATGGTCGCACTATGTCTGAATTGTAATTAGTTTGACAGCGATTGGTAGTTATGGTGCCAAATATTTCAGAGAGGAGATTAATAGTCCTATTCATTGAGGGCTTATCGAAACTTGATTAAAGAAAAAAAAATCAATAGAAAACTATCTAACCAAGTGGAGGCACTAGATAGTAGAGTTACAAATCGAAATTTGAAAGAATTAGAATTTTATCCTTCATGGAAAAAAAATTATGTGTTATATGGTGTGTGCCACTTTTTTAAAATGTTGTTTTATGAAAAAAACCATTTTTTGTGGGAGATGGAGAAAGAAGTGCAATCTAATTCCAAAAAATTTGAAACAAATATTTTTAGAATCTACAGACAAAATTTGACGAGAGTCTAATTTGCATCATCTTCAAATTACTCACGGTTTAGCCGCTATGGGTGCCCGAATGTGAAGATTTAGTTAAAAATAATAATTTCACCATCTAGTTTGGCCAAAAATTGGAAACCACTATTGTGGGATCACCCTTCAGTGATGATGTTTTTAAGGGATTGTTGTCAAAGTAAATTAGATTCCAATTGGTAATTCCTTTAGAACTCCCGCAACTTCCAATGAATCAAGGATTTACATATATGAACAAGATTTCTCTGGTACATAAACTGGGATTAAATGATGTATTTCATGCATCTGGTAGGAGAGAAATCATAGAAATGCATCAAAAGGGGACTGATCTTATTGAATAATCCATTAAGGCCCTATAGGATATTACACTAAAGACACCTATTGATACATCTCTTTCCCCAATTGAGAACTTTAAGCTTATCTTAGAATCCTTCAAGGAGAATGCTACAGGTCTGGTTGACAAAGCTAAATAGGATGCAAAGGAGAATTTGAATGAGAAAATATTACTGATTCTTCATGATAGATTTTTCATGGTGCATACAAATGTAGATAAGATCCTTAAAGTTGTGAAGTCTGATGAAGCTAAAGCAAATTTTGTGTTTACATATTGTATAGGGTGGCCTGATGCCACTCAAAGCATAAAAAATCTCATAGACTCCATTGAGTCCAAGTTGACCACTATCTTCAACACCTATAATGCATCAATGGACAAAGATAGATCAACTTGGAATTCCATTTCTATGCATAGAGAAAAGTTCTTTATGCTACAAAAGTAGGAAAAAGAGATAATCAGAAAATTCGGCTTGCTTGGTGACAATGTGAGAATGGAGTATGCCTTGGTAGCCAATGCTTTGGCTAAAGCAAAGAATATGCACAAGATAAATTTGTCTCTAGATACTTTAGATGAAGCTGAAGAAAATTTTATTGCTTTATAATCTTTGAACAAGTTGTTGATGTCTACTAAGAAGAGTTGGGAGGATGGAAAAATGGCCTAGAAAGGCATTCTATAGGAACTACAAAATTCCCCATCCTCTAGGTAATTTTTTTTTCTATTTTAATTTGCATGGGACAACTCCTCAGGGGGAGTTCATAAATTTGATTCCATGTGTATGTGCATTCCAAACCATGTGTGCATATCCTTCATTTTATTTTTTATTCGACCTTTTTCCTTGATATCAAAGGGGGAGAAGAGGAATGAGAAGTAAAGCATAGTCTGTATAGTTTTGTATATTCTTTTTTGGCACATGTTGCCATCAATGACAAAGGGGGAGATTTTTGGAAGAATGAAGAAGATCATATCCCTTGTTAACAATTTTGTTGTCATTGATGTCACTATGATATATGAGTTGCAACTACAAGACTCTAAAACATACCAATTTGGTATTTTGAACCGGTAATATAGGTCCAGCCTCTAGTATTTTTCTCTAGAATCCTCTTTGGTAATTTGTTGCTACTTCAGTTTTTGGGAAATAGTCTATGATTGAGAGATGCATACATGGACAAGAACTAGTAAGCGTAGCTGTTCATGGTTATCTTTGGTATCAACCTATTATCTTTTCCATTAGGTCTATTTTTGGTTGACCTATCATATAGTAGAAGATATAATAAATTAAATTTTGTTTGTGTAATCCATGCTGACAACTATAGCGTGCCACACATTTGGATTATAAATTTTGAAGACTTGTCAAAGCAAACTTGAATGTAATCCTTGACAATCAGATATATATATATATATATATATATATATATATATATATATATATATATATATATATATATATATATATAAGATGTTTTTGTAGACATGAATATGTGGCATTGAGAGAATATTAGCAAGCTACAGATAGAATTGAAAAGGGTGAAGTGTGATCTGTTAGCATGCGATTTTTCTTGAACTACAAAGGAACTGAATTTGCACTTGAGGTGTATTTCTATTAGTTCATTCCGGAGGTTAGCCATTTTTTTGCTTCATTTTGTAGGCACTAAGCCTCCCTTTTAAACAATGATTCCTAGTAGCGAGCCACCCTTTTGTGATATCTTATAGCCGGCTACACTATATTGTAAGTTAATCCTCACTATGGTTTTTCCCACTTTCGGTTTTCCACGTAAAAACTCTGGTGTCTCTTGTGCATTGTGTTCATATTTTATTGATGATTCTACCTATCTTAATTATTATATGTTTTGGATTGGCTAGATGGTATCTATTTTATAATTTTAAAGATATACTAATTCACCTCCCTATCAGTATATTGGATATTTAACGGTTTCACCCATTCACTCCATTACAACCTCATTCTTTATAGACTTAAGTATTGGAATTGGTCTAATTGAAAAAAAACCCATCATAGCCATAATTACCTCCTTGGTAATCATGTTAGGCATATCTTTCCATATGAACTTTTCATGAATACAACTTAGTGAAATTCTTACCCAAGAATTATCATGGAAAAAGTTGGGAAACCCTTGCCAAACATCAAGCCTCTTCATTACTAAATTTTGATACCAGGTTTTAGTGCAAGATCATCACCATTTATCTCATTTACCTACACATCACCTAGCTTGGAGTGGTCATACTCTTCCAATATTTTTTGAATATAGATCCTTATGTCTTTTTTGTACAAAACACCATATGGGACCCTAAAACATGTGCCATCTGGGTTGACTTCTATAGATATATTTGGATGTTTCTTAAAATTTGATTAGGGTCATTTTGATACATCAACCACCCTTAGAGTATCCATTTCAACTGTTTTCAAAACATGTTCTAAAAAATTAGGTAAAGATAAGACAACAAATACCTTTTAATTCACTTTCTAGCTAGGGTTTTGTTCGTGCTAGATCTCAATCACTTCAAACACACTACTTTTCTCTTCGACTATTGTTCTCTTCTTGAATACTCATTTGAAAATGAATTTTTATTGTGAAATCACCTATAAACCTTTTCCACTTAACCTAATTTTACATAATTAACTATTGCATGGTCAACCTCAAATGCTCTAAAAATTTCTACATCATAAATTTTCTATTGGGATCTTGTCCAATAGATCAAGAACATTGATCAAAATCTCATATCCATGTGCTAAATAATCAACACCAATTCTTTGGAAGGTGATGAAATATTTTCCATTAAAGTTCCCACTGACCCAAAGCTCTCAATTTAGTTCTAGAGGAAATATTTGCACTACATGTTGATTCAGATTCATCTTTAACCTCTATCTTATCCTTCTTTTACCAAATATTATTCAACTCCTTCATTGTCTCTTTCAGAGAAATATTTTGTACTCGATCACTCTTCTTTATCGAATTATACTTCTTCATATTTCTATTTCTGCAAAACCTAGAAATGTGTCTAAGCCTATTACAATTTTAGCATATGAAATTATTTGGACTAGTCTTACTTCCATTCATTTTGGATCTGCATTGATTAGATTTATTCTAAAATCCATTGCATATAAAACAATAACTATTAAAATATTGAACCATTCTACCATTGTTATATCCATTCATCATTTGATTTCTACATTCACTAGCTCTATGACTACATCTTTTGCATTTAAAAAACTGATCAGGAAAAGATGGAACATTCTAATTTATTCCGCCTCTACATTCAATAGCCTTATGTTCAAATTTATTGCAAGAATATTAAAAACCATTAAAATATGGGTACCTTTGTGCATTTGGTTGTCTAATTGGTGGTCTTCTAGCTTCATTCTTGATCTACTTGCTCTTATTGTCTTGAGTCTTCTTTTTAGGATGATTTGGAATTTTATCTATCTTTGAGATTTTTCCTATCTGAAACCTTAATCCACCTTTTTCTTTAGACTCTTTCTAACTTGCAATCATTTCATCAAGCATGATAGATCTCTTCTTGAATTTGTCTTCATGATTCTTTACTTTTTCAAGATCTAATCTCAGATTCACAGCTTCTTGTTCAACCTTTGTGAATTCTTCAAACTTTATTTTCACCATTGCATTCAAACATTATTCAACTCTTTTTCTTTCTTCAACTTGTACCCTTCGAAAAGTGATTGTTTCATTTGCTTGCTTCAACTTTTCACTAGCATCCTTATGTCCTTCTCTAAATTTCATGATTTTCTCTCTTAATTTTTTGATGCATTTATCTTCTTCTTTGATATTTTCTTTCAAATCTCTATTTTCACCTTTAGTTCTTTTAATATCTTCAAGTTCACCATTTTGTGTTATTTATTTATGTCAAATATGCAATATTCTTCCATATATCTAAAAATAGGAATATCTTCCAAAGGAGTAGATAGCCTTCTAACAACAATGTGTTCAACCTCCAAGATCTTCCTCAAGAGGTTAAGCTCTTTCCAAAGAACCCATCTCTCATAACAATTATTGAGCACCCAAATTAATGAGGAGGTTGAATCAATATTATTTTAAACCACTCAAGAATTTAAACATTCACTACTAATAGCATATATATTTTGCAGTAATGAATAAAAGAATGAAAACAACCAGCAACATCACATAACACATGAATACTATATTTTTATGTGGAAATCCCAAAGTGGGAAAAACCATGGTGAGGATTATCTCACAATATTTTATAATTGATTATAGTATATTATAGAAGTGCTCACTATAGGTGAACTCACTAACCACTAAAAATAAGAAAAGATAGCGTAGAGTAGTGGCACATAGTCATGTTTGAACTATTACAACTGCATCTAACATATGCATGAATTACAGTTCTATTAAAGCTTAGAATATAGACTCTACAAACTTCATATTTATCTTAAATAACTTTATTCTCTACTCTACATTCACTTTACTTTCACATAAATCACATACATAGAATCTTATTATATCACCACAACACAAAACATAAAAAATATCCTACATATATATATACTTCATCCATAAATCCTTACAACATCAATTAGGTTGGCCTAATTGGATGTAATATACAAAATAGAAATTTTCGGCTCTATATCTATTCATGCATCTTCATGCCAAGATTCAAGACTCAAAAAAAATTAAAGTAGGTTGGCATGGACCCACAATAACTCCCACATAATGGATAAATACTTATTTAAACTCCACAATACACAAAACTCATTATGTCATTACTGGTAATGGCGTAATAACAAAATTTGTCAACTGTACAACCACATTTGAACACTTGGACCTCCAAATTCTATGTCATTTGGAATAAACACTCTACTAACATGCATCAACATCTCTACAAATTTTTAAATCTATATCCCAATACACAAAGAAGTGTGGATTCACCAAAACATAAACATTGAACTAGAAAACACCTATTACAACCAAACCGATATATTGTCACTCATAAATTCAAAACTATGAGACAAAACAATATGAAATTATGGAATTAGATTCCTCTATCATCCAACAAAATTATATCAAAAGAGTAGAGAAAGATATTATACAATGGATTGATGTGGACCCAAAAATAAATGTATTATACACATAATACTTGTATTAACACTTAGTCAATTTTCATGTTACGCGCCTTCACCGTATCAAACATCCTTACAAAATTGTACTTGATAAAAATCCTCAAACATTCTCAAACTATACACATTGATTTGCACAATGGTCTTCATACTGGAATACAAACATCAATGACAACACTGAACTGCATAACTATACAAATTATGCACATTCTACATGGTCATTTTTCCAAAAAATGCATGAATGACAAACTCCTTATTCTTCCAAAAATGTGTAGCTTGGACCCTCTGAAATGGGTCAGTATAATTGTTTTAGAAGTTATGGAATCTATTTCATTTGATATGCATAGTGTTTAACAAATTAGGCATTCCAATAAAGGAATTCATAGAGATTATGTGTGAAGTGTATGTTGGCAATATGTTTTGTCATTGATGTTAACTCAAGATGTTTTTTCATTGATTTAAAATGTGTATGATGAAGAATGTGTAACACTTTGATGATAGTCGAAGTGTAGTGATATATGTTGGTATAGTCTGCAACACTGTATGAGGTAGAATAATGATATGTCTTATGCCTCTATGCGATGCAGAGGTGGGTAAACTTGTTCTAAAAAATATTTTGCATGCATACTTTGATGCCATTTCTATTTGGTGTATCTCACATGGTGACAAGGTGCAGATGTTTCTTTAACACATTCATAGTGTATACTCGAAAGAAAAGTCATGAAATTTTGGTTTGCATCCTTCCATAGAGTGAGATTTAGTCTTGTGGTTCATATGATAAGTTGGAAGAGATATGAGGACAATATATCCAAATTTTTAAATCCTTATAGATGTTTTTGTAAACTTTATAGATGACAATGTTTTGGTCTATATTCTAGTAATGTAATAATGAAGGTCTATTAGAATGCTTTATATTCCTCTAGAAGTGATCTAACGACCTTGCATTTTTTTGAAAACATTCAATGGTATTCAAACATTAATACTTAGTATTTTTAGGGGTTGTAGTGGTCTACAAGATCAATTTTTAAACAACAATGTGCTGCATTTTTTTTGGAATGTTTTATTCTTACATATTGAGTGGGTATATTCATTTGCATCAACATATTATGATCATAAACTTTAGGAAAAGGTTGAAGAGATATTGTGCATGGAATAAAAATGGTTACATCTTGGTCCACAAGATGATTTTGGTATCTCTCTAGTGGTGTAAAGTTGAATAGTGACAGCTTTGATGGTATTGATATTGGTTTAGCAGACATGCTTTGTTTCCTTCATGTGTGATGGATATTGATTACTTAATTTTTCTTTGGATATTATTTTGTAATGCATTTTTTCTCCGATATGTAGTGTGTTATTCTACAAATCATTTCTTTTCAAAATTTATTTGTTTTAAAGTCAACCTATGCAATATCGTATGTTTTATCTAACGATCATCTTGGAGCTCACCTAATTGGAGTTTTGAGTTCTTATAGACCATATCTAGATAAAGAAAAAATAATTTGTAAAGGTAATTATGATTGTGTGGTGCAGGAGCACCTTTACAACATCATTATTCCATTGAACAAATTTTGAATATTGGCATTGATTTGTGGAAGTTATGGTCGTTTTATTGTTTGCAACTTCCAAGATTTCTTTATAACAATCGTGTTGCAGAAAATTGTACGAGAAGGTACAGCCTCCAAATGAATTAAATATTATATGGTTGGATAGAGGAATGAATTATCTTGATTTTTGAATTGGTTTGAGGTCATTTCATTGAATATTAAGAAATTTATGCTCATTTTGGTGGAAACTGTCAAGCTCAGATTTTGACAAGGCAGCAAGGTCTCAAAAATTTATAACTCCATTTATATTGATTGGAATCCTCTAAAAATTGGTTTGTAAGTCAATTATATTATTTTATTTAAGATTATTGAGGTCTTAGGTGTAGTTTTTGAATATTTTGGTTCATTAGGTGATGCCCTAGCACTGTTGCAATGCTTGGAAGAGCAATCAAGAGTGTTACAAATTGGTAATTAATAAAAGGTCTGGAATAAAGTTTGGAGAATGGTATAATATGATTGTGCAGACCTATTTAAATTTGTTTGTAATGTTATAAGGGAGAAAATGTCCTGGGTTTGTATAGTTGGTTGTTTGTGTGATCTAAAGAGACCTAGTTGTTGATTTAGATAGTCAACTTTGGAAAATTCACACTTTAAAAATATATAAGTTAATGAAAGGGCTTGGGTTGAACATTGTGATGTTGCTAAGATTTTTGTGGAATTAATAAATGATTTGGTGCCCTTTTCTTTTTTCTATTTGAGTGCTTTGGAATAATTTTTTTGTGAAGGGAAAAGTGAATGGGAAATGAGTAAAAAAACAAAGATGATTTTGGTGTTTGTCTAATGAAATTGAGAAAGTGTGTTTTTCTTCCTCTTGGCTCTGCATCAAATTGGTATCATATCTCAGAAGGTCTGGGATGGTAAGTTGTTTTGTGGTATGTGGTTTTATGTTGTGTTTGTGTAGGTTATGTAAGAACTTGGTTGCCGCCATTTAGAAGGCAGTGAGAAAGTTGAGAAAAGTGAGTTGTGAGCAAGGAGAGACTTGCTGAGACCATCTAGAAAAGATGGAGATATTGAGAAGGCATTTACAAGTAGAGGAAGAGAGAAAGAAGAAAAAGAGAAAAGAAAAGTTTGATAGAGAGATTGTTGAGTTGAAGCAAGAGATGAAGAGGTTTAAGAAATAGTTCCAAGAGTCTATGATGAAGATGGAGAAGATGATTAAGCAAGCAACAAGCTGGAATTTGACAATAAAAAGGAAAGTTTCATGGTCCATAGCGAAGATTGTTAGAAGAAGAAGAAGAATACAAGAAAATTTAGTAGCAAGAAGGAAAGAAAAAGATGAAGAAGTGTTTCAAGATGCTGAAGAAGAATTCAAGGATGAAGAAGACAAATATGCTAAAGTCAATCCCAAGCATAAAGATAAAGGAGAAATAGAGATGAAGAATTTGATTTTAGAGAATTAAGACCTTGATTTGATTAAAGGAATGATCGTGAATGAGTTGGCCTTAGATATCTATAAGGAATTGATGAATGATGGAGGTATGATGCTAGAAATCATGTTTCAATTCATTGTGTTACTAAACTTTTGGACAAGGATCAAGTTTTAGGTTAAAGGACAAAGGGAGAAGCATGATATTGAGATAAACCAAAGAGTGAAGATTTTGATTTCAGTTGGTGAGCAAGGTATGAAGCTGATTTGTATGGACAAGATGAAGCCCAAGGTGAAAATGAAGGTGGTTAGAAGCAATTTCAATCTAAGGAAGAGCATACAAGGAATGAAGGTTGTTGACAACATCAATCCAAGTGGACTTTTAATATTTTCTTGGCTTGGATTTTGGTGCATGAGGACCTTTACAACATCATGATTTCATTGAACAAATTTTGAAGATTTGCGTTGATTTATGGAAGTTATGGTGGTTTAATTATTTGCAACTTTCTATATTTCTCTGTAATAGTCGTGTTGTAAAACATTCCACAAGTAGGTATGGCCTCCAAATGAATTAAATATTATATGGTTGGATATAGGAATGCATTTGATTTATTTTTTTCTTTGTTTTGAAGTCATTTCATTGAATATTAAGAAATTTATGCTCATTTTGGTGGAAACTGTCAAGTTCAAATTTTGACAGGGTAGCAAGCTCTCAAAAATTCATAACTCCATTTATATTGATTGGAATCCTCTAAAAATTGGTTTTCAAGTCGATTATACTGTTTTCTTCAAGATTATTGAGTTCTTAGGTGTAAGTGTTCAAGATTTTGGTTCATTAGGTGATGCCCTAGCACTGTTCCAATGCTTGGAAGAGTAATCAAGAGGGTTACAGATTGGTATTTGATAAAACGTCTTGAATAAAGTTTGGATAATGGTCGAATATGATTGTGCAGACCTATTTACATGTTTTTTTTAATGTTATAAAGATAAATGGGCTTGTGTTTGTATAGTTGGTTGTTTGTGTGGTCTAAAGAGACCTAGTTGATGATTTAGATAGTCAATTTTGGAAAATTCACACTTTTGAAATATTTAAGTTGATTAAATGACTTGGGTTGAACATTGTGATGTTGCTAATATTTTTGTGGAATTAATAAATGATTTGGTGCCTTTTTTCTTCTGTTTGAGTGCTTTGGAATCAAGGTTTTGTGAAGGGAAAAGTGAATGGGAAATGGTAAACAAACAAAGATGATTTTGGTGTTTGTCTAATGAAATTGAGAAAGTGTGTTTTTCTTCCTCTTGGCTCTGCATCAAATTGGTATTAAAGCTCAGAAGGTCTAGGATGGTAAGTTGGTTTGTGGTATGTGGTTTTATGTTGTGTTTGGGTAGGTTATGTAAGAACCTGGTTGCTACCATTGAGAAGGCAGATAGAAAGTAGGGAAAAGTGAGTTGTGAGCAATTAGAGACTTGTTGAGACCATCTAGAAAAGGTGGAGATAGTGAGAAGTCATTTCCAGGCAAAGGAAGAGAGAAAGAAGAGAAAGAGACAAGAAAATTTTGATAGAGAGATTGTTGAGTTGAAGCAAGAGATGAAGAGGTTTGAGAAAGAGTTCCAGGAGTCTATGATGAAGATGGAGAAGATGATTAAGCAAGCAACAAGTTGGAATTTGATAGTAAAAAGGAAAGTTTCATGGTCCATAGAGAAGATTGTGAGAAGAAGAAGAATACAAGCAAAGTTAGCAGCAATAAGGCAAACAAAAGATGAAGAAGTGTTCCAAGATGCTAAAGAAGAATTCAAGGATGCCGAAGACAAAGATGTTAAAGTCAATCCCAATCATAAAGATAAAGGAGAAATAGAGATGAAGAACCTGATTTCAGAGAATGAAGACCTTGAGTGTATTAAAGGAGTGATCATGAATGAGTTGGCCTTAGAGATCTACAAGGAATTGATGAATGATGGAGGTATAATGCCAGAAATCATGTTTCAATTCATTGTGTTACTAAAATTTTGGACAAGGAACAAGTTGCAAGTTAGAGGAAAAAGGGAGAAGCCTGATATTGAGATGAACTGAAGACTGAAGATTCTGATTTCAGTTGGTGAGCAAGGTATGAAGCTTATTTTCATGGAAAAGACAAAGCCCAAGGTGAAAATGAAGGTGGTTAGAAGCAATTTCAATCTGAGGCAAAGCATACAAGGAATGAAGGTTGTTGACAACATCAACTCAAGTGGACTTGGATTATTTTATTGGTTGAGATTTTGGTGCATGATCACCTTTACAACATCATGATTCCATTGAATTTTTTTTTAAGATTGGCATTGATTTGTGGAAGTTATGGTGGTTTTATTGCTTGCAACTTTCAAGATTTCTCTGTAACAGTCGTGTTGCAGAAACGTTTAGGAGAAGGTACAACCTCCAAATAAATTAAATATTATATGGTTGGATAGAGAAATGGGTTAGCTTTATTTTGGCATTGGTTTGAGGTCATTTCATTGAATATTAAGAAATTTATGCTCATTTTGGTGGAAACTATCAAGTTCAGATTTTGACAGGGCAACAAGCTCTCAAAAATTCATAAATCCATTTTTATTGACTGGAATCCTCTAAAAAATGGTTTGTAAGTCAATTATATTGTGGTCTTAGGTGTAATTTTGGAATATTTTGGTTCATTAGGTGATGCCCTAGCACTGTTGCAATGCTTAGCAAGAGCAATCAAGAGGGTCACAAATTGGTATTTGATAAAAGGTCTTGAATAAAGTTTGGAGAATGGTCTAATATGATTGTGCAGACCTATTTACATTTTTTTGTAATTTTATAAAGGAGAAATGGGCTTGGGTTTGTATAGTTGGTTGTTTGTTTGGTCTAAAGAGACCTAGTTGCTGATTTAGATAGTCAGATTTGGAAAATTCATACTTTTGAAATATTTAAGTTGATGAAAGGGATTGGGTTGAACATTGTGATGTTGCTGAGATTTTTTTGGATTTAATAAATGATTTGGTGCATTGTTTTCTGTTTGAGTGCTTTGGAATCAAGGTTTTGTGAAGGGAAAAGTGAATTGGAAATTAGTAAACAAACAAAGATGATTTTGGTGTTTGTCTAATGAAATTGAGAAAGTGTGTTTTTCTTCCTCTTGGCTCTACATTAATGTGGAATGAAAATTGAGAAGAATGTTGAAAATAAAGTGTGAAAACTCAATGCAAAGGATTAATTATGCAAAAAGGGATTGCAACATCAACATATGTTGGATGCTTCTTTATAGTAGTTCATATTGATATATCTCATCATAATTTTCATGTATCTTGCTCTGAGATAGTGAGTCTCATTAGGTCCTTTTATATATTCCTCTAAGGTTGTACACCTTATTTTGCAAGTCCATAGGCATTTATCGTTGAACTACATTGTAATCTTTGCAAGTAGTGAGTTGTATATATTGTGAATTAACTCTCACCATAGTTTTTCCCTCATTAGTTTTTTCAAATAAAAATATTGGTTTCCTTATGTGGTGTATGCTTTATTTTATTTTTTTCTTTCAAGTTTATGTGAAGTTATGATTGATCTACAAATGGAAATGGTTAAGTTTTAATATATGTTGATTCATCCCCCTCTCAACAATGCATCATGTTCAAAAATTGGTACCAAAGCACAACACCTTTAAGAATCCTAATAGTTGATGTAGATCCTACTCTTGAACACATGAGGTCTATGCAAGAAATCCCAATTGACTAGGGCTTCACCCATTGCCCTATATTCCTTATGTTTATCCTAGAACCTGATCTAGAGTAAATGGAACTTGAAGGTTTGGATATCAATCTAGAATATTGTGAGGTAAATTTTGAAGGTATACTCGATTCTCCTCTTAAAGATCTAGATGAGGCAATATTCTAAAATATCAAATTTGAGTGTATGCTAGAAAAATCAAAGGAGATAATTGACAAATTGATTGAATGAAAAAGGTAATAAATTGAAAGAAGAAATTAGCAAACTAAAAGATTAAGTACAATAAGGAAATCGATTCAAAGAGGTAGCTCTTGTGATATTTGACCTAAAAGTTAAGATTGACAAAGGAAAAAGTATTGAAGACTATCTCAATACAAAGCTATAAGATAAAACTATTGAATTTTTAAAGTTTCGGGAAGAAATTATCACTTTGAGAAAAATTTTGAAAAAGAAAAAGTGTAAATTGATAAGGGTCTCAAATTGGAAGGAGGCTCATAAATTATTAATGAACTAATTAACTGTCACAAGCCACCTAAAGACATATCAGGACTTTATTTTGAAAAAGGAAAAAGTCACATGATCAATGCATCTGCAAATTTGTATGATAACTTCAAAATCGAAGGAAAGTCTATAAGAAGGGAGGAGAAATCCTACACTAAAAAGTCCTAAGGATGTATCCTCTAGAGATGCAAAGAAAAATTAAGACAATAAGAAAGAGGGTGGTTTCCTTCCAATTGGCAACAAGAAGAAGAATTTCAAAAAGCATGCCCCTAAACAAACCTCTCCTATTAGGTTCAATGGTAAATTTTATGCTTGCAATAAGTTTGGTCATAAGGAAATTGAGTGTAGAAGAAATATGAGTCAAAATTAATTTAGGGCTATAAGGTACAATAATATTAATTCTCAATTATTTCATGGTCAGTGATAGGCTTGCAATAATTTTTTTCATAAGACTAATGAATGCAGAGGTAAACGGATAAGGAAAAACAATGCTATGAATTCTCCATCCTTTCGTGGTTACTATTACACATGCAACAAGTTTGGTCATAGGGTTGTTGATTACAGATCTAATGTGAGAAGAAGCAATTATGTTCCACAATCTAGTAACACTCGCTAGAATTGCAATAAACTAGGACATATTGTAAGGTTTTACAAGGGAAAGAATGCAAGATCTTTTCCTCCTCAAAATATGTTTGACATTGGTCAACTAAAGACGAAGATAAAAAAATTATGGTAGAAGAAGGTTGCAAGTGAAGTAAAGAATGAATCTATACCTCAACATGGTGCAGATGAATACTCCTATAACCGAAGATAAATTATTGGCTTAGGGGGAGTTGCAACAGCTAGAGAATTGAAGAAGGTTCTAAGGAAGTTGTGTACAAACCCTTGGCAATATTCACAGGTATTCATCAATAAAACCTTATGTTGATAAAGTTATATCATGGCTACTCTAGTTTTCATTGATGTTGTTAAGACAGCAAGGCTAAAATTCAAGAAGCGTCCATAGATACACCAAATACAACCGACAAGGATGGTGTATTCTCCCATGTTTCATTCGATGTGATTCACTCTAAAGATATCCATATCTATATCGACTCTCAAATAAATGAGTATAATCATCTGAAGATGGAAGAATTTAGTTGCAATTATCTCTTGGGTGATGATTTTCAACTTAAGCCAAAATATGGAAATGTGGAGTTAAAAGGGTTAGATGTATGAAAGGGTTTTCTTAGTTTTTTGTATGAAGATGATTGGGTCAAAATTGCTTTAATCTAAATTGATGAGGATATATTCTATCTTGATTAACCTCATCTAATCACAAAGGAAGATATTAGGATTGTGCCTTCATTATGCTCCACTAGACTAATGCTAGCACTAAAAATTGTTAAGAATGAGGAAGTAATGAAGCTTACTAGGGAATTTTTTTACAAGAGAACCCTAACTATGGATGACATCATAGACCTAGGGGTCTGGTATACCAAAATGGGAATCAAATGCAAGATATATTACACAAATAGAGTAGGTTCTATCATTACTACCACAATCTACACTGCTCATCAGATGGTGAAGGAAGGGAAATATTATGAACTATGTGAGCTCTTATAATAGTAATTTTTGAAGAATCTGCAAAGAACCAAGGATTCATGTTATAACTTATGGTATGGCTCACCAATCATTTTTTTGTATGTTCTATTTTATGAATGAATTCATTGGTATGAAGAATTTGGTCTAGATAAGGGGCATTCCTATTACACAATAGATTAGGGACATTCATATTATGTAATAGATTAGGGAATATATGCATAAGATTCTAGATACTAACTAATGTGACATAGTGTACTTGGGTTTATTAAAAAACATTTCAAGTTGAAATTCGAAAGAGGGATAATATACCCTCAGAATTTGTGGAGAAATATAAATATTAAATAACTTTTATGGTGTATAAAAATATTTTTTATATGGAGGCAGTTGAACCAAGAAATTATAGGATAATAAAGTTACCTTATGAGGTCTCTAAATTTGATTGAATGACATATGCTAACATCTTGCTCTGCAAACCTAAAGATCCTTCTCTTGAAAGCGTAGTGTCGAAAAATGTTGTATGTGACATTTTAACACTTGTGTGGGTCCTCTTTGTTAAATTAAGCTTAATTTTTCAATAATTTAGTGTTGTAATGTGTTTAACACATTCACATTATGTCCTGGGCCCTTGTAAACTAAATCAACTTAATGGTTCCTTATTTAGGGTGTTGTAAAGTGTTGTGTTACACTTTCACACTAATCTAGGGTTTTAGTAATTAATGGGGTTTCTTTATGCTTTAATTGACCTTATTTTACATCCACAAGTCTTAATTAATGTGTCTTTTTGAGGATAATCCTAACATAAACCAAAATCCAATCATAATTCAGGTGTTTTGGATTGTGTGGCCGAAATTTATTGATTTGGGACTCATATTCCACCTTCGATATATGTGTCCCACCTTATTTTCAATGCCCCAATCTTTTTTTTGCACCATTCTAAGCATTTCTTGAAAAATGTGTCCCAAGCGTAGCCTAATGGGAGTTATATGTGACTTCTAGTGTATGAGTCCCATGTGGCCCAGTATTAAACTTAATTCAAATTCTTGGTGGGATTTTATACTCATAGATCAGATGTCATCTTGTAATGTTGTAATTTCAAGGAATTAGGCATAAGCAAGGATGCATACAAGGTTATTTCACTCATTTTCACCTAATAATTCATGAGATCATCCTAAGCTTTCAAGTATTCATCCATTATAGAAAATTTGTGATCAAGAGAGAAATTAAGAGCTTACACAAGTTTATAAGAGGACTTAGGAGCCTTCAAGAGCTTATTATCAAGCATTTTAGAGCATTATTCAAGCATCAAGAATCATTTCAAAGTCATCATACATCAGGTTTGTTTTTGAGCTAATAATTGTGATGTAGGGTTTCTTGATTCAAACAAGCATTCAAGTCAAGATCGTTACCATTCAAGCAAGAGTCAACATCTACATCTATTGGAAATATTTCATACATGTTTGCAGCCTTTTATTGCATGGTTTAGTGAGTTGAAAATTTACATTTTGTTTATCCATCATTCCTCCTTCCTATTTCATTCTATTTCAAGTTTTGATTACCAAAATGAGATTTGACCAAAGCAAACCCCTTTCCACTAGCAAAAAAACATTTTTCCTTCTCTTTAGTGTGTGATTTATAGATATAGGTTGAAGACCCTCTAAGGAGAAAGATTGGAAAGAAGTTTTCAAGTTGAAAAAGTTGTCCAAGTTGTGACCTTTGTTTCAAGATCATTAAAAGACCTTCTACAAAGCATAATTTAACAATTTAGACTCGAAGATCAGGTTGAGAAAATAGAGTAGAGTTTGAAGTATAGATTTAGAAAATTTTGAGTTAACAAAAAATGCTAACTATACTAATATAAAACTTATGGCATATGAATCCCAATACAATGAAATTTGTAGTTTTTAGGAGTTCCAGACTTGTCTCTACCAAATTTTGGTTCCTCCATAGAAACCCTAATCTAGTTCCAAATTGCCCATTGTGGTGTATGAGTCTGAGCCAAAATTAAATTTAGTATTTTTAGTAATTTAGGAATTCATTCAAGTCTTCTCAGATTCCAAAGTGTAAATTTCTAATTTCCCACCTTTCTATTTTGATTTACATGCATTTCTAAGTCATTTAGTGAAGTTTTTCATTCCACTAGGTTTAAACATTAGGTCTCACATTTCATTATTCTTTTCAAGACCTAGCTTTGTTGTGAACCCTATTTAGTCATTGATCATACCCTAGGACACACCTATTGTAGATCTCTTTCCCCCATTTCTATCCTTGGATTGAGATCTCCAAGGTTTTCCTTGAATGATATTAGGAGAAAATTCTTGTTCTATGTCCTAAACCATAGAGCACCATTTTTCAACTAATCATTTTGGTGAACCTAAATTTAGAACAAAACATTTCTGATTTGGATCGCATCATATTCCTAGATCTTGTGTGCATTAGCTTCACACTAGGGTTTGCATGAGTTAATTTGCATCTAGGGTTTCTAAATCTTGTATTAGTGTAGGTTGCATTTTTTCATCTTGCATCCTTGAATTTAATCTGAAATCTACATTTTCATTTATTCTAGAGATCATCCAAACCAAGAAGCATAAATATCACTTAATTTTTTTTAACTTTGTGGAAAACATCTTGATTGGGACTCATACACCCATCTGGGTGATTTAGTCCCAGTACAAATTTTAAACTAAAATTTATAGTATTAAATTATGTATTTATGTGCTTCTATTTGCTGTTATTACATTTCTATTTCACTTTACAGAGTTTTTGTTTTGTCCATTTCATTGCAAATTTAGCTTAATTTTATTGGATAATATTATTCCATTCATATTTCATTCATTGAGTTTCCATTGCATGATATTTTCTACTTGGTGTCCTATTACTAAAACTGTAGTGAGATGAAGTTTGAGACTCATGTCACCTCATGATAGTACAATCATCGTGGATCATGGGTTATCTAGCTCTTTCACTACTAGTGTTGACACTAGCTCATTAGGTATGAACCATACCCTTAACAACCCTTTTGCTTCAGGTAGTCTAACATGTGTTGAAATAATGGTTGCTAGTATTCCACAAGAAAACATAATCCAAATTCATGAAGACTTAGTAAACCTATAAAATCAAATAGTACTAAAAAAATTTCAACAACCGTCATCCCTACCATAGATAACATACATCGCATGTTTGAAAGTGAAGACGAAGTTGACCTTGTGCATATCATAGTTTATATCTTTGTAAGAAATCTTACCTCAACCATTACTAGTACTCAACCTATGAACAATGTCCAAAAAGGAGGAGGAACTCAAATTTCTCTCACAACCATTACCTCTATTCCTACCTATACCAATCCTAAATTTACAACAATGATCCAATCCACTAGTATTGTCATGCCTACCTTGGGTATTTCCACTAGAATTCCTAGTACCTTTATTGCAACACAAATCATATCTCCTACCTTGTTACCTCTGATAATCATTACATTCACTTCTCCCTCAAAAATGTGTACACCTCCACCATATTCACCTCCATCACACAATACAACCAATGACACCATCATAAGCCAACCTTTGTAAGTCGTTTCATCCCTTAAAAAGAAAGTTTACACCATAAACAAACATCAAAATGGCTAATCTACATATTATGTCAAAGGAATTCCCTTATCCTTGGAGGTATTGAGAACATCGATACCACAAGGTCTAGAGATTCATAAATTTGAGAAATATGGGGGGAAATGAGACCCTTCTAACCATGTTTCTCCTTACACTACATTATGTAGTGAATTTTTACTTGAGGATAACCTCTTGGCTAATATTTTCCATAGGTCCTTGAAAGATACCACCTTGGAGTGGTTCTCTTCATTACCGAATAATTCAACTCATAAATTTAATGAATTAGTTGAGATCTTTATAAACCATTTCCAAGTGCACATGACTCCTAAGATGATTTTAGCCGATCTAATGATATGTAAAGCAAAAAGAAGAGGGAACCATTACTGACTTTATTTCATGTTACCAATCTCTTTATTCCCAAATCAACTTAAAGGTTCTTGACCCTCACCTTCAAAAGATAAGCTTACCATGATGAAATTTTTCTCCTTGATGCACTTGTGTACTACCCTTTGTGATTATCAAAATTCAGTTAGTAGTTGTGACACAAAATCCATTTCTAGCTAACTTGAAAATTCTAAATTCACAAACCAAAAAAATTATTAACCATTTACAAAAAAAAAAATGATTCCTTCAACTTACCCCCCTCAACAAAAAAATCAACACGTCAATACCCAAGTTGTTTCTATAAGGAAGACAACTCCTTTCACATTTGGAGATCTGGGTAGGCAATTCACTTCCTTGATTGATACCCTCAATAACAAAATGTCACAAATGATACAATAAAAATGATCAATTTTCCTCCAATTAAAACTCTCGATCCTAATAAAGGGTGATCCCACAATACTGGTTTACAATTTTTTGGCAAACTGGATACTAAACTGATTTTTTAAAACTAAATCTTCACTTTCAAGCTCCTATAGCAGCTAAACCATGAGGAATTTGAAGATGATTCAAACTAGTGATTTGTGAGGTTTTGTCTATAGATTCTAAATATATTTTTTTCAAAAAATTGGAATCATATTTCAGTTATTTTTCCATCTCCTTTGAAAACTAGCTTTTTGAAAAAAACAACATTTTAAAGAAATGACGCTCACCGTATACAACATAATTTTTTTTGTATGAAGGATAAAATTCTAATTTTTTCGAATTTTGATTTCTAAATATGATATCTAGCACTTTAATTTGGTTTCATAGTGTTTTATTAAATATTTTCTCCTTAATCAAGTTTCAAAGTCAAACCAATTAGAATTCAGACATAGGCGGATTGTATACAACATAACTTTTTTTGTATGTATCAAAATTCAATTTTATTTTTTTAACGAATCAAGAACATCAATACCCAGCTCAAACATATTTTTTATTTTTTATTTTTGATAATCTACTATTTAACCACATGTGCAGAAAAGAGAGCTTGATTTTCAGTGAAAAACCTATGTTTAATAAAACTAGAAAAATAAATACATAATAAAACCAAAACATATTAAAGTTATATTAATTGGATAGATAATTTTAAGGACTAACATGATCATTTAAAATAAATTTTAAATGAATTCATTTGATCCCCCGAAAGGTAAATCAAAAGTGATTTTTTATTAGCATTTTGATAGGTGTAAAGGAGACTCTGTTGTAGGTATGGTTTAAAACTAGCAGCGTTCTATCCAAGGCGGTTTGATCTAAGTCAAACCCTCTTCAATTGGAATCCTTAAAATGGAACTTTTCAAGGCTTAAATCATATTTTCTAAAAAAATATGATTTCAGCAAAAATCAGAATCTCCCAAAAATTGTAAACCAGCTTTGTGGGATCACCCTAAACCATTACCCACAAAATATGGACCAAATTCTTATTGTCATTATCACCAAAAAAATGGACACGATACAGAACATTACAAGCATCTTAAACATCTTGTGCAAGACCTCATTGATTCTAGTTGGCTTTTAGTTGGAGCTGTTAATGACCAAGGAAATAAGTATGTTTCCCCTCCTAACAAAAAATTGCAAATCTTTACCAACACTATGCCTAATCATAAAATTTCATTTGTCAAAGCTGGTGAAACTAAAAAAAATGTTGTGATGATTGTTGGCATAGATGATGATAACAATAACACTATTCAACAAATAGATACTGATGAACAAGATACTATGGATGATATGGTTGGATTTATTGAGGTTACACCTTGTAAGGGACAAACTAAAAAACCTCTTGATATTTCTTTCTCCTCACAAGATATACTTAAACATGAACCCGATGGTCCTCTTAACATAGCTGATCGAATCTATAACAAGCCCACTAATGGGATATTAATAGAAATCGTCTATAGAGAGAATGTGATCACTAAAAAATTCTTACTTGTGCATGAGCTTTATCAATAAATATATGATGAGCCAAAAGCATGGATCAAAAAACATAATGGTTTCACTTGTTGTACAATGGGGTTGATCACCTTGCCTTTACAAATAGGACTGAAAATATTAGATGTCTCACTCCATAATCTCATAGTCAGATTAATTTCGTGTGAATTTAGGATACCTATGGCTTTTCTCCATAAATTTCGTTCATTGGATTGTGCATAAATTCTTAAAGTTTCCCTTCGAAAATGAAATATTTACTATGCATCATAGTGGCTTTAAGTATTTTTCTTCTCATGGGAAATTCTCACTAGATTTCTTTTGGCCAAAGCCTATTAAATCTCGTGAATATTTAATTTTCATATCCTATCAAAATTTTGAGGTGAAATGAATAACAAAGCTATCCCTTAGAAACATTCCTCAACCTATGACTAAGCCTACTATACTTGACAAAACCTTGATTGAACCTAAAGACATTCCAAACAAACAAGACCAACATAAGATAGATCCTTTGCCTAGTTTCTATAAAAGGCCAAGAGATAATGAAAACAATTTAGTCACACCTCCTAAGATAAAAACAAGTTTACAAACCTAAATAGAAAGTTTTTGAACAACTTGCCATGGTGCCTTTCATTCCTCCCCTTTGGGAAGAAAATAAACCTATGGTTGATAGACCCACTCCTACACAAATGAAACTTGAAAATCATACTAAAAGAAACATAAACTCTAGAGATTGTGGGCATAGACATCATGCTCTTTCTCAAAGGGTAAATGAAGAATACAATACAAAAAATCAACATCCTAACTTAACTAAAGCAATACAAAATGAACCACAGTAAGAGCTAGATCCTTCCTTGGACATTATCCTTTGAACTCACATTTTGATTAACTTGGATGATGATGATGGGGATGGTAAGATCAACGAGGAAGTGCATAATGAATTAAATACATTTTTTTCGTCTTCTATGACCTTAATTGATGATTCTCCTAGGAAGAGTATGAAAATTGGTGATGACCCTAGCTTGACACTTGCTATTATCTCTTTGGCTAGTTGTCTACCTTCCATTTATACTGATTGAGATTTGGATGTAGATGACCTGCTCATAGGTTGAATCACATTTTCCTTACTAGTCTTTGATTCATTTTCTTTCTCATGTTCCTTTATGTAATTGCATGTGCATAATTTGATCCCCATGCTATTTAATTTGATATATCTATCCCTCTTTGTGACATTCTTCTATTTGTATCTACATTCTTCTCTATGTCATAAATCTTTCATATTTTTCGGTGTCTTTTGTTTTCCTTTTGGGGATTATTTAGAGCATTCATACATCAATGTCTCTTCCATGTTGACACAACATATTTTCCTTTTATCTTTTCATTTGTCTTGTGTTTTCCTTTTGAGGATGATGCAAGGCGTTGATACATTCAGGTCTCTTCAAGGTTGACCCAAAAGGATTTTCTTTGTTTTTGCTCTCTTTGTGTCATTCTTCCTATTTAATGACTATTTTTGGAATGAACAATCTTGAGCTCTATAAAAACATTGTAAGCAAGAAAATATTGACCCTGAATCCATGGATCCGTCATGTGTTTTGAGTTTCATATTGTGGGAAACCCCTCTTTTCCTTTTTCGTGGCATAGATTCTTTTGGAAACATATGACTTGGCATACAACTTTCCAAATAAGATATCATGTCCTTTGTATTATTATTATAGTTTATCATTTTCTACTTTAAATGAATTTCTCATAGCATGGTGTTTAGTAATTTATTTAAAATGGGGGCGTACATTGACATTATTCTTTTGCATTTCATGTTTCATTGTGTAGTCTTCTTACTTCATGCGATGTTTCTTTCACTTTGTGGTGACATTCAGAATGATCTCTCTTAGCATATTATAATCCTCCTAGTGGCTTGATGTGACACAATCCATCCCCTAAGTTGTGGATCTTCTATTCTTTGATTATTCCTCACTTGGAGACATAAGGCACAATGTTCCCTAGATTAAGACCTTACATGAACTAAACAAAATTCCATTGAACATACCTTTACATCATTTTATGTTATATGGCCACCTGGCATAACACACTTTGCATAATTGTGGATCCATCTTGTTTTTTCATGAGTTTCAAGCATACGAAGCTTTGCTTGCCTCATGAAGCTCAAAGGTCATATGTTGTGTGGTGCCTTATCAAATTTATTAGGAGGTATAGCTTTGGTATGGTTGTATGGGAGTTGAATAGAGGCATGACTTTCGATAGACACTAACTTGCTTGTGAGCATATACATACTACGTGTATATGTGTCTCACCCTTTTGGATTACTCACCCAGTGGAAAACTTGAAGTTCAATTGCCTTAGAGTGAGCATGTATTTTATGACAAACAATTTAGATCTAATTGACATCATGTTGGACAAATGAGAGAATCTTGATCCACCCTTCCTATTAATTTTTTTTTTCCTTTTTTCCTTTATGTCTTTGGTAGTGTATGCTTGTGCCTTGTTATTGCTCCTTATATCATTTTCCATGTGTGTTCCTTTGTGCATATGTTGGTTTACTATAGTATCTTGATCCTCAGGGCTTGATCACCCCTCTCGGTTGTTGTCATCCTATCTTTCTAACATTGGTGCACTTGGACCCCTCTTCATGTATTTTTGTCTACTTTAGTATGAGTTTGAAGCAAGTTCACCCTCTCACCAAAGTGGGGGCTAAATGTAGAGTCGAAAAATGTCATTTATGAATTTTTCACACTTGTTTGGGTCCTCCTTGTTAAAAATAAGTTTGATGTTGGCCTGATTTAGTGTTGGAATGTGTTTTACACATTCACATTAGGTCTTCGGGCATTGTGAACTAAATGAACTTAGTGATGCCTTATTTAGGGTGTTGTATTACACTTTCACACTAATCTAGAGTTTTAGTAATTAATGTGGATTCTTTATGCTTTAATTAGCCTCATTTTGCATTCACAAGCCTTAATTAATGCATATTTTTAAGGATAATCTTGACATAAACCAATATCCAATTATAATTCAAGTGTTTTTGGATTCTGTGGCCTAGATTTAATGATCTAGGACTCATACACCACCTTGGGCATATGATTCCTACCTAAGTTTTGGGAACTCGATCTTGATTTTGAATAATTCTAAGAATTTCTTAAAAAATGTGTCCAAATCCTAGCCTAATGGGACTCATATTCCATGCCTAGCGTATTAGTCTCGTGTGGCCCAAAATTAAATTTAATTCAAATTCTTGGTAGTATTTTATTTTCCTAGATCTAATGTCATCTTGTAGTGTTGTAATTTTAAGGAATTAGGGATAATCAAGGATAAATACAAGGTTATTTCACTCATTTTCACCTAAGCATCCATGAGATCATCCTAAGCTTTCAAGTATTTATGCATTATAGAAAATTTGTTATCAAGAGAGTGTTCAATAGTTGAAAAGAGTTTATAAGAGAATTCAAGATCCTTCAAAATCTTATTATCAATATTTTTGGAGTATTACTCAAGCATCAAGCATCATGTTTTCTTTTGAGCTAACAATTGGTATGTAGGGTTTCATGATTCAAGCAAGCATTCAAGTCAAGATCCTTACCACTCAAGCAAGATTCAATATGGAAATCCATTGGAGACATTTCATACATGTTTTTAGCCTTTTATTCTATGGTTTAGTGAGCTGCAACATTACATTTTGTTCATTCATCATTCCTCCTTCCTATTTCATTCTATTTCAAGTTTTGATTACCAAAATGGGGTTTGACCAATGTAAACCCCTTTCCACTAACAAAACAAAAATTTTCCCTCTCTATAGTGTGTGATTTATAGATCTAGGTTGAATACCCTTTAATCAGAAATATTGGAAAGAAGTTAGCAAGTTTCAAAAGTTATCCAATTTGTCACCTTTCTTTCAAGATCATTAAAATACCTTTTAGAGAGAAAAATTCAACAATTCAAACTTGGAGATTAGGTTGAGAAGATAGAGTAAAGCTTGAAGACTAAATTTAGACTTTGAATTACCAAAAACGCCTAAGTGGACTGATATACAAAATTTGGCATATGAGTCCCAATACAGTGAGATTTGTAGTGTTTAGCAATTCTGGTGCAGGAGCACCCAATAGGTCACCATAGGAAGGTTGTCTAGAAGGTCATGTTTGGCCAATTTGATTAGGCCAACTTTTCACTCTATTATTGTTCATTTTATGTTTGTGCCTTAGTGGTATTTTTCATTAGGTGTTGAGTTGATAAAGGTCATATTGACCATTGAATAGGTTTGAGGTTTTGGCTACAAGTAAGGCTTAAGACCTTTTAGACCTTTGTAGGTGTTAGTTTTTCTAAATTTTGTAAATAAGGCTTAATGGAAGCCACAAGCGGCCAAGGAGAGGTTAATACCAACCTTAAATATTTTAGAGACCCTATTTAAGGGTGACCTCAACATGGAATTAAGGTTGGGAGCATTTACATTGTTTGGAAGTTTTGAATTCAAGGGAAATAGTGGTGTTTTTGGTGTGAATTTCTGGTTTTGCATTGAAGTAGTGCTTTCATGGATTGAATTGGATACTGTAGCTTGTTTAGAATGTAGTGTAGTTGTTCTTCAAGCACAATTTGGTAGTAGTTAACTTCTTAGTTCTGTTCCAAGCATTATTTGTAATTGTTTTGGTTTCTTCATAGTTGCTGGCCTGAACCAAGCAGTTAGAGAAAATGGAGGGTTAGATCACATTCCCACTGTACATATTGTATGGTCCCCTTGGCAATTGTGATTATACTCCATGTTTGTACATATTGTAGGGTTAGGAGTTCTTGATAGTTTTGTAAGCACCATGGAAGTCTTCTTCTAGGCGAGCCAGGAAGTGTCCAGCTAGGGAAGACAAGGAGTGCATAGCACTTGATTTGCAGGGGTGTCCATTTCATGTCAAATCACAGTGTGGAGAAGGCAGCTATGAACCCTGCCCTGGCATATCATGGGGTAGGAAGCTCCACCAATCCATCTGGTGAGAGAATAACATAACAGTCTGCTATGTGGTCAGGAAAAGGGCTTAAAAAGGCCTAATTTGCTACATTGAGGGTTAAGCCTGTGTACAGACACTTGAGGGTTAAGACCCCTAAAACCCTTGAGTAGTGGACATAAGAACTAGGAATCCCAATGAAAGAATAGGGGTTACTTGGAATAATTTATGGAAAAACCTTGTTCTCTCGGAGAAGGAGGCCTAATTGGGGCTCATAGGGCTAGTAGCCTCAAAACCCCAAATGAGGGTTTTGGTGGAAGCTATTAGCAAATGGAGATGGGTGGAATCTCAAGAACCATAGTGGATGGATTGAAGCTATCAGAAACACCTCCACACCCCTACAAAGTTGAGTCCTAGTTTTGGAGAATGTTAGCCTTTAGGGTGGATTAAGGGCTAAGGGAAGAATTACAAGACTTGCACCAGGATTGACTTGGGAAGAAGAGTTATGTTAGTAGTTGGGTTGGCAAGGAGAACCAGGGGAACCTAAACAAGAAAAAGGTCCTATAGGTTAAGGTGGCGGAGTGAGACACCATGGAGGTCTTCCAGGAAAGACCTAGAGCAGGAATCAGTGATTGATTCCTTCAACCTCCCTATTAGATTGGTATCAGAGCAACAAAAGATTTGGGATTGATTGTTGTATGTCAGAGCTTGAGAGTAGTGGTTCTACAACCATGGTGACAAATATTGAGTTGGCCAAGAAGGTCAAAGATCAAGAGGAAGACAATAGGAGATTGAGGGAAAGAATAGGTCAACTTGAGCAAGCAATGAATAATGTGCAAACCAAGACCAATGAGGTCAATGATAGATGGGAAGGCAGGGTATCAAAGAGTGAAGAGGTTGTAGAGGAAGAAAAGACCCCTAAACCTAACCCTATTCTGCAAGAGGAGCCTTTCTTGAAGGCATTGAAAGATGTGAGTGGAAAAGAACTTGAAGGCATACCATTGTTTAGTGGATAATTGGAAGCTGATCTAGTTATGGATTGGATAGAGGGAATGGAAAATCATTTTGAGTGTGATGGAGTCACTGAAGCATAGAAGGTGAAGGTGGCCAAATCAAGATTAAGAGGATCTACCTTGACATGGTGGAAATTCATTCAAATAGAGAGGGAAAAGGAAGGCAAGAAACCTATCTCTACTTGGAAGTGAATGGTTGCCAAAGTTAGAGAAGCATACATGCCAGATGATTATGAGATTGAGTTGCATAAGAAGAGATAGAGCTTGAGACAAAGAGACCAAGATGTGAATACCTACACTGAGGATTCTCAAAAACTTTGTATGAGGTCTAATGTTTTAGAGGATGAAAGTCTTAAGGTGGCTAGATATCTTAACAGCTTGAAGTGGAACATTCAAGAGGAGATGACTCTTTTAAGTCCCAAGACAGTACACCAATGTTACCAATTGGCTATAAAGATTGAGGAAAGAAGCAAGAGGAAACAAGATCAGGCTTCCAAGAGTAGAGGTAAAGGCAGATATCAAGGAGGACATAGAGGTGGCTACCAAGGTAGAGGGGTTGGACAAAGAAATCAGGGAGAGTCTAAACTCATAGAGCATGGAAGTGAAACACCTTCTAGAGGAGGTTATGGAAGAGGTAGAGGACCTCAAGGAAGTTCAAATAGAGGAAGAGGAGTAGGTAGAAGCAACTCATACTTTGCTAGTATGAAGTGTTATAACTGTGGAAGTAGGACATCCAGCTTATAGGTGCCCAGAGAAAGCATCTTCATCAAATACAAAAAAGACAATGGCATATTCTCAAGAGGACACCATGAGTACCAAGTCACCTAAGGTTAGTCACATTGAATTAGAAATGGGGCAGAACCTGATGTTTAGAAGAGCTTTGATCAGACAACTGGTCAAGGAAGAGCCAAAGCAAAGGAGAGCCTTATTTAGGGTAAGATGCAAAGTACTTGGAAAGTTGTGCAAGGTTATTGTGGATTCAGGTTCAATTGATAACATCATCTCAGAGGAGGCAGTAAGGAAGTTGAAGTTGGAGAAGGTACCCCACACTAACCCTTACAAGGTGACATGGTTGAATAAAGGGAAGAGTGTTCTTGTCAATGAGCAAACAACGGTGGAGTTCTCCATTGGAGGGTACAAGGATAAGTTGATTTGTGATGTGTTACCCATGGAAGCATGCCATCTTCTATTGGGCTGACCATGGAAGTATGACAGAGGTTCCATCTATGATTGTAAGGAGAACACTATCTGTTTCAAGAAGGATGGAAAGACATTCAAGCGGTAGTCACTGTCAGATGAGGAAGAAGGACAGTCAAAGACCCCTAGTGTCTTATTAAATAGTGGTAAGGAGTTCATTAACACTCTACATCAAGGAGGTAAAGGATATGTGGTTATGGTGCAACCCAAGAAAGAAGACAAGGCCAAGAAAATAGTCATACCCGAAGCAATCTAGAAGTTGTTAGAATAGTTCAAGTACATAGTTAGTGATGGAACACTAGCAACCTTACCTCCAAAGACAACCATCAGTCATCAGATTGACTTCATACCAGGAGCTTCATTGCCAAACAAAGCAGCTTACAAGCTCACACCGGATCAAAACCTAGAGGTAGCTAGACAAGTGCAGGAGTTGTTAGATCATGGATTAATTAGGAAGAGCATCAGTCCATGTGCAGTACCAGTGGTCTTAGAAACCAAGAAAAGTGGTAAGTGGAGGCTATGCACTGATTCTAGAGCTATAAATAGAATCACAATCAGATGTAGGTTCCCTATTCCTAGGATTGAGGACTTGATGGATTGTCTTGGAGGACTTCAGTACTTCACCAAGTTGGATCTCAAAAGTGGATACCATCATATCAGAATTAAAGATGGGAATGAGTGGAAGACAACCTTTAAGACAACTAAGGGGTTGTATGAATGGAGATTTATGCCATTTGGCCTCTCTAATGCCCCTAGCACATTCATGAGGCTCATGAATGAAGTGCTCAAAGACTTTACAAGGATATTTGTGGTGGTATATCTTGATGATATACTCATCTTTAGCAAGACAGTAGAAGAACATCTTAAGCATCTGGAATTGGTTCTTAAAAGATTGCAAGAAGAAAGGTTAGCCATCAACCTAGAGAAGTGTGAGTTCTTCAAATAGGAGCTTGTGTATTTGGGGTTTGTAGTATCCCAAGGATCATTGAAGATGGACCCAAGCAAGGTGGAAGCTATCCTAAATTGGTCTACACCAACCATAGGGACAAAGGTAAGAATTTTTCATGGATTAGCTTAGTTTTATAGGAATTTTATAAGGAACTTTAGTGGCATATGTGCACCATTACTTGGTACAATCAAAGGTGGCTTAGAAACTAAGTTCAATTGGACTCTAGAAGCTTAAAAGGGTTTTGAGAAACTTAAACAAGAAGTGGCAACTCAACCCATCCTTTTGTTACCTAGTTTTGATAAGTTATTCACTGTGGAATGTGATGCCAGTGGAATTGCAGTAGCAGGAGTTCTAAGCCAAGAAGGAAGGCCTATAGCTTTCTTTAGTGAAAAGCTTAATGAATCTAAAAAAAATTATTCTACCTATGACCTAGAACTCTATGCTCTACTACAGTCACTTAGGAAGTGGAGGCATTATCTTCTACCTAAAGAGTTTGTAGTGTTTACTGACAATCAGGCACTTAGCTATATCAACACACAAGAGAATTTGAGCAATAGACATTTGAAATGGATGGAATACATCCAATCTTTCACTTTCACCATCAAGCACAAGAAGGGACAATTGAACAAGGTGGTAGATGCACTAAGTAGAAGATTACTGACTGTGCAAGAGATACAAATGAAGAACATTTGGATAGAGAGTTTCAAGGATCTCTATGGGGAAGATGAATACTTCTCAGAGGCATACAAGGTGTGTTCTGATTTTGAGAATCACTTTCATAGTCAATACTTAGAGTATAAATTGTAGAGTGGAATCTTGTTTGAGGGAATCAGTTATGTGTCCCAAGAGGATCAATGAGAGAGAATCTCATCAAGGAGAAGCACAATGGTAGTCTTAGTGTTCATTTTGGTATCAACAAGACAATGGAACTAGTGCAGAGGTTCTACTATTGGCCTAAGTTGCCAAGGGATGTTAGGAGGTATGTGGAGCAGTGTGTAGTGTGTATGAAAGCCAAAGGGAGAGCTAGCAATGCAGTTTTGTATCAACCCCTATCCATTCCTAACCGACCATTAGAATGTATTAGCATGGAATTTGTGGTAGGACTCCCTAAGACTAAGACAGGGTTTGATAGTGTCTATGTGGTGGTAGATAGGTTCAGTAAGATGAGTCACTTTGTTCCTTGCAAGACCACCCATGATGCTAGTTATATTGCTCATCTTTTTTGCAAAGAGATTGTGAGGACCCATGGATTTCCATTGAGCATTGTTTCAGATAGGGATGTGAAGTTCATGAGTCATTTTTGGAAGACTCTATGGAGTAGATTGGGTACTAATTTGTCTTTTGGATCAGCCTACCATCCTCAAACCGATGGGCAAACTGAGGTGATCAATAGGGTGTTAGGTAACCTTCTAAGATGTCTAACCAAGGAGAATGGACAGACATGGGACATGGTCATCTCACAAGCTGAATATGCCTACAATGACAGTGTGAACCAGACCATAGGAAGAAGTCCTTTTGAAATAGTGTATGGAATGCACCCAAGAGGTGTGTGTGAACTTAGAGATTTAGGAGATATGGAGCATAGGAGTGGCTAGGCTAAGTATTTCTCTTAGACCATGAAGGAGATTCAAGAACAAGTGAAGAAGACAATTATAGAGGCTACTCACAAACTCAAAACTAAGGTGGATATGTCTAGGAAGGATCTACAATTTGTAGTAGGGGACTATGTCATAGTCCATCTCAAAAAATCCAGGTTGTAGAGAGGAACATCAACCAAATTGCAGATGAAGAGAGTGGGACCATGTAAAGTGTTAGCCAAATATGGCAAGAATGCTTAAAAAGTGGAGCTACCTACAGATTTGGGCATCTCACCAGTGTTCAATTAGGTTGATCTGATCAAATATAAAGGACCAATCACTAACATGGATTAGAATAGTAGGGATGTCTTGAAGGATGTAAGTAACATGGCCTTACCTCCTAGGGACAAACTACAAGCAGAGAGGATCTTGGAGTTAAGGGTGAAGAATTTAGGGAAAAACCTCGTTCTCTCAGAGAAGGAGGCCTAATTGGGGCTCATAGGGCTAGTAGCCTCAAAACTCTAAATGAGGGTTCTGGTGGAAGTGATTGGAAAATGGAGATGGGTGGAATCTCAAGAACCATAGTGGATGGATTGAAGCTATCAAAAACACCTCCACACCCCTACAAATTTAAGTCCTAGTTTTGGAGAATGTTAGCCTTTAGTGTGGATTAAGGGCTAAGGGAAGAATTGCAAGACTTGCACTAGGATTGACTTGGTAAGAAGAGTTGTGTTGGTAGTTGGGTTGGCAAGGAGAACTAGGGGAACCTAAACAAGAAAAAGGTCCTATAGGTTAAGGTGGTGGAGTGAGACACCATGGAGGTCTTCCAGGAAAGACATAGAGTAGGAATTAGTGATTGATTCCTTCAACCTCCCTATCAAATTCCAGACATGTCTTTGCTAGATTTTTGTTCCTACCAAAAAACCCTAATATGGGACCAAATCGCCCATCCTAGCATATGAGTTCAAGTCTGAATTAAATTTAACAGTTTTAGTAGTTCAGGTATTCATTTAGGTCTCCTCAGATTCCTAAGTGCACATGTTTGATTTCCCAACTTTATGCTCTGATTTACATCCCTGTCTAGGTCATATATTGAATTTTTGCATTCTAATAGGTTTAAACATTAGGTCTCACATTTCATTAGTGTTTTCAATCCATAGCTTGTTGGTGAGCCCTCTTTAGTCATTTATCATACCCTAGGACACCCCTATTGTAGATCTCTTTCCCCCATTCCTATCCTTGGCTTTAGATCTCTAAGGTTTTCCTTGAATGATATTAGGAGAAAATTGTTCTATGTCCTAAACCATAGAGCACCATTTTGAAACTAATCATTTTGGTAAACCTAAATTTAGAAAAAATCATTTTTGATTTGAAACACACAATAGTCTTAGATCTTGCATGCATTATCTTTACATTAGGGTTTGCATTATTTAATTTGCATCTAGGGTTTCTAAATATTGCATTAGTGAAAGTGCATATAGGTTGCATTTTTTCATCTTGCATCCTTGAATTTAATCTGAAATCTACATTTTCATTTAGTTTAGAGATCATCCAGATGAAGAAGCATAAAAATAACTTAGTTTTTTTCAAACTTTGCGGAAAAAATACTAACAGGGACTCATACACCCCTCTGGGTGATGTAGTCCCTATAAACATTTTAAACTTCATTTTAAAGCATTAAATTCTATATTTATGTGCTTATTTTTATTGTTATTACATTTCTATTTCACTTTATAGAGTTTTTGTTTTATTCATTTCATTGCAATTAGCTTAATTTTATTGGATAATATTATTTCATTCATTCAGTTTCCATTGCATTAAATTTTCTACTTTTTGTCCTATTACTAAATCTATAGTGACATGAATTTCATCACTCATGTCACCCCTTTGATATTACAATCATCGTCGATCTAGGATTATCTATCTTTTCCCTAGGTCCTTGAAAGATACAACTTTGGAGTGCTTTTCTTCATTATCGAATAATTCAATTCATTAATTTAATGAATTATTTGAGGCCTTTAAAAACCATTTCCAAGTGAACATTACTCCTAAGATGAGTTTAGCTGAATTGATGATATGTAAGCAAAAATAAGAGGAAAAGATTACCGACTTTATTTCATCTTACAATTCACTTTATTCCCAAATCGACGTAAAGGTTCGTGACCCTCAACTTCAAAATATTTTTGTAGAAAACATGAAAATTAAGATACAATATAAGCTTACCATGATGAAATTTTTCTCCTTCGTGTGATTTTGTACTGCCCTTTGTGGTTATGAAAACTCGGTTACTAGTCATGATGCAAAATCCACTTCTAGCCGACCTGAAAAAGTCTAACTCCACAAACCTAAATAATTATCAACCTGTAAAAAAATAAAATAAAGGCTTCCTTGAACTTACCCCCCCTCAACAAGCGACTCAACAATTCAATACCCAAGTGGCTTCTATAAACTTACCCCCCCTCAACAAGCGACTCAACAATTCAATACCCAAGTGGCTTCTATAAGGAAGACAATTCTTTTCGCATTTGTGGATCTAGGTAGGCAATTCACTACCTTGCTCAATATCCTCAATAACACAATGTCACAAATTTTAGAATAGAAAATGATCACTTTTCTTCCCATTAAAAATCCCAATCCTAATAAACCATTATCCAAAAACTATAGACCAAATTCTTACTGTCACTATCACCAACAAAATAGACACGATACAAAACATTACAAGTGTCTTAAACATATTGTGCAAGACCTCATTGATTCTAGTTGGCTTTCAGTTGGAGGTGTTAATAACCGAGGAAATAATTATGTTTCCCCTCCTAAAAAAAAATTGAAAATGTTTGCCAACCCTACTCCTAATCATAATATTTCATTTGTCAAAGCTACTGAAACTAAAAAGAGTGATTCCATGAATGTTCGCATAGATGATGACAACAATGATACTATTCAACAAATAGATACTGGTGAACAAGATCGAATAGATGATATAGTTGGATTGATTAAGGTCAAACATCATAAGGGCCAAACTAAAAATCCTCTTGATATTGCTTTCTCCTCACAAGATATACTTAAACATGAACCTAATGGTCCTCTTTACATAGTCGGTCAAAGCTACAACAAGCACACCAATGGGATATTAAAATATCTCATCTGTGGAGAGAATGTTATCACTGAAGAATTCTTACTTGTGCATGAGATCTATCAAGAAATATATGATAAACCAAAATCATGGATCAAAACACATAATGGTTTTGCTTTCCTACAATGGGATTGATCATGGGCTGCCTTTACAAATAGGACAAACAACATTTGATATCTCATTCTCCATCATCTCATAGTCAAACCAATTTTGTGTGAATTTAGGCTACCCATGGCTTCACTCCATAAATGTTAGCCCTTTAGTTGTGCATAAATTCTTAAAGTTCCCCTTTCAAAGTGAAATATTTACTGTGCATCATAGTGGCTTTAATCCTTTGTGTTTCCAAGGGAACGTTCACTACATTTCTTTTCTCTCGAGCCAATGGAACCTATTAAACCTCATGAAGATTTATTTTTCATATCTTATCAAAATTTCTAGGTGAAATGAATAACAAAACTATCCCTTAGAAACATGCCTCAACCTATGATGGAGCCTACTATACTTGATGAAACCATGATTGAACCTAAGAACATTCTAAACAAACAAGACCAACATAAGATAGATCCTTTGCCTTCTTCCTATAAAAGGCCAAGAGATAATGAAAGAAATTTTGTCATGCATCCTAAGATAAAACAACTTTTCAAACCTAATGAGAAAGTGATTGAACAACCTCCCATGGTGCCTTCCATTCCTCCCCTTTGGGAAGAAAATAAAACTATGGTTGTTAGACCTACTCCTACACAAACGAAATATGGAAATCATACTAAATAAACATAAATTCTAGAGAGTGTAGGCATAGACATCATGATTTTACTCGAATGATAAATGCAGAATACAACAAAGAAAATCACCATCCTAGCTTGATTGAAGCAATACACAATGGACCGCAATAAGTGCTAAATATTTTCTTGGATATTATCCTTTGAAATCCTGTTGTGATTAAATTGGATGATGATGGTGAGGTTGCTAAAATCATTGAGGAAGTGCATAATGAACTGAATACATTATTTTCCTCTTCTATGAGCATAACTGAAATTTATCCTAGGAAGAGTATTGAACTTGGTGATGACCCTAGCTTGCCACTTGCTATTATCTCTTTGGCTAGTTTTCTTCTTTCCATTTATACTAATTGAGATTGGGATGTGGATGACCTACTCATAGGTTGAATCACATTTTCCTTACTAGTCTTTGATTCATTTTCTTTTTCAAGTTCCTTTATATTATTGCATGTGCGTAATTTGATCCCCATGTTATTTCATTCAATATATCTATCCCTCTTTGTAAAATTCTTCTATTTGTGTCTACTTTCTTCTCTATGTGATAAATATTTTATCGTTTCTTTGTCTTGTTTTTTCCTTTTGGGGATGATTCAAGGAATCGAGACATCAATGTCTCTTCCATGTTGACCCATAATATTTTTTTTATATTTTTATTTGTTTAGTGTTTTCGTTTTGAGGATGACACAAGGCATTGAGACATTTTGGTCTCTTCCATGTTGTCCTGAAAGGATTTTCTTTGTTTTTTCTCTCTTTGTGTTGTTATTCCTATTCTATGAGTATTTTTGGAATGATGACAATCTTGAACTCCATAAAAAAATTATAAGAAAGAAAATACTAGCCCTAAATCCATGGATCCCTCATCTGTTTTGAGTTTCATTTTGGGGGAAACCCTTCTTTTCATTTTTCATGGCATAGATTCTTTTGGAAATGTATGACTTGGCATAGGGATTTATAAATAAGATCTCGTGTCCTCTTTATTAGTAACATATATCATCTTCTACTTTAAATGAATTGCTGACAACATGGTGTTGAGGAATTTCTTTAAATTGGGAGCATAGATTGGCATTATTATTTTGCATTTCATGTTTCATTATGTATTCTTCTTACTTCATGCGATGTTTCTTTCACTTTTTGGTGACATTTATTGTGATTTCCTTCAAGACTATGATCTCTCTTAGCATATTATACTCCTCTTAGTGGCTTGATGTGACACAATGAATCCCCTAAGTTGTGGATCTTATATTATTTGAATTGTCCTCACTTGGAGACATAAGGCATTGTTTTCCCTAAGTTAAGACCTTACATGAACTAAGAAAAGCTTCATTGAATGTACCTTTACATCACTTTATGTTGTATGGCCATATGGCAAAACACACTTTCCATGAATGTGGATCCATCTTGTTTTTTCATGAGTTTCAATCATACGAAGCTTTTCTTACCTCATGAAGCTCGAAGGCCATTTTTTGTGTGGCACCTTATGAAAGTTATTAGGAGGTATAGTTTTGGTATGGTTGTGTGAGATATGAACTTAGGCATGACTTCCCATAGCCACTAGCTTGCTTGGGAGCATATACTAGTTGTGTGTATATGTGTCTCACCATTTTTGGTTACTCACTAAATGGATAGCTTGAAGTTCCATTGCCTGAGAGTGAGTATGTATTTTTTGAAAAAAAAAAAAGATCTAATCCACATCGTGTTCGACAAATGATCGAAACTTGATCCACCCTTAGTTTTCTTTTTCTTTTTTCTTTTTTTCTTTATGCCTTTGGTAGTGTATGATTGTTCCTTGTTATTGATCCTTATATCATTTTTCATGTGTTTTCCTTTGTGCCTATGTTAGTCTACTATAGGATCTTTATCCTCGGGGCTTGATCACCCCTCTCGATTGTTGTCATCTTATCTTTCTAGCATCGGTACACTTGGACCCCTCTTGATGTGTGTTTCTCTACTTTAGTGTGACTTTGAGGCAAGTTCATCCTCTCACTAATGTGGGGGCTAAATGTAGTGTCAAAAAATTTCATTCATGACATTTTCACACTTTTTTGGGTCCTTATTAAATTAAGCTTAATATTGCCCTGATTTATTGTTCTAATGTGTTTTACACATTCACATTAGGTTTTGGGGACTTATGAACTAAATGAACTTAATGGTGTCTTATTTAGGTTGTTGTAAATTATTTTATTACACTTTCACACTAATCTACGGTTTTATTAATTAATGGGGATTCTTTATGCTTCAATTAGCCTTATTTTGCATCAACAAGACTTAGTTAATGCATCTTTTTGAGGATAATCCTAACATAAACCAATATCCAATCATAATTCAGGTGTTTTTGGATTGTGTGGCCTAGATTTAGTGACTTGGGACTCATACACCACCTTGGGTGTATGAGTCCCACCTAATTTTTAGTGCCTCAATCCTAATTTTTCATCATTCTAAGAATTTCTTGAAAAATGTGTCCAAATCCTAGCCTAATGGGACTCATATGCTACTTCTAGTGTATCAGTCCCATGTGGCCCAAAATTAAATTTAATTCAAATTCCTTGATATATTTTCTTCTCCTAGATCTAATATCACCTTATAGTGTTTTAATTTTGTGGAATTAGGCATAAAAAAGTATAAATACAAGGTTATTTCACTCATTTTCACCTAAGCATTCATGAGATCATCCTAAGCTTTCAATTATTCATTCATTATAGAAATTGTTTTATCAAGAGAACATTCAATAGTTTACAAGAGTTTACAAGACCATTCAAGAGCTCTCAAGAGCTTATTATCAAGCATTTTGTAGCTTTATTCAAGCATCATGCATCATTTTTTTTTGAGCTAGCAATTGTGATGTAGGTTTTCATGATTCAAGCAAGTATTCAAGTCAGGATCCTTACCATTCAAGAAAGATTCAAGATCTTCATCCATTGGAGACATTTCATACATTTTTTCAGCCATTTATTGTAGGTTTAGTGAGTTGCAACATTACATTTGTTTATTCATCATTCATCCTTCCTATTTCATTCTATTTAAGGTTTTGATTACCAAAATGGGGTTCGACCAAGGCAAACCCCTTCCACTAACAGAACAATATTTTTCCCTCTATTTAGTGTGTGATTTATAGATCTAGGTTGAATACACTCTAAGGATCAAGATTGGAAAGAATTTTTCAAGTTGTAAAAGCTTTCCAATTTGTCACCTTGCTTTGAAGATCATTAAAATACCTTCTACAAAGTATAATTCAGCAATTCAGACTCGAAGATCAGGTTGAGAAGATAGAACAGAGCTTGAAGAGTAGATTCAAACTTTGAATTACAAAAAAATACTAACTAGACTAGTGCAAGAGCACCTAGATCCTGACCCTAAAATTACAGGACAAAGGACCTTAAAGGTTCACCAAGGGATTTGAAGACAAATTAACCAAGTGTTTTAAAGGTTTTTATGTTTTATGCAATGAGGAAGTTGCAAACTATGTTCAATTAAGTTGCTTTGTACTCAGTTGTCCTATATGTCATGTGACAAGGGGTGGTAGATAGGTATTAGATGGATTTAAACCATTTCTTTTATACAAATAAGGTCTCATTAGACCACTTTCAATAAGTTGGGCAAGCATGGGATCCAAAGGACCAAACATTACAAGTATGTAGTGAAATTGATTAACCAAAATTATGTAAAATGCTTAACCTTGACCTCCAAATGGTCAGAAGTGGTTCAAATTTATGGTGTAGGGTAGTTGGTCAGTTGTAGGAGATCGTTGGATTTTTCAATCACCATTTATTCATGTAATCTCTAGAGGAGAAGGTTGTTCTTCGGTTCTAATAAAGAAAAATCATTGTGGCAAACACTGATCATTGTTTTCTTCCTTTAGTTTTCTGAACTTTGCTCCTTGATCTGGGCCCGTACAGATTCAAGATGCCTTGAGGCATTGAATGATTACTTATTCATGTGTTTATCTTCTTTCATTTTTGTCTTGGGGGCTTGATTCTTTTGCTTGTGTGACTGGGATCAGCAAACTGCAAGGTACCCTGTTTTTTGTGTTTGGAGTTTTGAGGACAGCACCATGATCAACCAACCAATCCACCTACTATTCTAGACTTGTGGCTCAGTGGATTGGTTTGTACCATGTCTGGTTAAGTGTGTACATACCTTAGGAGAAGGAGAAGGAGAGATTTCTGGCCATGGTGGAATGTTTAGTGCTGATTAGGGCCAGTGAGACCATGAAAATAGTGAACCTAAGGAGTGATTATGAGAAATAGTTAAAAAAGTGAGATTGTGAGGGTTCCTTGGGTTAGGGAAGAGATAATGTGATGTGTTTGAGGCCATAGGAGGATTGGGAAAGGTCTAGAGTTGGGATTTTTCCTAAACCCTCACTTTTGTGAATGTTCAAGAGGGTTTCTTGGAACAGAGGGTTAGATTCCCTCTAGATGAAAAACATCATTGTAATATAAGGTTTGAGACCATTTTTTAAGGTTTTCCAAGGTTCTTTGGTGAGTGGCCATCGTTGGAAGGGTGGTTCCTTTGGAAAATAGACCAAATGATGAAGTCTCGAACTGGGTAAGTGTATCAAAAGTTCAGGTTGGTCCAAAATAGTGACCCTTAATTTTCATACATGTTATGTAACCCTAAAAAGGGTATCCTAATCTCCTCTTTAATTATTGGGTGCTTTGGAAAGATTGGGTGAAACTTGGCCTATTCTAGTTTTGGGAGAGTTACAAGGGTAGGGTGATGTGTAGGTTGCTAGATGTTAAACCTTGGGGAATTGGAGATTGAGATTTTGTAGGAACCCCTATTTTTGGCATAGCAAATAAGGTTGTCACTTACCTCTACATCATAGACTGATATGAAACTTCTAGTGTATGAGTCGAAATATAGTGAAATTTATAGTTTTTAGGAGTTCAAGACTTGTCTCTACCATATTTCCGTTCCTACCAAAAAAACCCTAATCTAGGACTAAATTGCCCATCTTGGCATATGAGTTTGAGTCAAAATTAAATTTATTATTTTCAACAATTCATGTATTCATTCAAGTCTCCTTAGATTCTCAGGTGCACATTTCTGATTTACCAACTTTCTGTACTAATTTAAATGCATTTCTAGGTCATTTAGTGAAGTTTTGCATTTTAATAGGTTTAAACATTAGGTCTCACATTTCATTAGTCTTTTCAAGCCCTAGCTTGGTGGTGAACCCTCTTTAGTCATTGATCATACCCTAGGATACCCCTATTGTAGATCTCTTTCCCCCATTCCTATCCTTGGATTGAGATCGCTAAGGTTCTCCTTGAATGGTATTAGGATAAACTTGTTGTTCTATGTCCTCAACCAACAAGCACCATTTTGCAACTAATCATTTTCATGAGTCTACATTTAGAAAAAATCAATTTTTATTTGCAGTGTATTATAGTCCTAGATCTTGCATGCATTAGCTTTGAATTAGGATTTGCATTAGTTAATTTGCATCAAGGGTTTCTAAATCTTGCATTAGTGAAAGTGCATATAGGTTACATTTTTTCATCTTGCATCCTTGAATTTAATCTGAAATCTACATTTTCATTTAGTCTAGAGATCATCCAAACCAAGAAGCATAAAAATAACTTAAAATTTTTTGAACTTTGTGGAAAAAACCCTGACCAGGACTCATATGCCCCTCTAGGTAATTTAGTTCCATATGGATTTTAAGCTACATTTTACGATTTTCAATTCTTTGTTTATGTGCTTTTGTTTGTTGTTATTAAATTTTTGTTTCACTTTACAGATTTTTTTTATATCCATTCCATTTCATTTAGCTTAATTTTTTTGGATAATATTATTACATTCATATTGCATTCATTGAGTCTCCCTTGCATGAGATTTTCTACTCGGTGTCATATTACTAAAACTATAGTGAGATGAAGTTTGAGACTCATGTCACCCTGTTATAGTACAATCATCGTGGATCTGTGGTTATCTATCTCATTCACTACTAGTGTTGAGACGAGTTCATTAGGTATGGACCATACCCTTAACAACCCTTTGCCTTCAAGTAGTGTGACAAGTGTTGAAATAAAGGTTGATAGTATTCCATAAGAAAACATAATCCAAATTCGTGAAGACTTAGAAAACCTATAAAATCAAACAATTACTAAAAAATTTCAACCACCAACATACCTACCATAGATAACATTCATCACATGCTTGAAAGTGAAGACGGAGTTGATCTTGTGCATAACATAGTTTATATCTTTGCTAAAAATCTTACCTCAACCATTAGTGGTACTCAACTTGTGAAAAATGTCCAAAATGAAGGAAGAACTTAAATTACTTTCACAACCATTATCTCTATTTTTACCTATACCAATCGTCAAGTTACAATAATGATGCAAACCACTAGCAATGTCATTCCTACCTTGGGTATTTCCACTAGCATTCCTAGTACCTTTACAACAACACACATCATATCTCATACCTCATTACCTCCTGTAAGCATTACATTCACATCCCTCTTGAACATGTATACACCTCCACCATATTAACCTCCATCTCACAATAAAACCAATTACACCATCATAAATATACTTTTATAAACCGTTTCATCCCTTCAAATGAAAGTTTCCACCATAAAAAAAAATCAAAATTTCCATTCTACATACTATGTCAAAAGAAATCCCTTATCCTTGTATATATTGAGAACGTCGATACCACAAGTTCTAGAGATTCCTAGATTTGATAAAAATGGGGGGAATGGAGAGCCTTCTAACCATTTTTCTACTGACATTGCTTTATGTAGTGACCTAGTACTTGAGGATAAGCTCTTTACTAAGCTTTTCCCTATGTCCTTGAAAGATAACGCCTTGGAGTGGTTCTCTTCATTACCAAATAATTCAATTGATTAATTTATATAATTATTTGAGGCCTTTATAGACCATTTCCAAGTGCACATGACTCCTAAGATGATTGTAGTCGATTTGATGATATGTAATAAAAAAGAAGAGGAAAATATTATCGACTTTATTTCATGTTACCGATTTCTTTATTCAAAAATCGACATAAAGGTTCCTAACCCTTACCTTCAAAATATGTTCATAGAAAACTTGAAAAGTAAGATACAAGATAAGATTACCATGATGAAATTTTTCTCCTTCATGCACTTGTGTACTACCCTTTATGTTTATCAAAACTCGATTAGTAGTCGTGACACAAAATCCACTTCTAGCCAACCTGAAAAGTGTGAATCCACAAAACAAAATAAAGGCTTCCTTCAACTTACCTCCCCTCAACAAGCAGCTCAACATGTCGATACCCAAGTGGTTGTTATCAGGAAGACAATTTTTTTCACATTTGGGGATCTAGGTAGGAAATTCACTAACTTTCCTAATACCCTGAATAACACAATGTCACAAATTTTAGAATAGAAAATGATCACTTTACCTCCCATTAAAACTATCAATCCTAATAAACCATTACCCACAAACTATAGACCAAATTCTTATTGTCATTATAACTAACAAAATGGACACGATATGAAACATTACAAGCATCATAAACATCTTGTGCAAGACCTCATTGATTCTGATCAACTTTTAGTTGGTGGTGTTAATGACTAAGGAAATAATTATTTTTCCCCTCCTAACAAAAACTTGCAAATATTTACCAACCCTATGCCTAATAATAATATTTTGTTTGTTAAAGCTAGTGAAACTAAAAAGAATGATGTGATAAATGATGATGACAATGATATTGTTCAACAAATAGATACTAATGAACAAGATCCTATGGATGATATGGTTGGATTGATTAGGTCACACCTCATAAGGGACAAACTAAAAATCCTCTTGATATTTCTTTCTCCTCACAAGATATACTTAAACATGAGCCTGATGGTCCTCTTTACATAGTCGATCGAATCTATGACAAGAAGACTAATGGGATATTAATAGATCTTGTATGTGGAGAGAATGTGATCATTGAAGAATTCTTACTTGGGAATGATCTCTATCAAGAAATATATGATAAAATGAAAGCATGGATCAAAAATCATAATGGTTTTTCTTGCCCTACGATGGGATTGATCACCCTACCTTTATAAATAGGAATGAAAACATTAGATTTCTAATTCTCCATCATCTCACAGTCAGACCAATTTCATCTAAAGTTATGCTACTCATGGATTTTCTCCATAAATTTTGTGCCTTTAGTTGTGCATAAATGCTTAAATTTTCCCTTTGAAAATTAAATATTTACTATGCATGATAGTGGTTTTAATACTTTGTTTTCCCAAGGGAACTTTTCACTAGATTTTTTTTGGCCCAAGCCTATGGAACCTATTAAGCCTCGTGAAGATTTCTTTTTCATATCCTATAAATTTTTTTAGGTGAAATGAATAACAAAACTATCCCTTAGAAACATGCCCCAACCTATGATTGAGCCTACTATACTTAAGGAAACCATGATTGAACCGAAAGACATTCCAAAAAAACAAGACCAACATAAGTTAGATCCTTTGCCTACTTCCTATAAAAGGTCAAGAGATAACAATCCGTTTAGGCCACCTAAGATAAAGAAATTTTACAAACCTAAAGAGAAAGTGGTTGAACAACATCACACGATCCTTTTTGTTTCTTCCCTTCTTGAAGAAAAGAAACATATGGTTGACATACTTGCTCCTAAAAAAATGAAAATTAAAAATCGTACTCAAAGAAACATAAATTTGAGAGACTGTAGGCATAGACATCGTGCTCATACTCGAAGGATAAATGAATAATACAACAAAAAAAATCAGCATCCTAACTTGACTGAAGCAATACATGATGAACTCCAATAAGAGCTAAATCCTCCCTTGGACATTATCCTTTGAAATCTCATTGTGATTAACTTGGATGATGACAATGAGGCTGCTAAGATCAATGAGGAAGTGCATAATGAGTTGAATACATTTTTTTACTTTTATATGAGCTTAACTGATGATTCTCCTAGGAAGAGTATTGAACTTGGTGATGAACCTAGCTCAACATTTGTTGTTATTTCTTTGGCTAGTTTTTTTCCTTCCATTCATACTGATTGAGATTGGGATGTGGATGACCAGCTCATAGGTTGACTCACATTTTCCTTACTAGTCTTTGATTCATTTTCTTTTTCATGTTCCTAAATGTTATTGCATGTGCATAATGTGATCCCCATGTTATTTTGTTTGATATATTTATCCCTCTTTGTGACATTCTTCTATTTGTATCTACATTCTTCTCTATATCGTAAATCATTTATATTTTCTTTGTCTTGTGGTTTCCTTTTGGTGATGATTCAAGGCATCAAGACTTCAATGTATCTTCCATATTGACCTCAAAGCTTTTCCTTTATCTTTTCATATTTTTGTGTTTTCCTTTTGAAGATGATGGAAGGCATCAAGACATTCAGGTCTCTTCCATGTTGACCTTAAAGGATTTTCTTGTTTTGATCTCTTTGTGTCATTGTTCTTGTTCTATGAGTATTTTTCGGAATGATGACAATCTTGAGCTCAATAAAAAATTGTAAGCAAGAAAATATTAACCCCGGATCCATGGATTGCTTATGTGTTTGGAGTTTCATTTTTGGGGCAACCCCTCCTTTCCTTTTACATGGTGTAGCTTATTTTGGAAACATATGACTTGGAATAGGGCTTTCCAAATAATATATCATGTCCTCTTTATTATTAGTATTTATCATTTTCTACTTTCAAGGAATTGCTCACAACATGCTGTTTTGCAATTTCTTTAAACTAGGGGCATAAATTAGCATTATTATTTTGCATTTTTTGTTTCATTATGTAGTCTTCTAACTTCATGTGATGTTTCTTTCACTTTGTGGTGATATTCAGTGTGATTTCCTTCAAGAGTGTGATCTCTCTTAGCATATTATACTCCTCTTAGTGGGTTAATGTGACATAATGCATCCCCTAAGTTGTAGATATTGTATTCTTTGATTGGTCCTCACTTCAAGACATAAGGAAAAATTTTACCTAAGTTAATACCTTACATGAACTAAGAAAAACTTCATTGAACGTACCTTTACATCATTTTCTATTATATGGCCACCTGGAATAACACACTTTGTATGATTGTTGATCCATCTTTTTTGTTCATGAGTTTCGAGCGAAGCTTTGATTGCCTCGTGAATCTTGAAGTTCATTTTTCATGTGGTACCTTATCAAATTTATTAGGAGGTATAGCTTTGGTATGGTTGTATGAGAGCTAAAGTTAGGCATGACACCCCATAGCCACTAGATTGCTTGTGAGTGTATACTAGTTGTGTGTATATGTGGCTCACCCTTTTGGATTACTCACCCAATGGATAGCCTGAAGTTCTATTGCCTCAGAGTGAGCTTGTATTTTTTGACAATAAATTTAGATCTAATCCACATCATGTTGGAAAAATGATCGAAGCTTAATCCACCCTTCCTTTTCTTTTTCTTTTTCCTTTTTTTATTTGTCTTTAGTAGTGTATGCTTGTGCCTTGTTATTGCTTCTTATATCATTTTTCATGTGCGTTCCTTTGTGCATATATTGATCTGCTATAGGATCTTGATCCTTGAGGCTTGATCACCCCTCTCTATTGTTGTCATCCTATCTTTCTAGCATTCATGCACTTGGACCCCACTTGGTGTGTGTTTTTTTGTACTTTAGTTTGAGTTTGAAGATAGTTCCTCTGACTAAAATGGGGGCTAAATGTAGTGTTGAAAAATGTCATCCATGAAATTTCCACACTTGTTTCATTCATCCTTGTTAAATTAAGCTTAATGTTGCCCTAATTTAGTGTTGTAATGTTTTTTACACATTCACATTAGATCTTGGGGCCTTGTGAACTAAACTAACTTAATGGTGCCTTATTTAGGGTGTTGTAAAGTGTTGTATTAAACTCTCACACTAATCTAGGGTGTTTGTAATAAATGGGGATTATTTATGCTTTAATTAGCCTTAATTAATGCATCTTTTTAAGGATAATCTTGACATAAACTAATATCCAATAATAATGGTATGTGTAGGATCATGATGGGCCAAAAAGTGGTGATATGTAAGTGATATGATGGCCCATGTGGCTGACGACTTTTTTTTACCCAAAATTGATGAAATGAAAATGGTTTTTAATGGAGATTCTCACCTTTCCACCAATATAAATTATGTTTTGCTTTGAATTTAATAAATAACTATTATTCATTTTCTATTTGAATTATGACTAAAGTCCTTATTGATAGGTTGATTGAAAAACATCTATAGCTTTCAAATAGTATCACATTTTTTGAATCTGAAACATGTGTCACATTCTATGGTTCACATACTATAGGATTAAAAAAAAAATGAATTTCATGAAGTTTTGACCAAGTTAAGGTGGTCAAACATACGATTTTTTATATTTTTTAAAAGTTGTAATAAAAAATTCATAATTAATTATTCACTTGGAAAAAAATTACAAAAAAATATGCATCACATCAGGACATGAGTCCTCTAATTATATCTAAAATCTTATAAAAAAATATTATCATTTTATTGTGGTTAGGGTGGTCAAACAGACACCTACTTCTTATTTTTTCCCTGAAATTTAAGTACTACTCCATTGAAATTTCAAATTTTAACCATATATATATATATTTAAAGAAACCTAGTAGTTTAGAAACTACATTCAATTTTCTACAAATTTTATTCTTACATATTTTTGAAATAATATAGATAACTTATTCAAATTTTTACGTCAATTTGCCTAACTTTGATTTTCTGAATTTTCATTGCCACTTAAGGGCCTATCGTTTCCATGATGATCTTGCACATGCCCATAATTCAAGTGTTTTTTGATTGTGTTGCCTAGGTTTAGTGATTTTGGGCTCATACACCACCTTTGGAATATGAGTCCCACCTAAGTTTTGGGGCCTCAATCTTGATTTTTCATAATTCTAAGAATGTCTTGAAAAATGTGTCCAAAGCCTAGCCTAATGGGACTCATATGCCACTTCCGGTATATCAGTCCCATGTTGCCCAGAATTAAATTTAATTCAAATGCTTGGAAATTTTTTATTCTCCTAGATCTAATGTAGGCTTTTAGTGTTATAATTTTGATAAATTAGGCATAAACATGTATAAATTAAAGGTTATTTCACTCATTTTCACCTAAGCATTCATGAGATCATCCTAAGCTTTCAAGTATTCATGCATTACAACAAATTTATTATCAAGAGAGCATTGAAGAGTTTACATGAGTCTACTGGAGCATTCAAGAGCCTTCAAGAGATTATTATCAAGCATTTTGGAGCATTATTCAAGCATGAAGCATCATGTTTTTTTTTGAGCTAACAATTGTGATGTAGGGTTTCATGATTCAAGCAAGAATTCAATTCAAGATCCTTATCATTCAAGCAAGAGTAAAGATCTTCATCCATTGGAACCATTTCATACATGTTTGTATCCTTTTATTATAGGGTTTTGTGAGATGCAACTTTACATTTTTCCATTCATTCCTCCTTCCTATTTAATTCTATTTCAAGGTTTGATTAGCAAAAAAAGGTTTGAACAAGGCAAACCCTTTTCCACTAAAAAACAACATTTTTCCCTCTGTTTAGTGTGTGATTTTCATATCTAGGTTGAATACCCTTCTAAGGATAAAGATTAGAAAGAATTTGGAAAGCTGCAAAAGTTGTTGAATTTATCACCTTGCTTTGAGTATCATTAAAAGACCTTCTAGAGAGTAGAATTCAACAATTTAGACTCAGAGATTACCTGAAGAAGATAGAGTAGACCTTGAAGAAAAAATTTAATGTTTAATATTTTTAGAAAAGACTAATTGTACTAATATGCCACTTCTAGTGTATGATTCCTAGTACAATGAAATTTTTAGTTTTAAGGAGCTCTAGACTTGTCACTACCAGATTTTTGTTACTGCCTAGAAACCCTGATATGAGACTAAATCGCCTAGCTTGGTGTATGATTCTCATTCATCATTAAATTCAATATTTTTAGTAATTTAGGTCTTCATTTAGGTCTCATCATATTTGAAAATGCACATTTATGATTTCTCATCTTTCTGTTCTAATTTGCATGTATTTATAGGTCATTTGGTGAAGTTTTACGTTACACTAGGTTTAAACATTGGGTCTTTCATTTCATTAGTCTTTCCAAGCCCTAGCTTAGTTGTGAAGACTCTTTAGTCATTGATCATACACTAGGACACCCCTATTGAAAATCTCTTTCCCCCATTTCCATCCTTGGATTGAGATCTCTAGTTGTTTTCCTTCAATGATATTGGGAGAAACTTGTTTTTCTATGTCCTAAACCATAGAGCACCATTTTTCAACTAATCGAAAAGGTTTGACAAATATGAAGAGATAATAGACAAGTAAATTATGAATAATGTAGAGGATAAGGTGAAGAAGAAGGTAGGAAATATGATGTTAGAGATGAAAAAGGTGGTTGGCACATCTGAGGGTTTTGTGGATGTGTCACAATATCCCACTACCACTCCATAAGGACCAAGGAGAACTAGTAGGTCTACCTTTTCCTCTATTACCTCTTATAAACCTTTTGGACTTACTCAAACACCTCCAAGAAAAAGGAGGACTACTATTAAAACTAAGATTGTTGAAAGGAATAAGCCAAGAAATAAACAAAAGGAAAGAAAGGACAAGATTAATTTGGTAAATGTAATTGATGATGATGAGGATCTGAAGAAGAAGAAATGAAATATTTTATGTTAAGAATAAATGAAAAGAGAACATGCCAAGGGGATGAAGAAGAAACATCTAAAGAAGAAGAAAATGTAAAAAAGTCAAAGAGGGCTCCTCTAGAGACATTTGAACATGAGCATCTACATCTTGAGGCTTCTATCAATGCAATTTTAGAGCATGATGCACTAAAATAGGTTGTTGATCTTTATGATGTGATGTCTCTTAACGACAAGACCACAATTAAAAGGCAAATAATTATGTATATGAGTGGCTTCAATGTAGATCTAATTTAAAATATTGATCAACATAGGGAAGCCATTGTAGATATATGCAATAGTAAGATAGATGAAAATCACAAATAGAATGAGGAGATTTCTCCTCTAGATAACACAAGTGCACATGAAGCAAGACATCAAAGAAAATTGGGTGTCTCTCTTGCAGAAAGTACTAGCTCTAGTAAAGTACATAAAATTCCTCCTTTGGAAAATTTAAGCAATGATGAACAAAATATAAAGTATAATATTGAGGATGTTTAGGGTGCAAAGGAAAATAAAACAGAAAATAAATATAATTCTGTAGATAAAGGTCAAGGTTCTTCTTCTTTACATTATTTCAGGGACCTTCTTGGTGATTTTTCTTTCAACCCCCAACCATAAGGAAAATCACAATGCCTAAACCAAGGGATCACCTGGAGGTTAAGACAAAGGTCTTGAACTATCAATAGATTAGGGACAAGAAAGGCCAACAAATAAGGCTATAATCAACCTTCTACACTTTGAGGTCCACAAGACTTAGGAGGGTTTTTCTATTCAAATATTTGTACATATACTAAGACTTTCACTAAATAACACGCTACAAATTTATAGCATTTGGATGGTTCTTAAATGAATATATAAGGGGTGTTATACATTTAATTATAGTTTAGGCATGATCCCTTTGCACTTTGAATAAAAATTAAGAACAGATAAATTAAGAGAAATCTTCATGTCAAACACACCAATAAGTTACAAAAAAATCATTCCCAAGAATAACCTCTATATTCATTAATCTCTATGAAGATACAAAAATATAGAAATAAGTTAAACTTTAAAATGGAAAGAATTCATTAAGTTTTTCAATGGTGATTCCTTCCAAGGTTTCAACAAAATAAATATACTAGACTAGTGCCTTGTCCATAATAGAGTCAAAATGAAATAACCCATTTGGTAATTGCCCAAACACAAAGCTAGTGACCGTTAAACCATTATTGTCTTATAGTAATGGGGTCTCTTTAGGACATATTTTTATCATTCTTATTTATCTTCAATGTAACACAATATATTCAATATTTGATTGAGAGCACACTTTAACCTTTTATCTCAACAAAATCCATCAATCCAAACACTTATTGTAGAAAATGTGTAACAAAAATCATTATAATACTCGATTACTTTGATTGAAAATATAATGCATACATTCTGGAGACATTACAATATGACATGGTTCATCCCAAGTTGCAAATTGATTTTCTTGCCATTAAAAAATGGATTACAACATTGAACCTTGAAATTTGAAGAATTCCTCATATAGAGACAACCCTATGCAAAATTACAATACCCAAGACTTGAAAAAGCTAGAAACCCCCTTTAAAATGAAAAATAGCTTCTCACTTAAGAGAAAGGAGAGGAAACTAGAGAATCCCTCAAATCAATTAACCATTGACACATGGAACACATGAGATCCCTTGATCTGCAACCAACTGGCATTAACAGAATCCCTACTCATACTCTATTTTCCCTCTTCATTGGTAATTCATGTGCACAAAATTACCTTACATGTAAAAACATGTTTACCAAGTCTATTTTCACTTGTAGGTGAAAAATATTACTTTTGGGTCAAAACCCACTTCACTGACATTTAAAACTTTTCTTTTCAATCTTACATTTTAACCTTTAAAATATTAATTTTCCCCTACATCTAGTTTGCCATTTTTTCAAACATTTATCTTCCAACCATTTGAATCCACATTCAACCTATAGGCCACACTATGCAAGAATGTAAAAAACTCATGAGACATCGTAAAATTCACTTGGATGTTTCTTTTCTACCCACTAGAAACATAAAAAAAATTGTCACCATTAGAACTACTGCCCAATTGCTAGATATGATTGTTGGGTCATACAAAATGATTATTGGGCATTTTACCTCATAGGAAACTGGAAAATACATAAAAAAATTCTAAAATTGTTGCCTAAGTGTGAGAAATCCTTTAGCCACCTTTTTTGAGGTTGAAAAAACATTTTCCAACCTACATATGCATTTAGAAGTCTTCCCAAAGACTAAAAACGTGAACACATTTCACTTTCTTCTCACTTCAAAGTAAAAAACCTTTCAAATATCCATCCATGTGGTAGATGATTATTGCAACGCACATACCAATCACATAAAATTTTAAAACCATGCTTTTCCTTGCAAAAATTCACTAGTTTTTACCTATATGATGGGCGTTTTGAGATATTTAATGAAACTTTAGTATTCACATGAGCAACAAAAACAATTGAAAAGCCAAAATTTTTGGCTCATCGCATAAGATTGATGCAACACATTTTTGAGATGAAGAGGATCCCTCACAAATGTAATGTGTGATGGTAGTTGGAGCCATAACACCATCATAGTTTCTCCCTAAGTAACCTCACAAAAACTATGATGCATTTAAATTGTGTTTTGGGCTCTGTAATGTTTTATAATAATTTTTCTTAAACTTTTGAAAGTTTATTTAATGTTTCCCTAAATATTTCCCATTCAAGTGGAAGGGTATTGCAATTATAAAACCTTATATATTTGAAGCTAACATTAATAAGAGAGCCAATGATAACTTATCGCACTATTTGCATCCATCATTATTTTCTCATGAGATTTAAAAAAAAGATGGCAATGGCTTTGAGGTATGCTCTGCAACATTATGTATTTAATAAAGTTTGGAAGTGTGAATACAAGCCATCACAACACATTAAGCCATCCGTGTTTTGAAAATAAACAACCTCTCAAATTTACATCCTGCGATGTTGTTTCCATGAGATTTTTGTGAAGCACTTTAGCCAATGGGAAGCAAGAATTAAACTTTCCCTTGCCAATGAAACATTGTATTGAACCTACCCAATGAAATATCATCACATGATATCAAAGCATCGCTGATTTGAAAATATTTTCCCACTCCAAAGTGCGATGTTGCTACCATGAGATTAACTTGAATTTTCAAAGGTTTGTGCAGCCAATAGGAAACAAGAATTATTATTGTATTAAAACAAACATTTGAAAATGTTTTTCACTACCCTAAATTCCATCGCACAACCACAAAGCATAGTTGATTCACTAGTTTTTACCTATATGATGGGCGTTTTGAGATATTTAATGAAACTTTAGTATTCACATGAGCAACAAAAACAATTGAAAAGCCAAAATTTTTGGCTCATCGCATAAGATTGATGCAACACATTTTTGAGATGAAGAGGATCCCTCACAAATGTAACGTGTGATGGTAGTTGGAGCCATAACACCATCACAATTTCTCCCTAAGTAACCTCACAAAAACTATGATGCATTTAAATTGTGTGTTGGGATTTGTAATGTTTTATAATAATTTTTCTTAAACTTTTGAAAGTTTATTTAATGTTTCCCTAAATATTTCCCATTCAAGTGGAAGGGTATTGCAATTATAAAACCTTATATATTTGAAGCTAACATTAATAAGATAACCAATGATAACTTATCGCACTATTTGCATCCATCATTATTTTCTCTTGAGATTTAAAAAAAAAATGGCAATGGCTTTGAGGTATGCTCTGCAACATTATGTATTTAATAAAGTTTGGAAGTGTGAATACAAGCCATCACAACACATTAAGCCATCTGTGTTTTGAAAATAAACAACCTCTCAAATTTACATCATGCGATGTTGTTGCCATGAGATTTTTGTGAAGCACTTTAGCCAATGGGAAGCAAGAATTAAACTTTCCCTTGCCAATGAAACATTAATTGAACCTACCCAATGAAATATCATCACATGATATCAAAGCATCGCTGATTTGAAAATATTTTCCCACTCCAAAGTGCGATGTTGCTAACATGAGATTAACTTGAATTTTCCAAGGTTTGTGCAGCCAATAGGAAACAAGAATTATTATTGTATTAAAACAAACATTTGAAAATGTTTTTCACTACCCTAAATTCCATCACACAACCACAAAGCATAGTTGATTACCTAGTTTTTACCTATATGATGGGCGTTTTGAGATATTTAATGAAACTTTAGTATTCACATGAGCAACAAAAACAATTGAAAAGCCAAAAATTTTGGCTCATCGCATAAGATTGATGCAACACATTTTTGAGATGAAGAGGATCCCTCACAAATGTAATGTGTGATGGTAGTTGGAGCCATAAGACCATCACAGTTTCTCCCTAAGTAACCTCACAAAAACTATGATGCATTTAAATTGTGTGTTGGGCTTTCTAATGTTTTATAATAATTTTTCTTAAACTTTTGAAAGTTTATTTAATGTTTCCCTAAATATTTCCCATTCAAGTGGAAGGGTATTGCAATTATAAAACCTTATATATTTGAAGCTAACATTAATAAGAGAACCAATGATAACTTATCGCACTATTTGCATCCATCATTATTTTCTCATGAGATTTAAAAAAAAAATGGCAATGGCTTTGAGGTATGCTCTGCAACATTATGTATTTAATGAAGTTTGGAAGTGTGAATACAAGCCATCACAACACATTAAGCCATCCGTGTTTTGAAAATAAACAACCTCTCAAATTTACATCATGCAATGTTGTTGCCATGAGATTTTTGTGAAGCACTTTAGCCAATGGGAAGCAAGAATTAAACTTTCCCTTTCCAATGAAACATTAATTGAACCTACCCAATGAAATATCATCACATGATATCAAAGCATCGCTGATTTGAAAATATTTTCCCACTCCAAAGTGCGATGTTGCTACCATGAGATTAACTTGAATTTTCAAAGGTTTGTGCAGCCAATAGGAAACAAGAATTATTATTGTATTAAAATAAACATTTGAAAATGTTTTTCACTACCCTAAATTCCATCGCACAACCACAAAGCATAGTTGATTCACTAGTTTTTACCTATATGATGGGCGTTTTGAGATATTTAATGAAACTTTAGTATTCACATGAGCAACAAAAACAATTGAAAAGCCAAAATTTTTGGCTCATCGCATAAGATTGATGCAACACATTTTTGAGATGAAGAGGATCCCTCACAAATGTAACGTGTGATGGTAGTTGGAGCCATAACACCATCACAATTTCTCCCTAAGTAACCTCACAAAAACTATGATGCATTTAAATTGTGTGTTGGGATTTGTAATGTTTTATAATAATTTTTCTTAAACTTTTGAAAGTTTATTTAATGTTTCCCTAAATATTTCCCATTCAAGTGGAAGGGTATTGCAATTATAAAACCTTATATATTTGAAGCTAACATTAATAAGATAACCAATGATAACTTATTGCACTATTTGCATCCATCATTATTTTCTCTTGAGATTTAAAAAAAAAATGGCAATGGCTTTGAGGTATGCTCTACAACATTATGTATTTAATAAAGTTTGGAAGTGTGAATACAAGCCATCACAACACATTAAGCCATCTGTGTTTTGAAAATAAACAACCTCTCAAATTTACATCATGCGATGTTGTTGCCATGAGATTTTTGTGAAGCACTTTAGCCAATGGGAAGCAAGAATTAAACTTTCCCTTGCCAATGAAACATTAATTGAACCTACCCAATGAAATATCATCACATGATATCAAAGCATCGCTGATTTGAAAATATTTTCCCACTCCAAAGTGCGATGTTGCTAACATGAGATTAACTTGAATTTTCAAAGGTTTGTGCAGCCAATAGGAAACAAGAATTATTATTGTATTAAAATAAACATTTGAAAATGTTTTTCACTACCCTAAATTCCATCACACAACCACAAAGCATAGTTGATTTGAAATTATTTTCCCATGCCAAAATGTGTTGTGCACTCTTATGAAATATTTGAAGTTTTTAAAAGGTTTACCTAACTCCATTGGATAATAGAAAATAAGAATTAAACCTCCTATGACCCCTTTTCAAATTTTAAAATATTAATTTCTTCAATGAATTTAGAAAAATATTTTAAAATGTTTCCAATATCAACATTTTAAAACATTAGGAGTAGGAAAAAAATTAATTTCACTTGTCGACCAAATGGTGAAATTTCATTGCACACAAAAACAACCCCTAGAGCTAATATTTTATGTGAGTGGGAGTGATAAATTAATTAAAACATGGGTTTTTCATTGGATCACACCCAAAAATAAAAAAAATAGGTATGTCCTTTATAAACAATCCTGTAGAAGGTGCTTGCCACACCCGAAAGACATTAAAATAATTTATCACTTGACCTCAAGTTTTATTGAAATTGAAATTGAAGAGGCTTTAGGCCAAAATATGAAATTGGTTTCCGTCAAAATTTTTAAATTTGCCAATTTCTAGAACACCATATTTAGCTTGTTTGTAGCTAGAAAGCATTAAATTGTCTATCAAAACCCATCCTGAAAGAATGAAACTAAGCAGGTACGCTACCATATGTAGAAATCATCTTTCTACCATAGAAATTTGTAGGATTACCTCTGAGTTACAAAATTTTAATTGGTGAAGATGGGTTGTAGGGTATATTTAGCAAGATGTGGACCTAACCTTTGTTGATGCAGTGAAAGGACATAGGCACTTCAAATTTGATAAATTTGAAGGAACCATCAGTGGCTCATGTTTCGAGATGCATGCCCCTTGTGGGCATGGTGATATTCTAGCTCTCTAGGGAGGATACCAAGTGCCAAAATCAGTGGGTGGCTTTGTGACTACTCCTTTATGTTGCATTTAAAACCATTGTTTCAAAATTCATTTGGTGGCACCAAGTCCCCAAAGATGAAGTACCAATCCTTACCTTTGTCAAACAATATATTATCTACTGTATGCACTAGGCCAAGATTGAAAACACTACCATTCTATGCATGAAAACCATAATCACCATTGGCATGCTTAGCCACATCATTATGCTTTCCAATTTATCCATTAATTATATCAATTTGAAAATTACAATAAAACACTATTTGAAATCCATAACCATTGTGACATTTTACCTTATCCAACTCATTATCATGTTCCACTAAGTGCTAATATAACTAGATTGAGAATATCAAATATTCACAATTGACTTGACAATTGACATCATATTAAGTTTTCACATCAAACTCAAAAATTTCATAAAAAATTTGTTGTGCACTATGCAAATGACCCTCAAATGCATCAAAAATAAAAATTTCATATCCAAGAACCTCTTTGAATTGGACATCATGACAAGAGCCCACATCTAATAATTTTATCTTAGCCCCATCATAAAACTCCTTAGTGTCTTGGAAATGAAGATCACATGCATCATGAACATCCCAAAATTGGGTAAATGCACTCATCTCAAGTTCAGTAACATAGTTTGATTTAGTTTTCAAATTATTATTTAACTTAATGTGGAATGTTTCAAAGGAAGGCTCAATTAATTTAGTATCTAATCCTAAAACAATTTTCTCATAAAGGTTACTCATAACACATTCATTGTGGCATTTGTCAATTGATAGGTATGTTGACCGAAATGTGTAAGATTAATTGTAATTTGAAAGTTGTTCATTAACAATTGAACAAGCATATTCATTCTCTTTCATACCAATGTACTCCTTATTGAGTGAAAACATGTCCATTTCTACAAATAAACAAGCATATTATATATCATCATTGATTTCGTGAGCTAGTGGCTTCACATATAAAACAGAATCAACATATTTTATGATATTATGCACATCAACATCCTCTACATGTATCACAAAATTTTCCATTTTTTTACACATAATAAATCACAAGTAGTAGGGACATGGTCATGCTCATTATCATCTCTAACACTTTGCTTAGGATCAGGATATTGAACACACAAATTTTTATCTTCAAAGTCATCAGTACTCATAGAGTTAGTATGCTCCATTGATAGACAAATTGAACTACATTCCAAGTATTCATCAAATGAAATTTGTTCATTCACTTGTGAACAAGTAACTTCATCAACATTCATATCATTGCATCCTTTATACGGAGAAAAAATTTCTAGATCATCCTCATAGAAGCATCCATAACCCATAGAAAAATAATCAGGTTCAATTTCATCATGATCCTCATTACAAGAAAATTCATCACTACATAAACTATGCTTTGAATCTTTAAAAGGAATGCTTAAAATTTTATTTTATATATCATGATCATTGATTTGCAATGAGATATCTTAACCACTTGCACTATTTTCACTATTCAAAACCTAACATGGAATGAAATTTTGCATCTCTTTTACTTCTTCATCATCCAAGATATTATAAGGATAACTTTCATGTATATCTATTTTTTCATCATACCATGTATGTTTATCTTCATCACTATTATATTGATCTACATATATGCTAGTTGTGAGTTGATTATAGTCATTATCCTCATCTATATAACATTGATCTTCATTTTATGATATACAATTTTCAACTATGTGCATCATGTTGTATTTTTTCTCCATAGGACAAATGCTATCACTTAAACATAGAAACATATAAGTGGTTCTAGGATTTCCCAAAATGGAAAATTGGATCCAAAGAAGGAGAAGGGTTCCTACTTCTCTAATTTCATTAGGAAATGATATCCCCACAAAGAATTGATTAAATACCCTTAGTAGAATAAATTCTATAGAGGAATCTTCAAATTTAATTTTTGTGTCAGGATGGGGGTCTACGTCAAACAACAGTTTGGAGAGAAATATTAAAAATAACAAATCAACTTAAAAATGCAATCTATAACTTGGATTTCGAAGATTAAATATAAAACTTAAGGAACCAACAATATTTCTAGCAAATATAGAACGGATAAATGTTGTGCACCTATCAAAAAAAAATGTTTCTATAACCCTAATAGGAACTCATTTGCCCAAGGATGAATGGGTCCCAGTAGACCCTTTTGGAAAATTTTGAATTTGAGATTTAAGTTTTAGACCTACACTTCTTCCTTATAAGTCTTAACCTTCACTCTCGGATCTAGATCTATGTAAAATATACAAAATAAGATTGTTTTTTATTCGTGGGTAGGGGTTGTTGGTCCCACAATTGTCATTGCACCAAAAGTTCGACCTATTAATGCCCGATACAACCAACAGAGCTAATAGATCCAAAGGAGGTGGTTAATCCATGTCATGAATCTTGAGGGGAGCATTGACCAAATGCCAACAATCTCCCCCTCAACATTACCTGAAGGGATTCAAACTCGAAACCTTTCACTATGATACCAATTGTTGGTCCCACAGTTGCCTTGCATCAAAAGGTTGACCTATTAATGCCTGATACAATCACTAGAGTTAATAGGTCCACTAGAGGTGGTTATTCCATGCCAAAAATCCTTAGGGGATTATCGACTAGCTGCTAATAGGGGTTTCCTTTATCAAACCCCAAGTTTGGTAATTGAAACTTGATGAAAAATACAAATCTCAAGCATAAAACATGTGTGCAATCCCTAACCTAAAGTGTGTCTAACATTAAGGAATCTTAAAATTTAAAGGAAACCTATTCATGTGTGTTATAACAAGATCCCCAAAATGAATATGAACAATGATGAAGACCTACTTTGGGAGATATCAAATCACCCTAATAAGCCCCAAAACTAAATATACCTTCCTTTGGGTAGAAATTTGGATGATAATAGAAGATGTAACCACTTAGGAAATAAGTCATTAAGCCTGGTTGAATGTCTTAGTGCACCTCCCAAAACCTAGAATCCATCATTATCCTCTATAAGCATCCATCATCACTCCTTTGGAAATGCTTGATCTTGATATCAAAATGAGCTTGAAGACCAAGAAAAAAAATTAAAATGCTACTCCAAGACTTCACTTTTGAATGCTTGATTTAGTTATCCTTGCTCTTGAATATGAATACTTGATCTCATGTGAATTTGTCTTCTTGTCTCTACTAAAAAATGAATGTGAAACTTGGTTTTATAGGCTCCCTTTCTATTTTCTAATTATTATATCTCAAAGGCCGACACTTGAAGTTTGAATTTGAAACCTTGAAATTCCATAAAAACTTGTTTAAAGTTGATTTCGAGGCACTTAATGAGGACCCATTTTACCATGAGTGAATGGGTCTTGACCTAAAACTTTAGGACTCCACAAATGTTAGGGAATTAATTTAATCAATAGCATTTATTCAATGTGGGAGATGGTGTTGGGAAATAAATAAAATATGCCTTGGGATGCATAATAAAGGGTATCAAGGGCCCAAAAATGATGTTTAAAAATGCACAAATGAAAGGTCACTAAAATAGGTCCAAAAAACAGTGAAATTATACTTTCTTCTAGCAATGCGTACAATTTTCTACACTACATTTAGCCCCGACTTTAGCAGCCATATGAGACTATGTGTATATGCAATGTAAAGGATTTATAACTTTATAAAAAATGATACATGTGTGAATTCATTAGGGAGAATGAAGCCCTCAAATTTATTCATCTATAATTTAACGCAATTTTAGGAACCACATCCTACAACACAAGTTCATTAGTCATTCAAAAATCCTCTTATTAAACATCTACAAAGAATTGAATTTCAGGGTAGATGTATGCCCCCTGATTCTACTTTCTTAAAGGAGGTGGAATCATAGTAGCCTTGAAACCACATCAAATTAATTAATTTTTATCTACCACATAGTTATAGACAATGTATTAGATCAAGGATGGAATTACAAATCCAATGAAACAAATGACATCGAAAATGGAGTTATCTAGCCCCTAATATGTTGATTTGAATGAAATATACAGAAATTAAAATATGCATCTTTTTAATGAAATCAAGACTATCTGAATAAAAATGACACTTTTACCTATCATTTCAACATTTACCATTTTGAAATTTACTTTGTTGTAGAGTGATCCAAGATGTCGAGTAGATGAACATACAAGCCTCCCAAACTTCAAATTATTTGTGACAAGGTGGCATGGGGTCAACTCAGCATACAGTAAGTGGACTCTTCTTAGCTTTATCTTCATTTTTGTACATTTACAATATTTTTTTAATGCACTATGTAGAGTTTTTAGGACCCTTGAATAGAAATTCACAAAGCATCCATCATATTTGAAAAGTGTCCAAATATGGCTGAAGTATCCAAGACCCCCAATCCAAAAATGGTCCATATGTCCAAGTTGGTCGTAAAGTGTCATAGGGAAACTTTAGTGTACTTTTTAATTGTTTGATGAATATATTTAGGATTTAATTTTCTTATTTTATTATTTAGATCCCTCCATGATCCTGATAGCATCTTAGAGGCGGGTATGTGCAGGATCATGATGGGCCAAAGAGTGGCAATATGTAACTGATATGATGGCCCATGTGGCTGCCAACTTTTTTTTAACTCAAAATTGATGATACGAAAAGGGATTTTAAAGGAGATTCTCAGCTTTCCACCAATATAAATCATGCTTCACTTTGAATTTAATAAAAAAATATTATTCATTTTCTATTTGAATTATGACTAAAGTCTTGATTGATAGGCTAATTGAAAAATATCTATCACTTTTAAACAGAATCACATTTTTTTAATTTGAAACATGCATCACATTCTATACTTTGCATACTATAGGATTTAAAAAAAAAATGAATTTCATGAAGTTTTGACCAAGTTAAGGTGGTCAGACATATGAGTTTTTTATATTTTTTAAATTTTTTAATAAAAAATTCATAATTGGGTATGTGCATGATCATGATGGGCCAAAAAATGGTGATATGTAAGTGATATGATGGCCCATGTGGCTGACGAATTTCTTTTACCCAAAATTGATGAAAGAAAAAGGGTTTTTAAATGAGACTCTCAACTTTCCACCAATATAAATTATCCTTTACTTTGAATCTAATAAATAATTATTATTCATTTTCTATTTGAATTAGGACTTATTGATAGGTTGATTGAAAAATATCTATAGCTTCCAAACGATATAACAGTTTTTGAATCTGAAACATGTGTCACATTCTATGCTTCATGTACTATAGGATTACAAAAAAAAATAAAAAATCATGAAGTTTTAACCAAGTGAAGGTGGTCAGACATACAAGTTTTTATATTTTTTAAAAGTTTTAATAAATAAATCATAATTAATAATTTAATTGGAAAAAAATTACAAACAAATATGCATCACATCAAGAAATGAGTCATCTACTTATATCTAAAATCTTATAAAAAAATAATATCATTTTATTGTGGTTAAGGTGGTCAGATAGACATCTACATCTTATTTTTTCCCTGAAATTTAAGTACTACTGCATTGAAATTTGAAATTTTCACCAAATAGATTTCTTTTAAAATAAACCTAGTAGTTTAGAAACTACATTCAATTTGCTACAAATTCTATTTTTACATATTTTTGAAATAATATAGATAACTTATCCAAATTTTTACGTCAAGTTAACTAACTCTAATTTTCTAAATTTTCATCACCACTTAAGGGCCTTTTTTTTCCATGATGATCCTACACCTACCTAATTAGTTATTTAATTGGAAAAAACTTACAAAAAATTATGCATTACATTGGGACATAAGTCCTCTACTTATATCTAAAATCTTATAAAAAATATTATCATTTTATTATGGTTAGGGTGGTCAGACAAACACCTACTTCTTATTTTTTCCTTGAAATTTAAGTACTATTGCATTGAAATTTCAATTTTTCACCATAGATGTATTTTTATTTTAAATAGTACTAGTAGTGTAGAAACTAAATTCAATTTTCTATAGATTATATTCTTACATATTTTTGAGATGATATAGATAACTTATTAATTTTTTTATGTCAAGTTGCCTAACTCTGATTTTCTGAATAAGGGCCTATTTTTTCCATGATGATCCTACACATACCCAGGAAAAGAATTTTGTTTCCTCAGAGAACTCGTCACATGAATGTTAGAGGAGGATATTAGTATTTTGGAGGATACAAGACTACTCTAGGTGTATTTCATACTAGTGATGAGATATCACGATGCGATGTTGTTGGCCCTAGTAGCTCGAGATGGGATGTTGACACATGTAGTTTTCATCTTCCTAGCGGAGAGATGGCCATCACCTCCTATGGATACCCATCTGAGGTGAAGTTGTGCACTCTTCTGATGAGTGGACATATGAGGAGACACATGATGATATCCTATCCTTTCCATGGTGCCCCATCTAAGAGTCAAGTTTTAGACCCCATGTTGAGCACTGATAGCTACTACATGTGTGGAAGCCACTACTCCAATGGATTTTGATTTTTACTACAACAAATACATTGGTTCCTGGTAGATGAGGGGATTACATAGATGGAGGACTAGTTCACATTATTTGAGACATGGAGTAACATAGGATCATCTATCCATGGGGTGGTAGTGATAGAGTAGGGTTGGACAAAACAATCACTGTTCCATGCTCTAGATCTTTTTTTGCAAGATCTCCTAGTGTCTTAGTCACCTTAACCTTTAGGACCTTCACTTAGGTACCCCTGGTTCTCCTAGCCAACCCCACTATCATCTCAATTCTAATTTACGAAGTCTCCCTTGGTGCAATGCTCCTATTCTTCCCTTAGCCCTTAATCTTCTCTAAAGGCTAATTACTCCCAACTCTCAATTTTTTCTTTGTAGGGGTGTGGGGATGATTCCTATAGGCTCAAACCATCATAACTTAGCTTTGGAAACTCCACCTTGCTTTATTTGTCCATCACCTTCACCAAATCCTCATCTAGGGTTTTAGTTCCCTAGTTCTAGGCTTCCCAATTAGGTCTTTTTCTCCGAGGGAATAGGTTAACTCTCCTAGATTCTCCAAAGAGCATGGAAGATTTTCTTTTGTTTCTTGATACTTATTCCCATCCCTCAAATATTCTAGAGGTCTTCATCTTCACCTAACCGTACACAGTCATAACCTTCCATTTTGCAATTTAGGCCTCTTTTAGGCCATTTCCTGACCTCACAGTGAACTGTCCACTTCTTCTCCAATCAAATGGACTGGTAAAGTCTCCTCCTTCATACCAACCCTTTACAAGGCATCTATCAACCTTCCCACAATGTGATTTTTTAGGGAAAGGTCACCCCTGCAAACCAAGTGCTTTGCACTTCTTGCCTTTCCTAGCCGGGCACTGTCAAGCTCGCCTAGGAGAAGACTTTCTCCATGATCCCTAGACTCCTAACCACTCCTAACCCTAACCTATTTACAACCATGGATTCTAGCCTCAATCCTCAAAATCCTGTACACTAGGTACAGTGGGAATGAAAACTAAATCTCCATTCTTCCATGGTCTGACAATCAGAACAACAATTCAAGAGAAACACTCTAATTACAAAAAAACACTTGAAGCGAACAAACTAACCACCTACTCTTCCACACAATGCTTGGTAAACAACTACACTACTTCCTACACTACACACAGTGCCATTTTCAATCCATTAACACACTAATTCAAGAAAAAACATAGAAAATCATACTATCTTCTCAATGTCCTCACTGGTATTCATGAATGTTTAACATTCCAATGTGTTCCAACTTTTCCCTTAGGTCAACGTACCCCTAAATAGATAAGAAAAAGGTAGTTATGCCTCCCCTTGGTTGGACATGTCAGTTACAAAGTGGCAAAGGTGCAAAATGTACCATTTTGCCACTTTTGCTAATTCCTAGAAAACTAAGAAAAGTGAGTTTCTAAACTCATTAAACCTTTCCCCTCCTTAACCTACTGATCACTCCTGATCACTCCTGACCAAATCATATTATTAAGCCTCTAACTCTATTCCAATGGTCAACATGACCTTCATGGAAATTCATTAAAACAAAATGCATCCAAGACTTCCTAATGCCTAGTGTTTCCTAGGTGCTCCTACACCATTCTCCCCCCTCTTCACAAACTCTAAGGAATGTGAGGGGAGAGTAGTGACACATCTATGCCCTGCTTCTTGAACTGGGCTTCATCCACCCATGTAGCCTTAGATTCATGTTTGTTCTTCCACTTGACAAGATGCTCCATGTACACCTTATGCCTTGTAGACTTCTTTACCCTTGACTCCAAGATCCTTTCTGCTTGAAGTTGGTCTTGAATAAGTAAGGGTAGATTGCTTACTTCTTTGAAGATATCCCTACTGGTCTGATCTATGTCATTGACTAACCCCTTGTATCTAATCAAATCAGCTACATTGAAGACTGGTGAAATTCCCAAATCTGTAGGTAACTCCACCTTGTATGCATTCTTCCCATACTTGGCTAATATCTTGCATGGTCCCACTCTTTTTATCTACAATTTGGTTGATTTACACTTCTGCAACCTTGATTTGTTAAGGTGGACCATGACATAGTCTCCTACTGCAAATTGCACATCCTTTGTTGACATATCTACCTTGTCTTTCAAATTTTGTGTAGCCTCGGTGATTGACCTCTTTACTTGCTCCTGAATCTCTTTCATGGTTTGGGTGAATTCTTCTGCATGTCCACTCCTATTCTCCATAGCTCTCAGATCCCTGAGCTCACATATACCTCTTGGGTGCATTCCATACATAATCTCAAAAGGACTCTTCCCTATGGTCCTGTTCACACTGTCATTATAAGCATACTCAGCATATTAGATAACCATGTCCCATGTCTATCCATATTATTTGGCTAGGTACCTTAGAAGGTTACCTAGGACCTTGTTAACCACCTCTATTTGACCATTAGTCTGAGGATGGTAAGCTGATCCAAAAGATAGGTTGGTACCTAATCTACTCCATAGAGTCTTCCAAAAGTTACTCATGAACTTCACATCCCTGTCAGAAACAATGCTGAAAGGCAATCCATGGATCCTTACAATTTCCTTGAAGAAAAGGTGAGCTATATAGCTAGCATTATGAGTGGTTTTACAAGGAATAAAGTGGCTCATCTTGATGAATCTATCTACCACCACATAGACACTATCAAATCTAGTCTTGGTCTTAGGGAGTCCTACCACAAAATCCATGCTCACACACTCCCATGGTCTAGTAGGAATGGGTAGGGGTTGATATAAACTAGAATTACTAGCTCCTCCATTAGCTTTCATACACACAACACATTGCTCCACATACCTCTTGACATCTCTTGATAACTTAGGACAATAGTAGAACCTTTGCACTAGTTCTAATGTCTTGTTGATGCCAAAATGTCCACTAAGACTTCCATTATGCTTTTCCTGAATGAGGTTTTTTGTCATTGACCCTTTTGGAACACATAACTGATTCCCTTTAAACAACAATCCACTTTGCAAAGTATACTTTGAGTATTGGCTATGAAAACAATTCTCAAAGTCAGAACATACCTTGTAGGCCTCTGAGAAATCTTCATCCTCCCCATAGAGATCCTTGAAACTCTCTATGCCAATGCTCTTGATTTGTATCTCTTGGACTGTCAGCAATCTTCTACTCAATGCATCTGATACCTTGTTCAATTGTCCCTTCTTGTGCTTGATGGTGAAAGTAAAAGCTTGGATATACTCCATCCATTTCAAGTGTCTATTGCTCAAATTCTCTTGGGTGTTGATATAACTAAGTTCCTGATTGTCAGTAAAGACCACAAACTCCTTGGGTAGAAGGTAATTCCGCCACTTCCTAAGTGATTGAACCAAAGCATAAAGTTCTAGGTCATAGGTAGAATACTTCTTCTTAGCTTCATTAAGATTTTCACTGAAGAAAGCTATGGGCTTGCCTTCTTGACTAAGCACTCCTCCTAGTGCAACTCCACTAGCATCACACTCCATAGTAAACAACTTGTCAAAGCTTGGTAATAAGAGAATAGGTTGATTTTCCACTTCTTGTTTCAGTTTCTCAAACCCTTTCTTAGCTTCTTGAGTCCACACAAACTTAGTTTTCAAACCACCCCTGATTGTCTCTAGGACTGGTGCACATATGCCACTAAAGTTTCTTATGAATTTCTTATAAAATTGAGCCAATCCATGGAAACTTCTTACCTCAGTCCTTGTGGTTGGTGTAGGCCATTTTAGGATAGCTTCCACCTTGCTTGGATCCATTTTCAATGATCCTTGACACACTACAAAACCCAAAAAAACAAGTTCTTGTTTGAAAAACTCACACTTCTCTAGGTTGATGGCTAGCTTCTCTTGCAATCTTCTAAGAACCAACTCCACATGCTTTAGGTGTTCTTCTAATATCTTGCTAAAGATGAGTATATCATCAAGATATACCACCACAAATAACCCTGTAAAGTCCTTGAGCACTTCATTCATGAGCTTCATGAATGTGCTAGGGGCATTAGAGAGGCCAAATGGCATAACTCTCCACTCATACAACCCATATATTGTCCTAAATGTTGTCTTCCACTCATCTCCATCCTTGATTCTAATTTGGTGGTATCCACTCTTGTGATCCAACTTGGTGAAGTACTGAGCTCCTCCAAGACAATCCATCAAGTCTTCAATCCTAGGAATAGGGAACCTATACCTGATTTTGATTTTTTTCATTGCTCTAGAGTCAGTGCATAATCTCCACTTGCCTCCTTTCTTGGTTGCTAAGACAACTAGCACTGCACAAGGGTTGATTCTCTTCCTAATCAATCCTTGATCCTATAACTCCTACACTTGTCTAGCTGCCTCTAAATTTTGATCCAGTGTAAGATTATAAGCTGCTTTGTTAGGCAATGATGCTCAAGGTATGAATTCAATTTTATGGCTAATGGCCCTTTTAGGAGGTAAAGTTGTAGGTTTACCATCACTCACTATGTCCTTATACTTCTCAAGCAATTTTTCGAGTGCTCCGGGTATGACTATTTTTTCAGTCTTGTCTTCTTCTTTGGACTACAACATGATCACATAACCTTCACCCCCTTGATGTAGGTTTTTAAGGAACTCTTTGCCACTACTTAACAGGACACTTGGTGTCTTTGACTGTCCTTCTTCTTTTGACAGTGACTGCAACTTAAAAGTCTTCCCATCCTTTTTAAAAGAAATAGTGTTCTCTTTCCCATCATACATGGCACTTTTGTCATACTGCCATGGTCTACGCAATAGTAGATGGCATGCATCCATGGGTAATACATCACAAATTATCTTATCCTTGTACCCTCTAATGGAAAACTCCACCGTTACTTGCTCATTAACAAGAACTCTCTGCCTTTTGTTCAACCATGTTACTTTGTAGGGGTTAGTCTGGGGTACCTTCTCCAATTTTAGCTTCTTTACTACCTCTTCTGAGATGATGTTATCTATTGAACCTGAATCTACAATAACCTTGCATACTTTCCCAAGTATCTTACATCTCACTCTAAATAGAGTTCTTCTTTGTTTTGGTTCTTCCTTGACCGGTTGTCTAAGCAAAACTCTCCTAAACATCAGATTCTCCCCCATTTCAAATTCAATGTGACTGATCTCTGGTGATTTAGTAATCAAGGTGTCCTCTTGTGCACATGCCACCTTCTTCTCAGCATTTGATGAAGATGCTTTCTCCAAGAACCTATAAACTAGATGTCCTACTTGACCACAATGGTAACATTTCATAGTAGCAAAATATGAATTGCTCCTGCCTGCTCCTCTTCCTTTATTTGTTCCTCCTTGATAACCTCTACCTCTTCCATAACCTCCTCTAGAAGATGTTTCACCTCCATTCTCTGTGAGTTTAGATTCACCTTGGTTTCTTTGTTCAATTCCTCTACCTTGGTAGCCACCTCTATGTCCTCTTTGATCTCTTTGATCTCTGCCTTTGCCTCTACTCTTAGAAGCCTGATCATGTTTCCTCTTGCTTCTTTCCTCAATCTTGATAGCTAATTGATAGCACTAGTGTACTATCTTTGGACTTAGAAGAGTCATCTCCTCTTGGATGTTCCACTTCAAGTCGTTAAGATAGCTAGCCACCTTGAGACTTTTATCTTCTGAAACATTGGACCTCATACAAAGTTTTACAAACTCGTCAATGTAAGTGTTCACATCTTGGTCTCTTTGCCTCAAGCTTTGTCTCTTCTTGTGTAACTGAATCTCATAATCATCTGGTATATATGCTTCTCTCACTTTTTCCACCATACCTTTCCAAGTTGAAATAGGCTTCTTTCCTTCCTTTTCCCTCTCTATCTGAATGAATTTCCACCATGTCAAGGTAGATCATCTCAATCTAGACTTGGCCACCTTCACCTTATGTGCTTCAATGACTCCATCACATTCAAAATGGTTCTCCATGCCTTCTATCCAATCCAGGACTAGGTCAGCTTCCAATTTGCCACTAAATAGTGGTATACCTTCAAGTCCTTTTCAAGAAAGGATCCTCTTGCAGAACAGGGTCAGGTTCAGGCGTCTTTTCTTCCTCTGCAAACTCTTCACTCTTTGGTACGCTGCCCTCCAATCTATCGCTGACCTCATCAGCCTTGATTTGCACATTGCTCAATGCTTCCTCAAGTTGTGCCAATCTTTATCTCAACCTCCTATTATCTTCCTCCTGATCTTCAAAATTCTTTTCCAACTCAATTTTTGTCACCATGGTTGTGGAACCATTGGATTCAAGGTCTGACATACAAATTTCTCTCCCAAATCTTTAACTTGCTCTGATACCAATGTGATAGGGTAGGGTTGGATAGAACAATCACTGTTCCATTCTCTGGATCTTTGTTTGCAAGATCTCCTGGTGTCTTAGTCACCTTAACCTTTAGGACCTTCACTTAGGTACCCCTGGTTCTCCTAGCCAACCCCACTATCATCTCAATTCTAATTTACCAAGTCTCCCTTGGTGCAATGCTCCTATTCTTCCCTTAGCCCTTAATCTTCCCTAAAGGCTAATTACTCCCAACTCTCAATTTTTTCTTAGCAGGGGTGTGGGGATGATTCCTATAGGTTCACACCATCATAACTTAGCTTTTGGAAACTTCACCTTGCTTCCTTTGTCCATTGCCTTCACCAAACCCTCATCTAGGGTTTTAGTTCCCTAGTTCTAGGCTTCCCAATTAGGTTTTTTTCTCCGAGCGAATAGGTTAACTCTCCTAAATTCTCCAAAGAGCACAAAATTTTTTCTTTGGTTTCTTGGTCCTTATGCCCATCCCTCAAAGATTCTAGAGGTCTTCATCTTCACCTGATCGTACACAGTCATAACCTTCCATTTTGCAATTTAGGCCTCTTTTAGGCCATTTCCTAACCTCATAGTGAACTGTCAACTTGTTCTCCAATCAAATTGACTGGTAAAGCCTCCTCCTTCACACCAAGCCTTTGCAAGGCATCTATCAACCTTCCCACCATGTGATTTTTTAGGGAAAGGTCACCCCTGCAAACCAAGTGCTTTGCACTTCCTATCTTTCCTAGCTGGGCACTATCAAGCTCGCCTAGGAGAAGACTTTCTCCATGATCCCTGGACTCCTAACCACTCCTACCCCTAACCTATTGACAACCATGGAATCTAGCCTCAATCCCCAAAATCCCGTACACTAGGTATAGTGGGAATGAGAACTAAATCTCCATTCTTCCATGGTCTTACAGTCAGAACAACAATTCAAAAGAAACACTCTAATTACAAAAGAACACTTGAAGCGAACAAACTAACCACCTACTCTTCCACTACACTACTAATTCAAAACAACTACACTACTTCCTAGAGTACAGACAGTGCCATGTTCAATCCATTAACACACTAATTCAAAACAAAACACAGAAAATCATACTATCTTCTCACTATCCTCACTGGTATTCATGAATGTTTAACATTACAAAAACTTCCAATGTCTTCCAACCTTGCCCTTAGGTCGAGGCACCCCTAAATAGATCAAAAAAAGGTAGTTATGCCTCCCCTTGGTCGGACATGTTAGTTACAAAGTGGAAAAGGTGCAAAATGTACCATTTTGCCACTTTTTCCAATTCCTAGAAAACTAAGAAAAGTGAGTTTCTAAACTCATTAAACCTTTTCCCTCCTTAACCTATTGATCACTCCTGATCACTCCTAACCAAGGCATATTATTAATCCTTTAACTCTATTCCAATGGTCAACATGATGTTCATGGAAATACATTAAAACAAAATGCATCCTAGACTTCCTAATGCCTAGTGTTTAGTAGGTGCTCCTGCACCAGGTAGTATGCTGGAAAATTTATATTATGATCTAGGGTGATTTGTTTTCCAAGAGTTGGATAGCATAGTGCACTATACACTCTTACAATTTTGGTGCTTCAAGAATATCACGTGCAATAGACCCACAAGATATCATGTCATAGTGGTCATGGGCTACCTACGGGCCTACAACTATTCACTAAGGTGGGCATGGCAGGAGGGTGATTTACTACACTAGTGTGTTAGATTCCATCAATTAGATGAGGGTGATATTTCATGGAGACCATATCTTAGGATACCACAGTGGGAAGATGAGAGACATGAGCTAGTCAGACTATAGTAAGATCAGTTTGTACTAGGACAACATGACTACATAGTGGACCCTTCTACTATGATCATGTTATGTGCTAGTTTGGAAAGGTATAGGTTCCATCGAGGGATTGAACCCAGTTCCTATGATTAGAACAGAGCTCCCCTATAATTGCAGACACTTGTCATCTTACAATTAAGGATGTTTAGATTAGTAACTCAAAGGATGAGGACCACAGCATGCCTCTTGTCTTCAATGCTAATGGCATAGGCACTACACAAGCCTACAACGAGTAGTGGGTTGGAGCATGACCATCCCATGTCTTTCCTAGACATCACCATGCAGGACATGTCGCAACTTTTCTCAACACAAAGAGGATAGGGATGATGAGGTCAATGAGGATATATATGATAATGACACAATACTAGATATATTTCTTGATAATGAGGAGGATACCCAATCGATGAGTGATGATAATGATGAGATAGATGAGGTCCCAACTACCCCTTAGAGGAGAAATTCACCTCCTACCTGAGTCACTAGAGCACGTGCAATGAGCATAGTAGAGATCCACATGCATGACCATCGGGAAGTCAGTGCTAGTGGGCCATCCACACATACTACACAAGAGGATTCCATTGTTACATGGTTATACCTCGACTGGAGGATTGGAGATCTAGGTGATGATGTGATATTTATGTTTTCATTATGATTTTACCTTTATGTAAATGATTTATATATTTGATGTGTACTGATATCTTTCATAATTGTCATCTTGCAAGGTCCACATGAGAGTGGCATGAGCTCTACCTATGAGTGACCATAGAGATGGTACCTCCATTTCCCATAGATGATGATATACCTTGAAAGTACATGGCCTCACCTTCCATAGGGCAACATGCAGATCTCTTTGAGATAGTTGTGAGATTGAGGTTAGCATATGAGAGTGCCACTAGATGTTCTAACTGAGATCTAGAAGAGCTTTCAACATTGCATGCAATATATGATGAGCTTCGAGCCTCTAGAGCTCTGATTGACGACAAGATAGAGACCACCGTATGAGTAGACATCTTGAGGCTACAGGAGGATCGTACTAAGGTGTAGTCAAATAGAGACCACATCAATTGGGAGAATTCCAAGGCACTTATATAGGAGGTTGCAGAAGTTGGAGTGTTGTAGGTCCTATGATAATCTATGAGAAAATCAAGATCACATTCTAGAATATCTCAATTAATGCCACCACCAGGGCCTGAGGAGTCTAGTAGTGATAGGCCCTACTAGCATTTTTTGGTTATATGTACTTGAACTATTTATGCATAGTATATGAGTAGTTATGTTTTGTTTTTATGTCAAATTAGCTGTCGATGTGATTTATTAAATAATTCTTAGAGTATTTAATAAATTTCTCCATGATCTATTGTTTATGTGATCTAATTAAAAAAAAAATTACTTTACATTAGATACTAGATTGTAATTGAGTATGCTATGTTGGATTAAATGCACTTATGATCTAACTTCTATAACACTATTTGCATATAAGGATCTAATCTAAAACAACACAAAATGAATTTTGAATAGTATGCAAACCAAAGTAATAATCCAAACTTATTGAATAATTTCTCTGTAGTCTAAGACACAAATATTTGTTTGTCAAAGAAAGAGGCAATGCAAGATAAAATAGAATACTATCTACTTAATCTAACAAGACTACTTTAATAAACATACTATTCAAATAAGGCATTAGGTATAGTACTGATGCAAATGCGTAGAATTGATAGGTTCTTTGAGATGTGTACCATCCATTTTTAGGGGAATTTGGAGGGGAATTTATTTTACGTTGATTCTCATATAGCACAAAGTCACCTTTATTAAGTTCATGAGGAATGACATGATCACTACAAATATGTTGCATTCATTTAAAATAAGCTTGTAGATGCTCAAGAGAATTGATGCACTATTCATCAAGAATTTTAAGTTGATGCAACTATCTTTATAAATAGTATCATCGATAAGCCCTGTAAGAGAAATTCACAATGAAAGAATTTCTAATTCTATGGGTATTATTACCTCGACACCATAAACAAGGTTGTAGGGAGTGTTTCTTGTAGATTTCCTAATACTTGTATGATAAGCCCACAACCCATAAGTTAACTAAGTGTTCCAATATTTATTATTCTTACTTACTATTTTCCTTAAGATTTACTCGAGATTTTTGTTAGTTTATTCTACTTGACCATTTTATTGTTCATAATATGGTGTAGAAAAGCGATGTTGAATATGAAATATTTCCAAAAATTTGTTCAACTCACTGTTCTTAAATGGAGTTCCATTATCTAAAAATGTAGTGTAGGAAAAAGAATCCCTTCATCACACTTAATTTGGGAATAATTAATAATTAAATGAGCATAATTATGGCTTAATTTAGTGTTGTAATATGTATTTCATATTCACATTAAGTTTAGGTCCATTTTAATTGAAATGTACTTAATTGTCCCTTATTTTTTATGTTGTAAGGTATACCTTTATAGGTTCATATTAATCTGGGGCTTTATTAATTGATTGAGGTTGTAAGCTCTCAAAAATGAATGGTTCTATGGAGGAGAACCATCATTTTTGGACCTCAACAATGGATCAGTTTCAGATTTAAAAGAAAAAACTAGAAATGAAACTATTATAAACTACCAAAGATAATCAAAATGCTTCCAAACAAAAACCAGTCTCCATTGGCATCCTATCACCAGAGTCTTGTTATGCACTTTTGCTCTCAGATTTTTGCAAGCATAGATGCATCAACAGGCTATTAGTGAATGGATTAAGAAAATCTATGAAGATATGTGTATGTGCAAGATTCGTGTAGGGGTCAAAATGAGAAGAGAGTCTTGTTTAAATAGGAATCTTTAGGGTGAATGCAAGTTGTGGAAGGAGTGTGGGATAAGAGATTGGCTTGGAGGAAAATATTCCACACACATGAGATGGGTAGGATACAATATTGAAATGGATAAATGCATGTAGGTGGTAAATGAATAAGTTAATGAATATGTATGATATTTTAAATGAATATGCGAATGCATGAAATGTGTAAATGCACTAACGTATTAATATTTTATGGTGGATAAATTATTATGAAAATGGTTTTAATGAAGTGATTATGGACATGGGTTTTATGAGTATAATATTTGAATGGATAAATGGAAAGATTAATTAATGATTCAATGATATTTTAGTGATTTATGCTTAAATGGTAAATGATAAATGATCAAATGATTTTATGAATAATGCTTATAGATTCCTATAAATTCTTATGAATAAATGCTTATAATATATGGATAAATGAATGAAATGTGAAATTATTTTAAAATGATTACAAGGACATTTTTATGTGTCTACATTTTTCCCCTCTTTGGGACAACGCAGCTTGTTGCATTGTTTCAAAGAAAAAGATTGATCAACTGATACATGCCCCAGAGATATCATGGTAAGGATTATGATAAGAATGGTATGCCCCCTCGAGAGATTGATCAGACAAATTGTAAGAAGATTAATCTCTCAATAGATGTGACCAGGAAAATGATTAGATACTTGATATTGCGCAAGTGATAAAGCAGTGTTGTACAATTGATGGAAATGCACAATCGATAGGCATAACTGAACAATTGATGGAAATGATCAGTATAGCCGGGTTGATGAGCTGATGAATTTGATTGAGATTGATGCAAGTGCAAGACAAGTTGATAGAATGATTGGTTGACTGATTAAGGGGACATGAGATTTGGAGATGCAAGTTGATTGATTTTTCTACAACAAGAAAGATGAAGAAAATGAAATGCAAGAAATGGAAGATGCAAGATGGGAGAAAATGAAGGTGATGAAGCCTATTGTGTGTTTTAAGCACTCTTATCATCATCGAGCTTATTATGTCGCAAATTATTATAAGCACCTAGATAACATGAACATCTAGATGACCTGAATACTATTTGCATTTTTATTTAGTAATGAAGTATAAGCATCTAGGTATAAGGACCCTAGATGACCTGCATACTTATTGCATGGAAGACACTATCAGACAAGGAATGCTCTCATCCACACTAGACTCATAGGTCCTCGATGGTTTTAGACAACCATGTCTCAAGATGAGTCCTCCTATGAATAAGAAACAATCCATAGGGAGCAAACAAGTGAACATGCCCCATCATCACCTCTCTAGTCCCAGACATCCTCGAGAAGCTAAAAGACATGCCACCAAAGATAAAATCATAAAATAATAGAAGACCAACAAACAAACATGTGTCATGCCTCGATATGGAACTAATTCTTGGTACGATTGTGTGTGTTTGGTTGGATTTGCAAGATGGATTGGTAGGTATGCTGCAATATTTGCTTGATTGTTACTTGTGATGTAGTTTGATTTTGTGGAAGTTCAAAGCTATGTCGTGATCTGAAAGTGTCATTGTTGAGGGATTTTTGAAGTTATTTGATTTTTTGGATTTTTGGAATATTTTACTTTTTGGATTTTTGGAATATTTGACGTTTTTTGGATTTTTTTCAAGACATTTTATGATTTTTATGGAATTTTTCAGGACATATTATGATTTTTATGGATTTTTTTCAGGGCATTTATGACTTTTATGGATTTTTCAAGATACTTTATGATTTGTTTAAGGATTTTTCTAGGACATTTTATGATTTTTATGGATTTTTCAAGATACTTTATGATTTTTTTATGGATTTTTTCAGGACATTTTATGGTTTTTATGGATTTTTCAAGATACTTTATGATTTTTTCATGGATTTTTTTTCAGGACATTTTATGATTTTTATGGATTTTTTTAGGACCTTTATGATTTTTATGGATTTTTTCATGACATTTTATAATTTTTATGGATGTTTTTTCAAGCTATTTTGTGATTTTTATGGATTTTTTCATGACATTTTATGATTTTTCTGGATTTTTCCAGGACACTTTACGATTTTTTTGGATTGTTTCAAGAACTTATATGATTTTTTGGATTTTTTTCCGGACATTTTATGATTTTTTTGGATTTTTTTCATAACACTTTATGATTTTTTTGGATTTTTTCAGGACATTTTATGATTTTTTTGGATTTTTTTCATAACACTTTATGATTTTTTTGGATTTTTTCATGACCTTTTACAACACAAAGAGATGGATCTCAAGTAGGTAGATAGACAAAGAGGGTAGTTTCTCTGACCGCGGGATGCTCAATATCCTAACCCATGGCTAAGGTTGAGGAAATGCCCCTGTGAGGAAAATAGGACCAACCTAGTACACATGACAAAGTGAGCAAGTGAGGGGATTGTCAAACAATTCACAAGCCATGGTGAGTGCGAAAAGGATATTATGAAGTGGAGGGTCAATGAAAAATGGGATGAAAAGATCAAGTAGACCTCCAAAGGAAGAAGGAGCAAAGCCTCTGCACATGGCGTCGATTTCTCAGTTTTCACCATGGTACTTGCTCAAGGTGCCACAAAAGTGGTTTTCACCATTGAACAAATTGATTTCTCTTTACTTTTTCATTTTTTTCTTTTTTTCTTATTTTTTGTATTTTTTCAGGATTTTTTTCCATTTTTTTGTATTTTTTCAAGACTTTTTCCTAGCTCTCCAAAGCTAGGTATAGAATTGATAGATGCCAGATCCATAGACTACATTGATGATGCCTCAATCCTGTGTGGATGACCATGCTAGATAAAAGTACCCGATCGAGATGAGGAGTACGAGTGGAAAATATGAAGGACGATAGATGTGGTAGATGAAAGAGACTATGGTAGGATCCCAAATGTGCACACTACTTGGGCCATCAAGCTTCAACCAAAAAGGAGCTTGGGCAACCGATGAGCTAGAATACGTGAAGGGGTTATCATCAAAGGTACATTGAAAGACATCACCGATGGTGTGATATTCTAGATATGTGAACATGGATGGGTGGAATGGAATATATGGTATGAGTGAGAGTGACGTGGACGAAGACCTTGGATCAACAAGTTCCTTTTTTTATTTTCTTCCTAGATAGATGCCCCCAATGATTTTTGATGGAGAGGCATAATTGGAGATTGAATTTTTCTTACTTTCACTTTTGAATTTTATTTTTGCTTTTTCCAATAGCTTTTTATTTTGGCTAGGGGACTTGTCTTGATCTTCTTTTCTTTTGGATTTGTCCAATAGTTTTTTATTTTGGCTAAAGGACTTTTCTTGATCTTTCTCTCTTTGCAAGCTTTCTTTTGATTTTGGATCTCCATTTGAAAAAGATGCTTTTACCTTTGATTCTTGAATTACATCTTTTTTATTTTCTTTGGGTGATACTTGTTGATCCATGTCTACAAGGCAGATGGTTGAGGGGGATGGCATGATAGGAATGTTTAGTGGGAAAATGAGAGTGGTGATGCCATCAACGAAGTCTTTGGGACTATCCTTTTTAGTACTACTAACGTCAAAGGAAGTTTGCACATCCTTAATGACTTCGAAAGATGTTTTAGTAGATGTGACAATAGGAGATTCATATCCTAGCCTAGGGCATGTGGGATGGAAGGATGATGATTGTATATCCTTGGTAGGGGCATGATCAAAGAGTGGGTTATCATAAATATGAAAAGATTGAGTGGAAGCAAATATGGCAAATGCAGGTGTATCATCAGGATCCCAAAAGGTTTCAATCCAAGGATGGTCATCTTTTTGTGTTCCTTCTGTCGCTATCTTGATATCATTGTTGGAATTTTGACCCTCCTCGATGACATTAGCAATTTCTTTTGTCGGTAAATTATCCATACGGTATTCTCCACATCCCATATCATGGATTTGGACCTTAGGGTTTGATGGTGCGATAAATGAAGTGGATGCTTTTAAGGACTTAGGATCAACATATGCTTGAGAAGGAGGTGCTTCACGATTGCTTGGGATTGTGATTTCAATTTTAGGGCTTAGATTATGGCAATGCATGAAAGGGTTGGGATCTACTTGTATTATGATTTCAACACCATTCTGTGGGAACTTAATGCACTGATGGTATGTAGAAGGTATTGCTTGCATTACATGAATCCAAGGTCTTCCAAGGAGGATATTATAGGTCAGTGGGAGATCAAGGACTTGGCAAACCACATCCTTTACAACAGGGCCAACTCTGATTGGTAGAGTAACTGATCCTTTAGATGAGCATTCCTCTTCATCATATGCCTTTATGGTAATCTTATTCCTTGGATCAACTGCATTTTCTGAAAACCCCAATTTTGTGATCAATTCTTGGGTACAAATTTTAAGTCCCGCTCCTCCATCTATTAGAACTCGCTTGATCTTGGCATTGTTGATAAGGAGGTCAATGTGTAAAGCTGCATTATGTGGTTGTCGAGGGGATGAATCATCATTTTCAGTAAAATTGATGGTGTAAGGTGAGGTGATATGTCCCACCATAGCTTGGAATTTATCTACATGCAGGTTCATAAGCACTATAGCAGTAGCAAGCACTTTATCTAGAATAGCCTTATGCTCAAGAGATAGGCGTAGCAACTCAAGTATGGAAATTTATGTGGGCATTTTTCCTAAATTCTCTATGAGGTTGTATTGTGAAGCTGGTGTAGCGGGTTTTGAATTAGGACCTTTAAGGGTGATTGTGCCTTTGCGGGTAGTAACCTTGCAATCAGGTGCTTTGTCTTTTAAAATGAAAGTGTTTACATGATTATCAACCTCACTAATGTTATGTATGGTATAGAAATACTTAGTAGAAGTATAGTTCACACCATCACCAGATTCAAGGGCCTTTCCTTTATCCTTGTCATGCCTAGGGAAAGGGTTTTTAAACACCTCGCGATCAGAGTTACCCGAAGGAGTGTGTTCACCAACCACTATCTTACCATCATCAATAAGGTCATGTATTAGATGTCAAAGTTTATTGCAACTATTAGTCTTATGTCCTTTGTGTCTATGATAGTCACAAAAGTGATTCTCACTCCACCACAAGGGTTTTACTTGTGGATTATATTCCTTTATTTTAGGTAGCATTATAATATTGATTTCAATAAGTTCTTTTAATGTGGATTCAAGTGATTGTCCCAATGGTGTAAAATTTCATTTAGGGAAACTTCTTTGTTTTTCTTTTCCTTTATCTAAAGATGAACCTTTGAGGTTATAAACAGGTGATGATGTTTTAGTTGTTTTTACATCAACAACTCTGTCATTGACTACATTCTTGTTTTTTACCCAAAAAGGTGTCTTGTTGTTTGAATTTGATTTTTGATCTCTATCATTATTAAGTTTTATGGCTCCATCATCAATGAGAGTTTGTTTGATTCGAAATCCCATTTCTATGGCATCATCAAAGGAATCCAAGCATTTGAGGCGAAGTTCCCTTCCAATTTCTTTGTTCAAATTTTGACAAAAGAGGTCAACCAATTCTTGATCAGGAATGACATAAGGTAATTGTTTTGTTAAATGTCTCCATCTTTACAAGAATGACACAAAAGATTCACCTGGTTTTTGTTTGGTGTTGAAAAGGTTTGTCATGGTCACTTTAAAGTCACAATTGAAACTATAATTGGAGAAAAATTTATCAGCCAATTCTTGAAAAGATGTGATGGTCGGGGGTAATTGTGAAAACCATTCCATAGCTTCTCCTCCTAGACTACGGGGGAATAATCTCATAATGTATGTTTCATCAACTGCAAATTCCATGGTAGTAGCACAAAATTGTCTCAAGTGATGTTTAGGATCCCCTTTTCCATTATATTTGTCAAGTTTTGGTATGTCCCAATGGTTAGGAAAAGGCGGCATTGGTATGCTTGGATCAAAGGGATAAGGAAATATATCTTCAATGGAGAACTTATGAGATGATGATTTACGGTTCTTAAGGGTGTCCAATTCTTGTCTCAATGTTCTAAGCTCATCCAAAATAGGATCATTTGTTGGTGTGGGTTTTGAGGTCTTTGAAGATCGCTTATAACCTAGTTGTAGATAAAAGGGTCTATGATCTTTGATTCTACCATCGTTGTTTATTTTGGGATGTTTAGATTCACTAGATTCAGGTTGGTCATTCATTGTGAGTAGTGACATGTCAAAATCAGGAGGCATTTTGATTGCTTCATCAACAAGGGCTTTGGAGTATTGTTGTGGGTTACATTTGACTACCTCCGCAAGAAGTTTAGTGAATCTATGATCCTTAAGTGCTTCTTCTATATAGGATTTGGTTATTTCTTCATCATCAACTTCATTTGTTTCTCTAGTTGCAACACTAATGTTATCTTCACCATCAAAGTCTCTTAACCAAGGGTTCCCTTCTTCATGAAACATTTTTGCTCTCATTCTAGGGGTCATAGTTGATTGTTTTGATTTTCAATCCAAGGTAATGTATGAGACCTAAGACTAGGATGCAATGAAAGGGATATGATTCTAAGACGAGATATGGAAGTGGCAAGGTACGGTATGAAAAGTTAAGAATGCAAGAGCTCAAAGGCAACTCTAGGTCCAAAGTTGGTTATGATGTAAAGGCTTTACTTGTGTTATGATGGATAGACACAAGGACCAATGATCAAGAGAGGGTATGTAGGAGATGATGGACTCCAAAAGGATTTCCCTACTCAAGGATAATGAACCTCAAGTGATGCGGGTGATAGATAGCGACTGGTTTGATTTTCAAGACCTAGGAAGAGTAGCCTAAGTGCAAGCTAAGGGTTTTGTTTGATCGATGATGAATATGTAAAGGACTAAATTCTTGGAAGATGCAAAGGGTAGGTGAGATGATATTGATATGCAAAGGGGTTGAACATGCAAGTACTAGGTGGAGTGTTATCTATATGTAAGGACTATGTAGTGTCACCTATGTATGCAAGACTAGTAAAATGCAAGGACTAGGATGAAAGGGATATGAATATGTATGGATATGCAATGGCTAGGTGGAATGCAAAGTCTAGATGGAATACAAGGACTAGGTGGAATGCAAGGATTGAAAGATCAAAATTGAAGGATGATGACCCCAAGAAATCCAAGTGAGAGGTTCATGTTGTATGTTTGTGTTGTTGGATCCTTTAAGGTTTGCAAAGTTTGAGATGTTGCAAGTTACTAGGTGTGATGTTTATTTGAGGTCTATTTTGGAACACACATGCAAGACATAGCAAACAAAGTGTTTGAGTTTAACAATACAAGCACAAATCCTAAGGTTGGAAAGGACAATATCTGCTAGATTCCACGTGGGTTTCCCCAACCGCATATTCTTAGCATGTGAATCCAGAAGCTTGGCTGCACGGGCTCCCCCTTACACTGCACTCACTTCTCAGGCCAACCAAGCTTCCAACCCCCATGAAACTCCCATGGCAGATTGATCACCTCTACTAAAAACTGTGAAGATGTGGATGCCTTCACACCGACCGGTGCTGCGCTAGCAAATAGAAATATTTTGGCAACTACACAAAGGTTTTTAGTTTGGGACCCCCGTTCGAGTGGCCATACATGGGGCACAAGATTAAGCTCCGTTTAGGAGGCACTCCAGCCTGAAGAGGTTACGCTCAACAGGGTTTTGGGGAGTACTACTTGGTCCCTATGACATATCTGCACTCGTAATCCTAGGCTTTCCCTTAGGATTCACATTTATATACCGGTCGGGGGTAGCTTGGCAAAAAAGCTCCATTGCCGTCTGAGTCGCCTTGGGGTGAGTACTTTTTCCCACCAAGGCAGGCCCAAGTTCTAGAGTCAATAATCATTTCTCTTGCACCCAGGATCGCACAAGTGCGCAAGGGGAGAGGATACTTCAATTATTGAATCGGGGTGACACATAAAATAGATGGGTTTGGCTTTGTGATCACCTAGTTTGCACAAGGTGAGAGCATAATCACCTACCACCATCAAGCACAGCAAACAGTGTTCATTGAACCCCTAGTTAAGCCTATGTGAGAGAAGACAATTGTTCATTTTAAAGCACCAATTTGAAAAGTTTTCTAATCTAAAAGACAATTGGTTTCAAATTCATGTCTTCGACGAACATCCTGCATCAAAATCTCATTAGTAGTCTCATGCCTCCTTTCTTCGACAAGTGAATGTTTTGATTTTCAATTCTTTGCCAAACGAACCTGCAAGAGAACCCAAATTAATAAAATTAGTCCCCCAATCAAACAAAAATAAAATAAAATAAAATTAGCATTTACCCTAGAATCTAGTTTAAAATAAAATAAACTCTAAATTATTGAGTTAAATCTAAATTAAAAAAATCAAAATCTAGATTCAAAGACTAAATCTACATTAGAGATTAGATCTAAATTAAAATTAAAAGCTAAATCTAATTTAAACTAAAAGACAAATTAAGAGAAAAGTTAAATTAAAAATTAAAAGCTAAAGTGAAGGTTAAAATCTAAATTATAATTAAAGTTAATTCTAAATTAAAATCTAAATTAAATTAATCCTATGTTCTAAATTACAAATTAAATCTTTAAAAAAAATGTTAAATCTAGTTAGAAAGCTAAATCTAATTTAAAAAATAAAAATTAAAAGTCAAAAACTAAAATCTAATGTCAAAACTAAATCTAATTCTCATAAAACTATTTCTAATTTAAAAGATAATTGATCTAGAATTAGAAATTAATCTAAAATCAAAGACTAATCTACAAATAAAAACCAATTTAAAATAAAGAACTAATTAGAATTAATCTAAACTTAAACTACAAGATTAAATCTAAGTTAAAGATAAAACTAAAACTAAAACTAAAACTAAATTAAAAATAAATCTAAGATTAAAATAAAACTAAAACTAAGTTGAAAATAAAATAAAAACTAAGATTAAAATAAAACTGAAACTAAATTTAAAATCATGAGTTATTATGCTCTGTCATGCGCCATGTTGCAGTAGTTTCAGAAATTAAAAACAAAAATAGCAAACTGGAGTATTTATGGTGACACTGAAATGGGAAGCATTCATGCATCTTGGCCTGTAGCATATCAGAATATTAAAGCACATTCTGCCAGAATTCATAAAATGCTTCCAGAAGCATAAAGAAATTAGGCAGATAACTATTTCAATTTACAGCAGACCATGAAAATCAATCCATTCACCGTTCTCAGCAAAAGCCTTCAAAAATCTGCAGTCATGAAAAAAGACAACAATCTCTTCTATTCTCTCATGACGACAACAGTAGCAATGTAAGTAACCATCAACAGTGCAGCCAAACAAATGCTGACTGGAATGAAAAAAAAATTGACTGGAAATATTTGAAGAGCAGTGATCACTTTTTTTATTTAAAGCTATTTTTTTAGAGTTTTTGTTTGCTGTAAATGAATTCTTTTACCCCCAAAACAATGTCCTGATACATTCTTCATGACCAGAGGGCAATTTTAGAGATGTTCTAAGCATTTCAAACTACATAATAGTGAGAAAAACATGGCAGCAAAAATAAAAACGTGATTTCATTTGTTTTTCATGCTTCTCCAACAAATTTGATGTTGCTGATATGGTTTCAAACAACCCAATCAACAGCCAAAAAAATAAAAATGAGACAACAATAAGATGAAGAAATGATTGCTCATTCACTCGTTCACGTCGAGTTCACCATTTTGTAAGCTCTCAAAAATGAATGGTACTATGGAGGAGAACCATCATTTCTGGACCTCAACAATGGAGCAGTTTTAGATTTAAAAGTAAAAACTAGAAATGAAACTATTCTAAACTACCAAAGATAATCAAAATGCTTCCAAACAAAAACTAGTCTCCATTGGCATCCTATCACCAAAGTCTTGTTATACACTTTTTCTCTTAGATTTTTGCAAGCATAGATGCATCAAGAGGCTATTAGTGAATGGATTAAGAAAAACTATGAAGATATGTGCATGTGCAAAATTCGTGTAGGGTCAAAATGAGAAGAGAGTCCTGTTTAAATAGGAATCTTTAGGGTGAATGCAAGTTGTGGAAGGAGTGTGGGATAAGAGATTGGCTTGGAGGAAAATATCCCACATGCATGAGATGGGTAAGATAAAATATTGAAATGGATAAATGCATGTAGGTGGTAAATGAATAATTTAATATTTGTGATATTTTAAATGAATATGCAAATGCATGAAATGTGTAAATGCACTAACGTATTAATATTTTATGGTGGATAAATTATTATGAAAATGGTTTTAATGAAGTGATTATGGACATGAGTTTTATGAGTATAATATTTGAATGGAAATGCATAAAATATGAATATGAGATGAATGGATAAATGGAAAGATTATTAAATGATTTAATGATATTTTAGTGATTTATGCCTAAATGGTAAATGATAAATGATCAAATAATTTTATGAATAATGCTTATAGATGCCTATAAATGCTTATGAATAAATGGTTATAATATATGGATAATTGAATGAAATGTGAAATGATTTAAAAATGATTACGAGGACATT